>CM053585.1:395891462-395911869 GCA_028646515.1 Pseudochirops corinnae
CTAATTTTGAAGGAGTTATTCTCTTCAGAATGCTTTTGAGATTCTTTTTCCATCTGGCAAAGTCGACTTTTTAAGGCATTCTTCTCCTCATTGGCTTTTTGGGGCTCTTTCACCATTTGAGTTAATTTATTTTTTAAGGTGTTATTTTCTTCAGTCAGGTTGTTGACTCTCTTTTCATGATTTTCTTGCATCATTCTTATTTCTCTTCCTAATTTTTCCTCCACTTCTCTCATTTGGTTTTCAAAATCCTTCTTAAGCTGCTCTATGGCTTCTAGGCAGTCTTCATGTTTCTTGGAAGCTTTTGGTGTGGGAGTTCTGACTGTGTTGTCTTCCTCCCATTCCATGCTTTGATCCTTCTTGTCCCCAAAGAAGGAATTTTGAGTTTGGTTGCTGTCCTTACTTTTCTTCCTTTGCCTGCTCATGATGGCCAGTCAGTGATTTTATAGCTCTGTGGAACTCTGATTCCAGAGGGGAAAACTCTGTCCCAAATCACTGGGGTTGTTGCAGCTACTGGAGCTATTAGGGGGATGCTGTTTTTTTGCAGCCCCCACCAGCTTTGACTCACTGAAAACACACCCCAGCACCACCACCCAAGACCACAATCTGGATCCAGGCCACTCAAAGCCAAGAGCACTTAGCATCTGAACGATCGCTTGGCCCCCTATAGTCTGCAGGCCAGGCGCTCTGAAGCAGCTACGTGGAGGTGGCTGCAGGGCCTGTGCTTCTGCCGCTTCCTTGCCCTGGAGGCAGTTTGGCTGGACCCGTTTTTCTCCCCAAAGTTTAGCTGAGTTCCACTGACTTTTTACTTAGTCCTTGTTTCTTATAGCTTGATAATTCTGGAAACTTCCACAGCTGCTGCTGATCCACTCTCCTGAAGCTCCAACTGCGGCTTGGGTCTCGCCACCCCCGGGGCCATGCCACAGTTTCATGCTGGTCTGGTTTCAGCTCCCAGCGCTGAGATGGTCCCTTCTAGCTGAGCTGCCTTCAGCGGGAAGTATATTTGTGTGCATTTTAGAGCCCTAAAATTTGTTTAGAGCCATATTTTATGGGTATTTGAGGTGGCTATGTGGGAGCTGCCATACCTTGCTGCTCCTATGCCACCATCTTGGCTCTACCCCCCCTAGTAGTTTTACTTCAGTAATTTTTAGCTGTTCTGTGGAAACTTAACTCTTTGCTGTCTCTCACACTAGAGACTACTTGCTATATGGCTCTGAAACCTGTTGAAATTGTTTTTATGGCTGTTACCACTATTATTTCACAGATAGAAAAACTGAGCTCTGATCTTCCAAATAATGGAAAGAGCTCAAAAATAAATGTACATTTCCCACCTTCTTGGAGCAGCTATGAACATTAAAAAAATTAACTGTAAGGTTATCTTAAAACACACAACAACTAATAGGAAATTTTTTATAACCTTCACAACTAATATGAAATACAATTAGATTAAAATAAATAAAACAAATAGCTAATTGCTTGCTTTAAATCTAGAGGAGAAATTCTCTGTTGCATTTTTCCAGTGAGTCTGTCCATCTGTCATCTGGGCTGATGTTGGTGAATATTTTTACCAAAAGATTGAATGAAGGTAAAGATAACATGTTTATTCATTTAGTGGTGATAAAAAGATGCAAGATAATTAACATATTGAATGACAGTCAGGACACAAAAGGATATTTTTGGCTATATTTTAAGTAGAATCCAATAAGGTGAAATTCAATAGAGATTTAAGTAAAGTTTCAGATTTAGATTCAAAAAAATCTAATTTATAAGAATAAGATTATGATTAGATATATAGGTGTCTTAGTGTATTGCAAACTCAGTGCAAGTCAGCGGTTTTAAGGGCAGCCAAAAAAATGAAAATGATTGTAAGTCATAGAGCAATATGATTTCTAGAAAGAGAGGTGATAGCTTTCTTATATTCTGATCTAGTCAAACCAAATCTAAAGAATGAGGTTTTGAATACCACATTTAAGGAGGACAAGTCAGACAAGTCAGAATGTTATCTGGAAAAGTGAAATCTGTCCTATCAGGTAGGGTGGTAAGACTAGAAGCTATGCCATGTGAGGATTGGTTGAAGGACCCAAAGATATGTTGCCTTGAGAACAGAAAACTTAGGGGAAACAGGATAGTTATTCTTCATGAATTTAAATTATTGTCATATGGAAAAGGTATAAAAAGAGATAAAATTTAGCTCAGTGTCTATTAAAATTTCCTAACAAGTAGAATTCAAATTGGAATGGACTACCTTTCTCTGTTACTGTAGGTCATCAAGAAAAGGCCAAATGTCTAGCTGTACCGGATCTAAAAGTGTATTCTAAACCAGCAATTATCAAAACTCCCTGGTACTGACTAAGAAAAAGAGTGGTGGATCAGTGGAATCCCTTAAGTACAAAAGATACAGTAGTCAGTGACTATAGTAATATACTATTGAGTAAACACAAAAACTCCATCTTCTGGGGTAAGAACTTTCTATGTGAATGAACTTCTGGGAAAACTGGAAAATATGGCAGAAACTAGGCAAAGTCCAACATCTCACACCATATACCAAGATAAGGTCAAAATGGGTACATGATTTAGACATAAAGGTTGATACTATAAACAAATTTGGAGAGCAAGGAACAGTTTACCTGTCAGATCAATGGAGAAGGGAAGAATTTATGAACAAAAAAGAGACAGAGAAAATTATGAAATGCAAGACTGATAATGTTTATTGCACTAAATTAAAAAGGTTTTACACAAAACCAATGCACCCAAGATTAGAAGGGAATGAGAAAGCTGGGAAACAATTTTTATAGCCAGTGTCTCTGATAAAGGCTTCATCTCTAAAATATAGAGAGAACTGAGTCAAATTTATAAGGATATAAATCATTCTCCAATTGATAAATGGTTGGAGGATATGAACAAGCAATTTTCAGAAGAAGAAATTAAAACTATCTATAGTAATATGAAGTGTACACACTTCACATGTACATACAAAAATATTTGTAACGACTCTTTTTGTGGTGACAAAGAATTGGAAATTGAGAGGATGCTCATCAATTTGGGAATGGTTGAAGCTATATTTTATGAATAGGATTATTATTATTCCATCAAAAATGATGAGCAGGCAGACTTCAGAAAAACCTAAAGACTGAACTGATGCTGAGTGAGCAGAACTTCATACATAAAGCAACATTGTACGATGACCAACTTTCATAGACAGCTCTTCTGAGCAATGCAATGATCTAAGACAATTCCAAAAGAGTCATGTTGGAAAATACTATCCACATCCACAGAAAAACTATGGAGTCTGAATGCATATTGAAGCATACTCTTTTTTCTTTTTTCTTTCTTGTAGTTTTCCACTTTTGTTCTGATTCTTCTTTCACAGCATGACTAATGTGGAAATATAGCCCATATATATAGTACATATAGCCCATATAAGACTGCATTTCATCTTGGGGAGAGGGGAAAAATTTAGAACTCAAAATCTTATAAAAGTGAATGTTGAAAACTAAAAATATTAATGAAAAAGAAAAAAATAGAAAAGCCAAATGACCATTTGTAAAAGATGCTATGAAGGAGAGACCTGTTCAGATATAGGTTCAGTTAGATGACTTCTGAGGTCCCTTCCAACTCTGATATTTCATAATTCTGCGATTCCACAAATATAAATGTTTATGGATTGTAGAAAATATTTGAGTGTTTTATGCTGTCTACTTCATAGAATTCTTTGCTTTCTTTTCCTATAGTCTCGTGAATCTCTGGCTGAACTACTTAAGAAACCATGTTTCAATTTTGGAGAGCGTATTGCGATTGCTGGGATAATCTTAAGTATTGTTGACCTTATTGTAATCTTCGTACCCACCATGAAAGATATTTTTGGAGTCTTGGGTACAATATGGCAATTTTATACTAATGGTTCATTAACAATTTTTAGAGAATTTAAATTCCATAATAACAGAAATCTTTTTTTTTCACTTTATAGGGACAACAACTGCTAATATGTTGATCTTCATCATCCCTACAACTATGTTTTTAAAAATCACAAGCTATGATAGTGACAAAAATTATGAAAGATTTTGGGTATGTTTTATGCCTACCATTTGTGTGTGTGTGTGTGTGTGTGTGTGTGTTTCATTTTGTATGTCCTTAAAACTTACCAAACAATTAGTTTGGAAAACATATAGTCACACTACCAACATGTTATGTTACTATTGCCTTGATGGGATGCACAGTACTGATTAGTCAAGTAAATACAACATTATTCTTCTCAGTGCCATCAGAAAATATTTATCAGATTTAACTTACATTACAGGGAAGTCATCTAGGTTAGTTATACCTCTTTATGTTTCTATAGGGCAATGCCTAGCTCTAAACAAACTTTAAGACAAGCCATCTCCATGAGGATACCTCATACAGACAAAAGAATATAAAATTAGATAACTTAAATAAAATATATGAATTAGTTAAAAACAATCTTCCCATGTTAAATAGGTAAAATAACTATCAGTAAATTCATACTTTGATACCTCATTGTGGTGTGAAAATGATACTGGGTATTAGAAGTCTGTGCTAGGAGAACAAAAGTTCTGACAGGTAGGTGGGACCAGTCTGGAAAGAATATAAATACAGAAAAGCAAAGGACTGAATGATTGTTTTCTAAGGACCAGCCTTGCTAAATCCAGAAGTATGGCCATTAAATATGTATTTTTTCTAGCCATGGCAACTTATAGAAACTGTCTACTAAGGTGCAAAGATATTATGACCTTCATTGGTAGAAGAAATACCTACACTGATAAGATCATAGATCCTTTAAAATTTAAGGAAGCAGATTGACAAAAATGCTTTTGTATAATGGACCTGGATTCAGAAACTACTTTTCCATATTTCGGAAGCTTGTTTTCAAATCTGACTAAGTTGAATTTCTTATACTTAGAGACTTAGAAAGGAAAGCAAGTGTGCAGTGGTTGCTATAATGAATGCTTTCCAGAGCACCATTTTTGTTATCCAGAGAAAGCTTTCTCAGTTGCTTTTCCAACTGTGTAAACATGGTGACTACATGTGTTACCTGAGATGACACTTGTCCCAAAATTAGCACATAGGTAGCATCCTTGAATGAGCCTGCTATTCAAATACTGTTATTCAAAGTAAATTGATGGTAGACATTTTCACATGTGTTTGAGAAATATCATCTGCACTTGATAAAATATGAAACTTATAGCTAGATCCCTAGTTATTTCTTCTTGTTAGGTCTTTCAGTCATGTCCAACTCTTTGTGGCCCCATGGATTATGGGGTTTTTCTTGGCAAAGATACTAAAATGGTTTGCCATTTCCTATTCTGTGTCCCCATTTTACAGATGAGGCAAATAAGGGTTAAGTGACTTTGCACGGAGTTACAGTCACAGAGTTAGTCAGTGTCTAAGCCCCAACTGGAACTCAGATCTTCCTGACACCAAGCCCAGTGCTCTATCCACTGTGCTACCTACGTGCCCCTAGCTGCTAAGGACACACTAAAGATGACCAGTAGGAGTTATGCAAGAGTTCTAATAGAATTAATTCCTGATCTTTTTCACCTACTTGTGACCTCCTTCCTCATCTCCCTTGTATTTATTTTGTTTATTCTGTGGATGTTTAGCTATATAAATTTTATCTCCTCTATAGAATGCAGGCTCCTTCAGAGTAGGAGTTGTTTTATTTTTTTGTATTTATATCCCCAGTGCCTACCTAGCACGATACCCAGTATATTTATTAATGCTTATTGATTGATAAACTGATTTAGCATCAGATTGAATGGAAATTAAATTTTTAAGTGGTGAAGGTCGGTTATCTGTAAATCCTGTTTATCAAGCCACCTTCCTTTCTAATAAAAACTGATTGCTTTGTATATCTTAATTTTATTCACCCTTCCTTCTTCCCTGACCAGAATTGCTCTCACTCTTTTCTAATTTTTCATCTTAACAAGGAAAAAGCAAGATCAGGGAACAGAGAAAGTATTCTTACTTTATAAAAAAATCTTTATTTTAGGAAAATATTACTTTACCTAAAAACATGTACTTTATTTTCCTCCCAGGCTTTTTCTTTATTGGGATTAGGAATCATATTCTCCATTGTCAGCATTCCTTTGGTCATCTATGATTGGGCAACTTCTCGAAGTTCATCTGAAACACACTGAGAACACTCTAGATTTGGAAAAATAATATATTCTTGTTTGCTGCTTATCCAGCTTGCCTTCAATCAAATCCTCTCCTTCATTGCTTTGTTTACAAGTTTACAAAGTGAAAAGAAAATTGTAAACAGTCAACAGTTAATGTATAACCAGTTTGAAATATAGTTATATCCCTCTATTGTTTGGGATCACTTTAAGGATTTTGTCATTAGTTTTTTCCTATTTTTTTGTAATATTGCTTATTATTTCCATAACCAATTAGTTTTAATGTGCCTATCTTTAGATTTTGAGATTTTGTAGTCTCTTAAGACTTTGAAAACAATTCTCATTCACTGAGCCAGGAATTTCATTTATTACATATCCAAGTTATGAAATATTTTTTCTACAAGGAAAGTGCCAGTTGCTGGATTGTGCCCAATACTTGAGATTTTTCTGGAAAATAGTGAGAATGGCCAGTCTGGTAGCTTAGCTGATAATAAATACATTGTCACACACCTATACACAGGCATGCTCTATGGCAAATGATCTCTCAAATCAAGTATGATTATAATTTTGGAACATACTTTAAACTTCAAATTTGGGGTCATTGCCTCATAAATGACAAAATATAACACTTTTGTCTGCCTATGACAAAACTACCATGCTCTAAGTCAACTTCAGATAAGAGTGTAGTGCCTTTGCAGTGATGCATAGACAAGGAATTATTTAGCATTTTGCCTAAGATATCTAGAAAATATTATGTTGATGCAAAGTGAGCTACCTTACTGATGTTAAAGAGAGAAAGAAAAAAGGTCAACACTGATTAAAATATAAGGCCTATAGTTTTATTCATACCCCTTAGCTTTTGCACTGTACAAATGAGTCTTTCTGATTCCAAGTCCAGCACTCTATTCACATCACCTAGCTGCTCTTAAAATTATTTAAAATATGTTTATTTAGCAAGATGTTTGAGTTTATTGATGTCTATGCTGCAGTATTTTTTAATCTGCTTTTTGTGTTTATTTACTCTTAGCACAATTTAATATACAAGAATGTAATTTGGTATATTTGAGCATCTAGATGGCATAGATAGTAGATAAAGTGCCAAACCTGAAGTCAAAAAAACTCATCTTTGCAGTTACTATACTTTCTCTGCAATTTACAGTCTTTAGAAAACGGCCTAGAGGCCTAGGAAGTTGTGTATTGAGCTCAGTGTCACACACAAACCAATATTTTATGTATCAAAGGCAGGACATGAACCAAGGTCTTCCTGAATTTAAGCAGCTATCTATACACACATTACACTACTCCATTCCCCTGACCTGGCAACACCCACCATAATTTATAGAAATTGAAAAGAAGAGAGAGGATTTCTTGGGCCACCTGGTATTTGTATGTGCAAGGCAAGACCAATAGTCTTTAGTGGGTCTAACTCTTAAAGGCATTTCTTATAACAGACTTTCTAGTGAATCCTTAGAAACAAAGCAAGATTGGCTTCCTGCTTCCTTTTTTTTCTCCTTTCCTATAAAGACAAAATACAGTTTCACAAGAACCTTGTCCTCTAGTCTATGAAGTCCCCCCCCCCACCATACACATCCCTCTTAGATTTATCAAGTTTTTTGTTTTTACGGGTATGCTATGCTTTTCCTTCCACCTTTTTTCACTTAGACTCCATGGGAAAATACAAAGCTCATATAAATAATACTTTTGTGTTCTAAGTCTCACAAAGACTATTTTCCATAGTAAAACCTTGACCCAACTGTCATGAAAACTTTTTTTTATATATAGTGGTAATTTTATCAGTCATTGTAACATTATATGTTAAAAACACACACACACACACACACACACACACACACACACACACACCATGAAATTCCAGGATGTTAGTATATATTTTCTTTTCCTTTTTCAAATTATTATTTTTTTTAACATTCTTTTAAAAAAAATTTTGCATTGCAAATTCTATCTCTTTCTTACCCCTAACCCAACTTACTGAGAAGGCAAGCAATATATCAATTGCACATATGAATCATGCAAAACATATTTCCATATGAGCCATATCACAAAAAGAGGAGAAAAACAAAGTGAAGAAATTATACTTCTATTTGTATTCAGAGTTCATCAGTTCTTTCTCTGGAGGTGGATAACATTTTTTCATCATGAGTCCTTTGGAATTATCTTAGATCATTGTCTTAATCAAAGTAATTAAGTCTTCCATAGTGATTCATCATGTTATTACTGTGTATAATGACTTCCTGGTTCTGCTCACTTCACTTTGCATCAGTTTGCATAGGTCTTTACATATTTTTCTGAAACCATCCCGCTTATCACAATAGTACTCCTTCACAATTATATGCCACAATTTGTTCAGCCATTTTCCAGTTGACAGGCATCCCCTCAATTTGCCACTATAAAAAAGAGCTATTTTAAATATTTTTGTAATATGAGTCCTTTTCTTTGATTTCTTTGGGGTGCAGATCCCGTTGGTGGTATTGCTGGGTCAAAGGGTATGCATAATTTTATTTTTTATTTTATTTATTATTGCCTTTTTAGTATGGTTCCCAATTATTCTCCAAAATGTTCGGACTGGTTTCCTACTCCACCAGTAGTTTATTAGTGTACCTATTTTCCCTCATGCCCTCTGACATTTGTTATTTCTGATAGGTGTGAGATGGTTTCTTAGAGTTGTTTTAATTTGCCTTTCTCTAATCATTAGTGGGAGCACCTAGATGGCAGAATGGATAGACTTATGGGTCTGAAGTCAGGAAAACTCATCTTCCTGGGTTCAAATCAGATCTCAGCTACTTATTAGGTGTATGACCCTGGGTAAGTCCCTTAACCCTGTTGACCTCATTTCTTCATCTGTAAAATGATTTGAAGAAGGAAATGGCAAGCCACTCTAGTGAGCCAGCCTGCAACCTTATGTTGCCTCATTTAGTTTGTAGATACATAGAAGCAGTTTCATCAAACTAGCTGAGGTGCTAAACCAATTGGTTGAAAAATTCAAATTAATTCTACTTTGTAGTTGATTCTATACTGTATTTATTTCATATTGTAATTGCTTCAGTATCTGCTTAGGTCCCCTTTCTATGTCCTTTAATTAAGTTCAGGAGTTTAGCTTTCCCCTCAGAGCTAGTTTAAAGATCAGCTTGATCCTAAGTCATTGTAATTAAAAGGAAAGGATTATCATCTTCTATACCATTAGCTCTTGGGTAAATACCAAGACATCTGTTGTTATCCCTATGCTATTAACTAATTCTAAGAGATATGTTGTCCCTAAACATTAAGGAAAGCTGTTATCTTCCTTTCTTAGTGCCAAGGAGTCACCTAACTTTGATCAACTAGAAAAAATTACAAATTGCACATGGATTCCAAAAATCAGTCAGCATTTTTGCCCAACAGGTACTATCCCACCTTAATCAGGAAATCCAATCGTGATGCTCTTGCCCCTGTGATGATGCAGCCCTACCACCAATCATATTGTTGTAGCAATCCTGTTATTTATTCAGTATTAATAAAAAGGATTGCCTCTGCCTATTTTCGTCTCTAGCATAGTTGAGGTATCCATTAACCCTCTTTATTAATAAATTCATACTTTATAAATCAGCTTATAGTGCTGGTAACTTTACCTCAGTTTGCCTTTGCTAACTACCATAACATAGTGGTAACCATAACACAGCCAAAGACCAAATAGTTAATATCTCAGTGTTCTTGTGAGACCTTCAAAGATATGTTGGGCAAGGATTGGTTTTACATTAAAAAAAACCAATGCAACCAAGATTAGAAGGGAAGCAGAAAGCTGGGAAACAATTTTACAGGCAATGTCTCTGATAAAGGTCTCATTTCTAAAATATATAGAGAATTGAGTCCTGTTTATAAGAATACAAGTCATTCCCCAATTGATAAATGGTCAAAAGATATGAACAAGCAGTTTGCAATTAAAGAAATTAAAGCTATCTATAGTCATATAAAAATGCTTCAAATCACTATTGATTAGAGAAATGCAAATCAAAATAACTCTGAGGTACAACATCACACCTATCAGATTGGTTAACATGACAAAACAAGAAAATGATAAATATTGGTGAAGATGTGGGAAATTTGAAAAAATTATGCATTGTTGATGGAGTTGTGAACTGATCCAACCATTCTAGAGAACAACTTAGAACTATGCCCAAAAAACTTAGAACTATAAAATTGTGCATACCCTTTGACCCAGCAATATCACTTCTAGGTCTATATCCCAAAAAGATCATAAAAAAAGGGGAAATGACACAGATGTAAAAAAATAATTATAACAACTCTTTTTTGTAATAGTCAAGTATAATGGGAATGGAAATTTGAAGATCTCCTCTGCTTTGAAGATCTTCCCTGCTCCCCAATAGGACAAATATAATCACATGAAGCCTGTGGTGGGAGGAGTGTGCTGAAGGATGGAGCAGAGCCCACAGGGAACTGGGAGCCAGAGCAGCTAGATGGTGGGAGAGGGAGGATGGCAGGCAAGCAGACAACTAGGCTTGTAAGTGTTTGTGGGAACGTTAAAGGATGGTTTGGTTCCCTGTTGTGTTATGGTGTATTAACTTCTTTGTTACTATGATGGATTTGAATTTCTGGTGTTGGGATCTAGTTTTCTGGTGTCTGAATAAATGTTTTATTTCTGTCTTCTATCTGGAGAGTCTGTTATATTTTGCAATTCAAAAATGTGCTGACATATTCCTAGTCAACATCAGTGCTGTGAATATTGCATCAGCATTACATTTTCCACAAGGATGGTATTGTGAAATATCACACCTCTGTTTGGAAGTACAAGGGCTTTAGAAAAAGAAATGGATATCCCAGGATAGGAGGACTTACCTTATTTCTCCCTAGTCAGAGAATGGGCTAAAAGTACAGGGCTCTGTGAAAACTGGGAACTGAGACTATAGAAGGGAGAACCTAGAGATTTAGAAACATGTTTGCAGCAAATGCCAATAAAACCAGGGAGAGAACTGGAAGAAGTATGTAGAAGAGGCTGGGTTTTACTGAAAGGTTACCATCTTATGTGTAAAAGCAGAGAGGAGCTACTGGAAGAGAAAGCACAGATGGAAAGGAAAGTAGATGCTTTGTATGGGAAACTTTCTATGCCACAGCATTCCAGCTATCCTGTAGAAGAGCAAACTGGAAAGTCTCATGTGGTAGAAGAAAAAGTTGTTAATTTATCTCTCAAAAAGAAACAGAAAAATAACAGGATGGAGGTTCATACAGCTTTGCCAGAAGCTGAACGTAGTTGCCATGATGATGATTGCCAGGGGAATGCATGAGAGGAAAATGAAACAATGTTAGATGAGGAGGTTTTTATGAGGGCAGAAATTCATCCCATACCAAGAAGAAAGCAGGAGAATCAAGGAGGTCAAAGTTCAGGGAGATAATTGATGATTTCATTCAGAAGGAGGTTACTGACATATTAAGCAGATTCACCCAAGGGATGGGAGAATCATTAGTGTCTTTGATGGAGAGAATCAGTGATGAAGGGGAAAGAGGAGTATGGGTAGATAGTATGGGTTGCTAATTTATAGTTATTAATCAGAATCCTTTTGTCCAGCAAGCTTTTAGGGATTATCATTAAGCAGGAGGTAACAATGTGACCAATCTGTTAGCTTTAGCTGCCAAGAGATGCAATAAAATGTATCCCACTGATTCTATGTGGCCTAGTGGAGTACTAACTTAGAGACTGTATGAGAAAGTTAAAGGAGTAGGTAATGAAGACAGCTGTCATGGCCAGGGATGCAAATGCGTATCATGATATCCTCTTAACAGTTTCCCACAGAAATATCATAGTGAAGATGGCTCCTCCTGTGTATAAGCACCTAATTCTGATTCTACTAATTGATGAAATGGGAAATCCTCTTTCAGAGGTGCTGGGTAAGATTCCACAGCTAAGTGACTTAGGGGAACAGGAAAAAGATAAATTTCCTCAAGAAAGAAGAGTAAATGATCAGCAGATTCAAAGCCACAATCAATTGACAAGAAAAGAATTGTTTACTGCTCTATTGAAAGCAGGGGTAGATTTGGAAAAACTGATGGTATTCCAACTAACGAACTTGAACTATAAAAAATGTATTGAGAAAAGGGGTTTGATGTTAGATCAAATAAAGAAGTAAGAACTGCCCCCTAAAGATCTTCCTGAATCATTGTATCCAAGTTTGTCATACCTTCAGGGAGACTCAGATTAAAGAAAATACTGGGACAGGTGGAAGTAGTTAATATGTTGAACTTGTGGCAGTACATCAATCTATCAAAGCAGAACAAGGAGGATAGTGTCATATATTCACTGATTCATGGGCAGTAGCTAATGGGTTAGCTACATGGATGCGCACATAGAAAAATTAAAATTGGGAAATTCATGGCAAACAATTCTGGGGCAAAAAATTAATGGAAGATACATGGGAAATGTCTTTGGTTATTAACTTGTCAGTTTTTCATGTAGATGCCCACATGGCCCTCACCGTGCCTGAATGTGAGCACAATGCTCATGCTGATCAACTAGCAAAGACTGCTACTCAACATATTGTTCCTAGTCTGAAACCAACTATAATCCAATACAAGCAAAATGTGTCCATCAAACAATTGGCCATGTAGGGGGTTCAGGTCACATACTGGTGGGCACAGAATCAAGGTATTAGCATCTCTCATTCATTATTTTAAAAAGTAGCAGAGCAACGTCATATATGTCAGTTGGAAAAGGAATGAAGGGTTCATTTGGTAGTAACTGGGGAGAGAGCAAGGGGAAAAGTTCCAGCCCAAATTTGCCAGACAGATTATATTGGTCCTCTACCCCAAGAAGAAGGATGCAAATTTTTATGTACTCATGTTGACACCTATTCAGGTGTGCTAGTAGCTTGTCCTTATAAGAATGTAACCCATAAAAACACCCATACAACTCTAGATATCATGTCTATATTATGGAACCCCAATGAAGATTTAAAGTGATAATGGGTCATATTTCAAAGGTAATGAAATGAAGATATATTGCATATTAAACAATATAGAATGGATATATCATATTCCACATTAGCCACAAGCATATGGTTAATTGAAAGAACAGTTAAGGAAGTTAAGTTCTGATCATTTGTTATCAACATCAGAAAGATAATTTGTTCACAGCTTTACATAATTTGAATAATAGACCATTGGGAGGAAGTACATATCTAGATGGAATGATGACCCCAAATCTGCAAATTAGAAAGCAACAAACATATAAGATCCCAAATAATTGAGGATTGGACTGTGAGGCAAGATATCTCAAAACTATATCCAAGAACACCTGGTTCAACAGGTTATGATTTACATTGTTTAGAGGACTTTGGGTTGGATAGAAAACAAATAAAAAAACTCTTTACTGGAATACATATGAGAATCCCTAAAAATCATTTTGGTTGGATTTTACCCAAATCAAGATTAGTAGCTTGAGGAATATATGTATTGGCTGGAGTAATAGATTCTAATTATAGAGAAATTATTGTGACATTCAAAAATGTGGGTGAAGAACCCATACAGTCTTGTAAAAATGATAGAATAGTTCAAGTCACCATTGTTCCTTATGAAACAATATCCCTTGTGAAGACTGGCCCTCCTTATGAAATAGTTAACAGAGGAACTGAAGGATTTGGTTCTACTGACAGAATTAAATTGGGAGCTAAAGTATGGGTAAAACGGAAACCAGATGATGTTCCAAAAGCTGTGGAGATCATAGCATATGATGATTTGTGTTGACTTATCAGACCTTGTTTGTGGGTCTGTGTTGATTTCAAGGCAGAAAGTAAATTGATGATGGTGCCAGCAATGTGTATGAATATTGTTTTGGCTCTGTTAAGCTTTGTCTTCCCAGAAACAGAAACTGCAAAGGATTTGAGGTGGACTGGACACTGTGAGATTCAATATGGAATGGGAACTGAATCTTAGAGCTATTCACAGCAGCAGTCCTCTGGAGAGCTGCTTATACTTGGCTTTACAAATCCCCAAACCAGAAAGCCAAATCCTAATGCCAGAAAGTCAAATCCATCATAGCAACAAAGAAGTTAATATACCTTATCATTGCAGAGAACAACACCCATCCCAAAACCTTCCCACAAACAAACACAAGCTTACCTGGCTACTTGACTGCTGTCTTCTCTCTCTCGCCATCTAACTATTTATTCAGGAGAAGATGATTACCAAATTGTACCCTTAGCTCATATATTCTACTTTGAAGGAGGGTTGTAGGTTCATAATCTGCTCTTTTTGTCTCTTTTGTCCATTAAACTTGTGTGCTAGATCTGTTTCCTGCAGGTTTAGTACCTTCTACCTACATATGCCTGATTGCTTAACCAGATGTCACCCCCTCTTCATAACTGCAATGTGTCATCCCTGGACCTGGCATTGACAGAGTTCCAGATGTTATCTGAAGAACTGACATAAAATTTCAGCTGGAATTAGCTAGAGGGGAAGAGACCTTTGCCCCTTACCCCAAGATTTTGAGCCCCATTTGTTCTAGGGTGGAATGCTGGGGTGCTTGTGCTTAAGCCCCACCCTAAGATATTGTTTTATGTGCTTATTTTTTGTTATCCCTGTTACATTGTTGTAAAGTTCTGTTGACACCAGTTACCCCTAAACTCCCATTAACCTATGTAATGAAATGTATTGTTAATGTATTTTTGCTAAGTAAGGGACATCAAAGATCTTGGGGCCAAATGTAATGGTAATAGGAATTTGAAGACCTTCTCTGCCCCTTAATAGGCCTAAGGGAAATTGAAGATCTTCCCTGAGTTGATGTTCTTCCCTTCCCCTTAATAGGTTGAATGTAATCCCTTGGAGTCTGTGGTGGGAGGAGTTTGCTGAAGGATAGAGCAGAGCCCACAGGAATCTGGGAGTCAGAGCAGTTAGATGGTGAGAAAGAGAGGACAGCAGTCAAGTAGCCAGGTAGAGTTGTGTCTTGTGTACCTATCCTATTCCACTGATCCACTACTCTATTCCTCAGTCAGTACCAAGTAGTTTTGATGACTGCTACTTTGTAATATAGATTAAAATTTGGTAGAGAAGGCCACCTTCTCTAGTATTTCTTTTCATTAATTCCCTTGATATTCTAGACCTTTTGTTCTTCTGGATGAATTTTGTTACTATTTTTTATAGCACTATAAAATAATTTTTTGGTAGATTGATTGGTATGTCACTAAATATGTAAATTAATTTAGGCAAAATTGACATTTTGGTTATATTAGCTTAGCTTAACGACAAGCAACTGATGGTTTTCCAGTTATTTAGATCGGAATTTATTTGTGTGAAAAGTGTTTTGTAATTTTGTTGAAATAGGTACTGGGTTTGTTTTGACAGGTAGATTCCCAAATATTTTATAATGTCTACAGTAACTTTTTGTTGGATTTCATTAGAAATATGTAGAAATGCTGAGGATTTATGTGGGCTTATTTTATATCCTGCAACTTTGCTAAATTTATTTATTATCTGTAGCAGTTTTTTTACTTGATTGTCTAGGATTCTCTAATTATATCATCATATCATCAGCAAAGAGTGATAGCTTAGTCTCTTCTTTGCTTAATTTTGCCCAATTTCTTTTTCTTTTCTTATTGCTACCGCTAACATTTCTAGCACCAAATTAAATAAGAGGGGTGATAGTGGACACTCTTGTTTCATCCCCAATCTTATTGGAAATGCTTCTAGTTTGTCCCAATTACATATAATACTTGCTGCTGGTTTTGGATAGATACTATTTATTATTTTAAGGAAGATTCCATTTATTCCTATCCTTTCTATTGTTTTTAATAGTAATGGGTGTTGTATTTTGTCAAAAACCTTTTCTGCTTCTATTGAGATTACCATATGGTTTCTACCGGTTTTGTTGTTGATATGATTGATTATACTGATAGTTTTCTTAATATTGAACCATCTTTGCATTTCTGCAATAAATCCTACCTGATCAAAGTGTATTATTCTTGTGATAAGTTGCTGTAGTCTTCTTGCTAATATTTTATTTAAAATTTTTGCATCTATATGCATGAGGGAAATTGGTCTAGAATTTTTTTCTCTGTTTTGGCTCTTCCTGATTTAAGTATCAGTACCATATTTGTGTCATAAAAAGAATTTGGTAGAATGAAACGTTCTGCCGCTTCCAGTCGCCTGTCTACTTACCTCACACGGTCTTCAGACGTCCCTGGCACTGGGGTACTAACTCAGTGAACTTCACTGTGCGTGAAAGGACAACAGAGCACCTGAGACAAGTCTGGCTGCCATCACCTTTATTGTTACGTCTCTCCCCTGCCCAAAGCAACACACCGTTATCAGCCCCCAGCCCCTCCCTTCAGGGGAGGTCTTGATCCTGTAAGGGAGGCCAGCCTACCCCAGAGGCATCAGATTGTGGCAGACTCAATGCCTTAGGCAGAGTCCATGGCCCAGTGTCTCATGTGGGCAGCCGAGCTCTCACCCCAGGACCCAACAACTCCCCTTCCTTGTTTAAACAGGATGGTTATATCAGGGGTCAGTAAAGCAAACTCCTCCATAAAAGTGGGCATTATATCCAGTAATGTTTGTGAACAAACCACCTGGACCTATAGTAACCATCCAAGCATACCAGGTGTGATTCTTCGGGTCTTCTGTGAATCCTACCCATGCAGGAACAGTCCTTCCAGGAAAAGGTACTCAGCCCTGAGACCATGTGTCATTATTAAACAGGCAATAATGGTCAAATCCAGGCTGTGTAAAGGTCCCAATGTCAACAATGTCTACACATTGGTCTGTAAGAGTTACATTGTGCTGATTACGGGGACAGGGAGGCATGGCAGGCATAAAGAAGGGGCCTTTGCATAACTCCGAAGTCCAAGGGTAACTCATTTGACAGGGTTGGTTGTTTGGGGCCAAATATTGCATCCTACGGGTTGTCCCATCGACATGATAGAAAACTGTCCGCACAATTATCACATCCAGGCAGTGGGAAGGCAGAGCAGTTCTATTCATGCCTTTCCACAAGCACCAAGGCAGGGTGGCCCCTATGCTGGTGAAAGTAAAGGTAATTGAAACATTAACTGCTCTTATCCATGGGGGTTCCATACATATGCCCACCATTTGTCCTGCGGCTTTCTGACGGCAGCACCTGTTGTAGCTGGCATGATGATCAGAATGGTCAGCAACTGATACAGGTGTTGAAGATCACGGTTCTTTCTCTGACCTCGTCTGGGCCTCCGTCTCTGGCGCTGTCTCTGTTTCTCTTTCTGGTGTCTTATCGTTGGCAAGGAGATGAAGCCACTGCGTAGGTATCCATTTGCCTTTGGTTTCTCCATCTGGAACATAAGCATACCCCGTTCCCCAAAGGGTTGAAGCAAATTGAAGAAAATTATGGTGAGTTGGCCCACTCTCCCTGTCTGCCCCGGACCTCCCCCTTTTTGTTTTTGAAGGAGGGTCTGAAGGGTGCAGTTTGCCCTTTCCACAATGGCCTGACCAGCGGGGTTATAGGGAATCCCGTGATATGCCTAATAGAAAATTCCTGCAGAAAGGAAGCAAAAGCTGTTAGAAATATAAGCTGGGCCATTATCTGACCTGCTTTACAACTCATTACATCAATTTAACAATAGTCAATTGGAAACTTTGTAAACTTCCAGAAATTATCACATAAGATTTTCAAAACATCTTTTCTAACAGTAAGGGAAATCAGGGTAACACAATGAGAACACAAAGCAATAATGTAAAGCTGTAGCAGTTCTGGTGCAGGCCTGAATTCTTGGAGAAGCTGTCCACCTTGTCATTGGAGTAGTCAGGCCCGACAGGGGCTCAAAGAAACATGATTCAATACCAAAGGTACATAGAAATGGTTCAGTTTCCTAGCCACGCAAGGCTAGGTTTACACAGAGTCACAAGAAGTTCAATTTTCTTAGCCACACAGGGCTAGGCACAAACATTACAATAAAGTTTCACAAACAGTTACAACATTGCATCAAAAATCCAAACGTTTGATGTTATTACCAAACATGTTCAAGTTTTGAGTTTCCATGATGAAGAAATTTTTGAAAGACAATCTTATACATCTATATAGTTCTTACAAGAATCACTTTGATCCTGTTGCTTTACACAAATTTTTAGAATTAACTTACAAATTTTTCTGCTTTCTAAACATACGTCCTCATATACTTTTAACATACTTAAACCTTTCTGGATTTCACATTTCCCATCAAACCTTTATTTACCTCAAAAACCATTACCCTTTTCATTCAGCAATTTCTTATATTTGTTAACCACAAAACAAAATGGTCCAAATCTTTTACTGGTTACTTGCTTTGATCATTGAAACTTGCTATAGAAGGGATAAGCCGGGACATGTGACAATCCAAGTATGACGGGATAAAACATCCTTGACTGTTTAAACTCAGGTAAAGTCACAGATATCCATACTTATGCAGGCTACTATACCCGATTCAAACTCCAAACAAAATTTTAGTTAGGGTCCCAAATGCCTTTTACCTAAAACAACAAGCTTCACAAATCACAGCTTAGAGCCAGTTTTCAACTGAAATAAGCAATGAAAAATTTTCACCAGGTTTCACAAATGCAAGGAATTCCATTTACTATCATTGTTTTCCCTCGTGGAATGACCTTGCCTAGTAGAGATAGCTTCTAGAGGCTTTGGCAGTTTTACAACATGAGAAATAACTAAGAAGGACTTTAGGGAGGGGCTGCTACTCTTTTCTACCTACAGCGCCAATTAAGAACTTTAGGTTTGAGCATTAAAACAGTTGTCCAAATAATTTAGTTCACAATTCACAAGTTAAGCATATGACTTTTCAAAATACAATACTCTAAAACTTTTCCAAAAATTGCATCTTTTAAAACACAGATAATATACAGTTCAAACTTTTGAAATAAAAACCCATTAGTTACCAATCTGATGACTTTAAAATGCCACATCAAGTAACAGAGAAATAGTTTCCTTATCTCTCCTATATTGTGTCTCCCATCCTTTTCATAACAAAGATCTCGTAAAACATTTCTTCTTAAAAATATTTCCCTTATTCAAAAACAGTTTATCCTACCATCATCAACTACTATACAATTCCCAAATGCTCTAGTCACAAAATCTTTCCCACACTAGTGATAAAGCTTATACAATGAGGTTTCACAGATTTTCTTTCACATAATTACCAATAATTACCTTCCACAAGCATACTTTTATAAATACTTGATTTATGCACGTACCCCGAATAGCTTGGTTAACAATCTTAAAAATTCTTACAAAGTTAAACCATTTTAACTGAGACTTTCTTTTAATACAACTGTTTACCAGTAACAGGATCATAAGCAATTATCATATTCTTAAATTTAAACTTGAAATCAAAACCAATTAAGTACCAATTAATTACCAATTGACATATCACACTAGAAATCAGTTACATTCTGGAATCTCACATAGATGGTGAATACGGTAGTCCAGAGACTTTACAAATTAACACAAACACATTCTTAAATGAAGCAAACTTGAAAACCACGTCCCTATATTCTTTTCTCTCCTTTTTTCCCAAAGTTTCTCATTTGCTCAGTAGAGACTTCTATAAAATGTATCTCCAATTCACTTTGCACAGAGAATCACTCAGTTCATCATTAATAATGTAGAAACTGTAATTTTAAATCACTGCATATTTCCAGAAAAGCAAATATGTAAAGAAACAATTAGCTATCATAGCAAATATCAGGAGTATTATTACCACCTGTTTGTAACCCAAATGTAATAGCTTTAAATTATTAAATTTCATAACATGAAAAATTCAATTCACATGCAACGCAATCCAGATTAAAAACTGCTGTAACCTCTTCTTTAATTACAGGTAGGTGTAAACACCTGGTTTTCTAAATAGCAGAAATAAACATCATAATACAGGGTTAACAGTACTGGTAAAGTAACATAACTGGCTTTTAGCACAGTTTTTTCTCTTTTGTTTCAACACAATTCAAATTGAAAAATGCTTTACTTAGCACCATTTCTGGCACACAATGATCACTCAATTTTTACAATAAAAGAGCATTTTACAGTTTAGAAATACCATAACAACACAATGACATTATGACATTAATTTCATTGCCAAATCATCACATAATGGGAATCATTAATAGGAAACTGGGCTTATCAATTGTAGAGGTTTTAATAAACTCGGCTCAAATGTGTTCTAACTTTTATTCCCATAAATTTTCCTTATGTGTCCACTCCTTAGAAACTTCTTTGAAAGTGAGAACTTTGAATCTGCCAGTTGAATGAGTGGGACTGGGAC
>CM053585.1:395912369-395933659 GCA_028646515.1 Pseudochirops corinnae
GGTTTATATATGCATACAAACAGATATCTGAGTATGTGTATATATGAATACATAGAGGGTGCAAGATCAATTCAATAAGAAGGGACAATACTCGAAAAGGTGAAATCCTGAAGTGGGAGAAGATTAGAATGAGAGGAGACAGGGAGAGACAGAATGGGGTTAATCATCTCATAGAAGAGGGAAAGGATAATTGTTACAATGGAGGGGAAGATCAGGAAGGCAAAAGGGAAAGAGTCAACCTTACTCTCATTGAACTTGGCTTAGGGAAGGAATGACATAAACTCTAAACAGGGTATCTTGCCACACAGGAGAGTAGGGGGGATGGAGATGAGAGGTGGGATGATGGAGGGGAGGGCAGTGTCGGGTGCAGGGTTGATGGAAGTACACACGTCTGTAAAGGGACAGGGACAGGATAGAGAATAGAACAAAGGAGGGGAGTGGGATAGGAAAGAGCGACGTATAATCAGTCTCTCACAATATGCCCACTGTGGAGAGGATTTGTGTAATTACACATGTACAGCCTGTATCTAATTGCTTGTCCTTCCAGTGGGGGTGGGTGACGAGGGAGGAAGAGAAAGAATCTAGAATTTAAAGTTCTATAATCAAATGTTAAAAATATATGTGTGTATATATATATATATATATATATATATATATATATATACACAATTATTATTATTATTATTAACTACATCCAACTGGGACTTAAGATACAAAGGCACTGTGGTAGGGAGATCCATCCTGCCCTACCAGAAAGTCAGAGGGGTGATGGGGGAGGACATAGGAGAGAATAGATTGGGGGAGGGGTTATACAATGGGATGGCTGTTTTGGGGTGGTGGGTAGGGGAAAGTTGGGGAGAAAATTTGTAACTCAAAATCTCGTGGAAATGAATGATGTAAACTAAAATAAATAAAAGTTTAAGAATCAAAAAAGAAAAGAAAAGAAATGACCAGAACTGAATAGAAAATTTGACTTTCAAATACAAGACTTAAGAGAAGTATAAAAAGGCAAACTGGAAGGGGAAATCATAAGTTACTTAAAAAGGTTACACTGTTTACATTCCTACATGGGAAGATGATATTTGTAACTCATAAGACATTTGTCATTATTAGGGTAGTTAGAAGGAGTATGCGTGGAAAGAGGGCACTGGTGTGAATTGAATATGAAGGAATGATATCTAAAAAATAAAATTAAGCAGTGAGACAGGAATATGCTGGGAGAGAGAAAAAAGTGGTAGAATGGGGTAAAATTATCTCACATAAAAGAAGAAGCTTTTACTATGGAGGAGAACAGGGGGAAAATGAGGGGGAGTTAGTGAACCTTACTCTCGTTGGAATTGGCTCAAAGAGAGAATAATATACACATCCAACTGGGGATAGAAATCTTTCTTACCCTACAGGAAAGTAGGAGGGGAAGGGGATAGGAGAAGTAGGAGCAGAGGAAGTGTGATAGGGCAGGGCAGATTAAGGGAAGGGGTAGTCAAAAGCAAAACACTTTTGAGGAGGGACAGGTAAAGAGAGAAAAAAATAAATAGAGGGATGAGATGGAGGGAAATATAGTTAGCAATAGTAACTGTGAAAAAAATTGAAGCATGTTTCTCTCATAAAGGCCTCATTTAACAAGAATTTAGAGAAGAGTTAATTTTTAAAAAATAAGAACTATTTCCCAATTGATAAATGATCAAAAGATATGATCAGTTTTCAGGTGAAGTAGTAAAAGCTATCTATAGCCATATGGAAAAATACTCTAACTCACTGTTGATTTGAAAAATGCAAATTAAAACAGTTCTAAGGAATTACCTCATACCTATTAGATTGACTAACAGGACAGAAAAGGTAAATGAAAAATGTTGGAGGCGATGTGGAAAAAATGAGACTACAATATACTGCCGGTGGAGTTGTGAACTGATTCAACCATTCTGTACAGCAATTTCGAACTATGCCCAAAGGGCTTTAAATCATGCTTACCCTTTGATCTAGCAATACCACTACAAAGTCTCTATCACAAAAGAGATGAAAACAAAAAGGAAAAGGATCTATATGTAAAAAATATAGCACTTCTTCTTTGGGGGGTAGTGAATTAGAAGTTGAGGGGAAGCCCATCAATTGGGCAACGACTAAATAAATAAATTACGATGTATGATTATGATGGAATACCATTGTACTATAACAAATAATGAGGAGAATGCTCTCAGAAAAAGCCGGAAAGACTTGCATGAGCTGATGCAAAGTGAAATTTATTATGTACAAAGCAACAGCAATATAATATGATCAGCTGTGAACGACTTAGCTATTCTCAGCAATACAATGATTCAAGATAACTCTGAAGGACTTAAGATAAAAAGTACTACCCATATCCCAGAGAAAGAGCTGATGGTGTCTGAATACAGATTGAAGTATACTTTTTAAACTTTATGTTTCTTGATTTGTCTTTATTTTCTTTCACAACATGATTATTATGGATATGTTTTGCATGACTACACATGTATAACCTATATTGAATTGCTTGCCTTCTCCATGTGGGGGGGGGGGGAGGAAAAGAGAATTTGGAACTCAAAGTTTTAAAAACAAATGTTAAAAATGGTTTTTATGTGTAACTGGGGAAAATAAAATATTAAATATAAGCTAAAAAAGATATCATCATCTGTGAGATTCCTTGAGACTTTGTGTTCAAGTAGGTTCATAAGATCTTATCCACACTATCCACCATATGTTGCAAAATCTAAAGTACTGAAATTTGAGGACTTTACTGAGGAAATAGGATCCCCCTTCCACTCTTTGCTGAAAAGGAAAGAAATTTCTGAGTTTATTATAATAAAGAGTGAGTTTTCATTTAAAAATTTTGAGCTATCATTTATAAAATTACGAAAATACATGAGGTGGTTTAAAGATGTAGTAGCATCATTACATTGAGTCAACTCTCAGGTATTCAATGTATATCTGAAACCCCAGACTGTGCTTAGTTTTAATTTATTAGTAAGGAATAAATGGCATGTAACAGTTAGGGAAACATGAGAAAATTAACAATATTCAAGCTCTAAGTCATGGTTAGTAAAATTTTGCTATCTGAGGTAAAAACCCTTGAGGCTGTAATTTCATTTTGATTATAGGAATGATTGTCTGAATTGTCATGAAGCTTTTAGTAGAAAATGGCTTGTACTCCAGTCTGAGAACTGCTATGGGTCAATGTCTGTCCCTGGGAAAAGTTGAAGGGACACCCTTGGAGTGACCTAAGGTAGTATCTTCAGTTTCTCCATTGTGCTATTTCCTTTCTGGAGAGGGAATTTCTCCACCTGGTGATTCATGAGTCTGACTTTTGATACCCTGTGAACAATGTAGAGCTTTACTACACAATTAGCTGTCAGATATGATGTACCTGGAATCAAACATAACTAAGGGAGGTTTTCCTCTGGTATGGCTTGTTGAGTCAGGTCAATCTGTGCCCTTGAGGGAGCAAGTCTTGATGTTCTTACAACTTTGTCCCATCTTTTCCTTTCATAGTAAATTTCTATAATCAAGGCAGGTGAGCACTACAAGTTTTGTAAGTGAATAAACTAAATATATTAATAGATTGATACTGAAACATCTCTGAGTTCCTATAATAGGATGCAAGTATGAAAAATCTTACAATTTCAATCTACATTTGTGGTCAAATAATATAAGGATAATATCCTCCTATTGTTATTGTTGTCTTTTGTACTCAAAAAGGACCAAAATGACACCACAATGTTGAGGTCAGTGAACATGGTTAAGCCAATATAAAGTTGGAAGACTCTATCACAGGTCAAGCACAAAGAACATTTGGAGTGGAGATGTCTCTAAATTTTTATATCTTATGCTTCTATTGAGCTACTGCATTTCTAGTTTGCTCATAGAGCACAGCTTCTTCTTTGATAAAGGCATGCCATGCTGTATGGTGCTGTACCAGTGTCTCTCAAGTCTCATAATCAATGTCAAAGATCTTCAGAGAGACCTTGAGAATGTCTCTATACTATTTCTTCTGACCGTGAGTTCTCTGTAAAATGGTCTTTTAGGCAAATGTATGGATGGCTTCAGAATAATGTGGCCAGTTCACTAGAGACCATCACTTAAAGTAAATGGAGAAATGTTGAATGCTGTGGATAAGTTCACTTGTCTTGGCAGTATACTTTCCAGGATGTACACACAAATGATGAGGTTGATGCACATATTCCCTGAGCTAGTTCATTGTTTGGGAGGCTCCAAAAGAAGATATAAGAAAGAAGAGGTATTAGGCTGCCTACCAAACTGAAAATCTACAGAACCATTGTGCTGACCTCATTGTTGCATACCTTTAAAACTTGGACCATCTACCAGTGCCGTGACAGAAGATCAAACTGATTCTATTTGAATTATCTTGGGAAAAATTCTACAGATCACCTGAAAAGATAATGTGCTGGACAACGAGGTCCTTTCTCTAGTGGAACAGTCAAGCATTCAATCTGTATTGCAGAGAGCACAACTCCTATGGGCTGGTCATGTTGTTTGAATGGCAGATACATGTTTGTTTAAAAGATATCCTTCTAAGTCAGCGATTCTCAAGCTGTGGGTTATGTCCAATTTGTAACATGAAAATACATCCTGCATGTCAGATATTTACATTACGATTCATAACAGTAGCAAAATTACAGTTATGAAGCAGCAATGAAAATAATTTTATGGTTGGGGGTCACCACAACATGAGGAACTGTATTAAAGGGTCGTGGCATTAGGAAGGTTGAGAACCACTGTTCTAAGTGAAGGAATTAGATGAAGTAATAAGATGAAAATGTAATAAAAAAGTTTTCTAATTAAATGGAATAGTAAATTATGAGAAAAGGTTAGACTGTTTTGTCTGAGAACTATATATACATATGTATATGATTGACTTTTAAATGTATGAAAGTTCAGGCTTTGATTATGTTTTAGAAACAATTTTTCAAAATTAGATTAATGATTTTACATATAAAATTGCATTTATAATGATCAAGAAAGTGAAATTATTTTCCAATTTTAAAGTATCTGGTAATTTTAAAAGACTGAAGGGTTTTCTAGAAGTCAGACCTTCATGAATTTTCTCTTTTTAAGATTCTTATATCAAGTACATGGTTTAGGCAAAGAAAGAAACAGAAAGTAGTATACAAAAACTGAAAGTCTCTGAAGTTTCAGATTTAGAGAACCAAATTTAAGAGATCATACTGAGTTGTACTAAGTTTTTCTATTAGCAGATTTTAGTAGAAATAACTAGGAATCTCCACAAGTGACTCCGAACCAAAGGAGCAGAGTTCCCTTCAGAGCTGTCCTGAGTATGAAGCCTATTCCAGAATGTCCAGGAGAAGATATTTCTAGGGACCAGATTTCCCACATGTGGGACATCTGAGACTCAGAATGTGATGATTAAATAGACATTGGGAGTGGATTACTAAGATATGAGAAGACTTGACGTTTTTAATATTGATGACCATCATTGTACTGCTTTGGCCTTTTGTTTCATGTTACTTGTGTTTGCTGAGTTTTCTTGGTCACCTTAGTGACATGTAAATCTCCTCTCTCAAAATTAGTCCATTGTGAGTACCCTAAGTAGTTTGAACTGTTTACTTACAGAGTCTATTTAACAAGGTTTGTGTATCATTATTATTGTTCTTAGATTCCAGCTGTTGCACTAAGCTGTTTGAAAGGTTGCTTCCCAGTGGTCTTTGCTTGTTGATGGTTGTTAATGTTGATGGTGAGTATGAGCACATTAAAAATCTTATAGAGAAGTGATCCATAGGGGGAGTGGCCCGACTGTTTTGTCATAAATCAAAGTGGGGAACTGAAGGAATTACGTAAACTAAACTAACTCTATTTTGTAAAACTGATTCCATTTTAAGACCTAAGTTTCACTTTCCTGCAAATTCCACCTGCTTGCTAATCATGCCTATTTCACATCCAGAAAAATCCACCTATTTGCTCTCCTTGCCTCCCAACTCTCGAAACTCATTTATCTCACTCCCAACTCAGAAAAGCACCTAATCTTTCCTCCAATTAGACATCATATTGCCTAATCTTGTATCCTGGTTTAGATCTTGTTAATTGCTTTCTTTTAATGCATAAAAATCTGTCTCCCCTTGCATTTCGGGTCCAGGGACAAATTGGAGAGGCCTCGTTCTGATTTGTTATGTGATTGGCATGCACTGCTTAATAAATTGATTTGCTTGGAAACTTGAACCTTTTTTTTCCTTAGTTATTTCAGATTTCATCTGTCACATAGACACATGAAGGTAGCCAGGATGTGGGAGCAGATGTATGAGTCTCAATGGTCCCCACTTGAACTTGGATAGAATGTTGAACTAACTAGTTAAGACAGATCAGTTTAGGTAGAATGTAACCAGTGGGTATCATTGAGTATCTCCATGTTCTCGAGATTGAGATGATTTAGAGGAATGGATGCAGTTATGAGGGCTATATTTATCCAGTGTTGGGGGTCGTGGAAAGATAGCACCTAGGCCAGCAAACTTGGTCCCTTATGGACTGGTGGAGCTTGGGGACTTACTCTGGGTTCTAGCTGTCCCTTGGCCCTGCACCTAGAGGACTTCTGGGTTGGTCAAAGCTTTTGGGGTTTTTCAAGGGTCCCCCTGAGGAATTTCCCATTTGATCACCCACTGAACTCCATTGCTGTACCACAAGTTGCTGTACCTGTGCTTGATCCCTCTCCTCCTGTATCTCCTGCAATGGAAAAAGAAGAAGAAAGTTAGGTAGTTCATCTCCTGCTGGTGCTGAGGGCAAGTAATTACTAAAGATAGTGGCTGGTGACTCTGTGGAGGGCAGAGGAGATCTAGGGGGTGCCTTGCCTTCCACAGCTAGTGGCATAGCAGGTACATTACCAGGAGTCATTGCTTCTTGAGTTATGAGTCCATCAGCTGTGAGCCCATTAGTGTCCTGTACCACCAATGCAGTAATTTCTTTGGCACTCTCTGTGCTGTTCACTGCCTTCTTGAAAGTTGGGGTACATGCTCTAATTTCCTTCTGATACAGTCTCAGTATCCCTTGTTGGAGCTAAGACTATCACCTTCGTGCTGTTGGGTGAAGGGCTTTCCTGGTCTTATGGCTTATTCATTCTCTGCTACCCTATACCCCACCGCCACCACTGTGGTTTGGTAGTTACATGGAAGAGGTGGGGAGCATGGCGGTAGGGAGGAGGAATCATGCCATCAGTGCTCAGGGCTGTCCTCATCATCCCACCTGTTGTGAACTTGGTGTCCTGAGATGACCTGGTCACTGGTACTATGAGTGTTTCCCTTTGTTCTATAGTTGGGGGATTCCATGGCTATTCATACCAATTTACCCTCCTCCACCCTCTGGTACATGACCACTATGAGGGGAAAGCAGTGTAGGTTTCCCTTAAAGCTAGTGGTTGGAAGGTCTAGGATTCCCTTAGGGTTTCATTTGAGGCCGAAGGCCTTGCCCTGGAGAATGAGGCAAGGACTAGGAGGTGGATTGTAGGTGTTGAATTGGGAGTTAAAGGAGCCATGGGGTGGGGAGGGGCTGTTCAGTGTGCAGAATGCTTCAGGCATCTGCACCTACTTGGGATCCGATTTCCCTCTAGAAGCTTGAGCAGGGTGATTTTTAGGAGTCCATTATACTTTTCAATAAGTTCAGAAACCTGAAGCCTATAAGCAGATAGGAAGAACACAAAATATTAGTGTCCTCTGCCTATTACTGCACGGTCTGGGCTATAAAATGCATGTCCTGGTTACTATGGTGGGCTATGGGAGAGCCAAAAGGTGCAAGGATTTCCTTTGACAGCTCAGCTGTGTCATTATTGGCCATGGGGTTCCTACGTGAGTGATAAAACAGAAGTTTCATTTGAGGGCTGGCTATTTTTGTTGTTCACCCCTATCAGCATTTGCCAGTTGATTTTGTGGGCCCCACTTAGTCAGTGGATTGGTAGGGGAGGGTATGTATCTCCAAAAACAGGTGGTCTTAATGGGGTCTCTGTCACTCACTTAGCTTGCTGACTCCCTATGGGCCTGGTTTAACCCTGTCCTATAAATACCATTTCTATTATAACATGAAGTATTTTCACCAGCCTAGGGCTATATAGGTCATTCAGTTCTTAGAGAGACAGTATCTGTGCCTATGGAGGCTAACTGTGAACTATAGGAATCTGAATAAAGTTGTTTTCCCAATTAAAGCCCTACTATCCAATATTATAGAGGTGAGAGAGGACATTAAATCTTCTGGCTACTCTTGGTTTGGAGTTAAGCAGACTACCCCTCTGGAAATGAACATCTAGTAGCAACATCTGGGAGCTTCTTGCTCCAGAACCCCATTAACAGTCTCTTGCCATCATCATATGAGTCCATAGGCTCCAGGAGGCATGGCTGGTTGTGGTTGAGGACTTTACCTAGAAGTCATCACTTGGTAATACTAATGGCAATGCTTGACTACACTTAGAGCCTTCTGTTGCTCTGGGGCCCATTGAAAGGTGGAGGACTTTGGTGTGACCAGATAAGTGGGGGCAAGTATGGCTGTAAGGTGGAGAATATGTTGTCTCCAAAACCCAAACACGCCTACTGGATGTTGTGTCCTCTTAATAGCAATGAGGACTTTGTAGGAGAGTAGCTAATCTCAGATGGGGCAGGGATGTCCCTAACCTTATGGGTCGATGTGTATCCTAAGAATTTCACATACTGTGAGGGGGCTTGTATTTATGGGCATCTACTGCACAGCCACGACTGGTCAGAGATTGTAGCTGCGAGGTAGGCTTGGACAGAGGCAGGAGTAGAATCCCTAACCATGTAGTGTCATCTATGGATCCCTCTGGTACCAGGATATCCTCCAAGTTACGCAATGGTAGGGCTATTCAGATATTCCACGGGTAGCCTGGTGAAAATATATTGTGCTTTCTCAAATGTAAAAGCAATTTGGGGTTGAAGATATAGGCACAGAGTAAAACACATTAGCTAAGTCTGCTTAACTCCAAACCAAGAGTAGCCAGAGGATTTAATGTCCTCTCTCACCTCTATAATATTGGATAGTAGGGCTTTAATTGGGAAAACAACTTTATTCAGATTCCTATAGTTCACAGTTAGCCTCCATTCATCTTTGCCTGCTTTCTGAACAGGCCAGATTGGTGAATTGAATGAGGAGACTATAAGGATAATCATACCTTCAGTAAGTAAATCCTTTAAAATGGAATCCAGACATTCTGTCCCTTGCCTGAGTTTATACTGTGGGGTGTTAGCAATTCTCATGGGGAGGAATGAAGACACTGGCTCCCACTTAGCCTTACCTATGGTCAGTGCTGCTACCTTAAGTTCGATCCAAGTGGCCAGTTGATGTCCTAAGACATCCATGCCAGTTATGGGCAAGGGGGTGAAATGCTCAGGGACTATAACTACCTGGAGTGGTGTACTCTGATTTCTCCCACAATAAGATCCACAGTGATCTGGGTGCCTTAGATAGTGTCATCTATCATTGCCAATATGGGCTTAGTGGGGTCCCATTGTATATCAGGCTTGCCTGGGATTAGGGTGATCTGAAATCCAGTGTTCAGTAGTGTATTCAAATACTGCTGGTTTCCACAGTCCTACAGCACTGTGTCATGAACAGGTGATTGTCCTGAGGGGGCCCAGTGTCATTAGAGGGGATGGGTTCCTATGGGGTCCTTCAAGGACTTTGCCAAACACACTTCGCCAAAGGTCTGGAGCCTCTGGCATGTGATGGAACTTCCCTGTCCTTTTCCATGTACTATATCAATAAGGGCCTGAATTTTTTTGGACACTATGGCACAAAACTGCCAAGTTAGAAAAGTCCAAATCCTTTGCTCTCCAGTACAGAGTACTTTGCACTGTCAGATGCTTATCTTTTTGTCCTTTGTCTCAAGGATCTTTTACATGCCTTTCGTCATGCTCAGTTTGGGACTTGGACCCCTGATCAGTGTTCTCTCTTTTAATATTCCACTTACCCCCCTTTGTCTGTGGTCCCCATTCCCTTGGATGGCAAATACCTGAGACTCAGGCCTACTTTACAAGGTGCAGAATGTCTAACAGGGACTGCATGGTCTCAGTGCCTGCCATCAGGAGAGGGTGGCATGGAGGTTCTCTGGGACTCCTTTCAGAAACACAGCCTTGGCTTCCTCATCTAGTTGGTCATCCTCTGGTCTCTTCCAGACTTCCTTCAAGGTAGGTGTATTAGTACTGTGATAAACCCACAACATAGTGCCTGCCCATGACCTGAGCCAAAGCCTCCTTTCTCTAAATGAGTCCATTGGGCCTGTGCCTTGGCTGTGATGGAGAACAAGGGGGAGGGGGAATGTATAGTCTTCCCAGGCCAGAAAACCTCTAGGCATTGGTGTCATTATTTTCCTAAGTGCCCCAGAGTTTTTTAGGTGGACACTCAATCACTGCATCCCTACACATAGAGGCTAATTGTTTTAGCCTCTTGACCTTCAGGGTCAAGTCCTCCCTGGTCTATATCTCAAGCTAACTTCATCATGAAGTTCCAACCTGTCATCATCTTCCTTTCCTAGTTGTCTTTCTAGTGGTGAGAGGGAAAGCTTGGTCTAGGGCTTGGGAGTTGGGTGCCTTACCTCTTAGATCTTCTTCTGCTTCCTCAACTCTGCCTAAAAGGGAAGGGGGTGGGTGGGTGGAGTTAAGTTGGATATTTAACTTACCTCACTAGAATGTATTCTGCTCTTCGACATCATTGTGACAAACAGTGGTTAGGAAAAGCAATCACATTCCTCTAGCACCCCAACAGGTGCCCAAAATTGATTTCTTGAGGGTCCCTAGTCAGTGAGGGAACAAGGGATTTCTCAAACAAAACTGTCCAATTTTCAGAACACAACTCAGACTGGGATCTTCTAAGAATTCAGCAGAGTCCAGAATCCATTAGACTAGGAAAGTAATTCCAATAGCAACAATAGCAAATATAGGACAAGGATTCCCCAAGCCGTCTTCCTTGCCTCTGTATCAGGTCATTAGCTATGGTGGTTACCAGGGTAACCAGAAACCAGGAAGGAGATACACGGTCCTCAAGACTCTGGAATGAGAGGGGGTTAGACTTCCGTTAGCAGTTCTCTGATCCCTAAAGTCCACTACAGACATGTGGTTTGTGCTTACATTTTCCCCAAAACTACCTTATGCAGGTTTATTCTTGCATATGTGTAGGGTATTCCCCCTGTTGCCAGTACTGGAGAGGTGCCAAGCAGTCCACCTGTGACCATGCTTCTGTGGGGAAGAAGGAATGTCTTCTCTCCCTAAATAGCCAAAAAAAACCCCAAAAAACCAAACCCAGTTTAGCACTCAAGACACGTGTTGTTGTTCAGTTTTGTCTGACTCTTCACCCCATTTGAGATTTTCTTGGCAAACATACTGAACTGGTTTGACATTTCCTTCTCTAGCCCACTTTACAGATAAAGAAACTGAAGCAAACAATGTTAAGTGACTTGCCCAGGGTTACACAAGTTAGTAAGTAGCTAAAGCCAGATTTAAACTGACTGTAAGGCTATCTTGTCCCTTTTCAGGGACCTCTGCATGAACACAAAAATGGTTCTCTTTTCCTAGACTAAAAGACCCTACCCTTTAACCAACATTTCCATGTATTAAGGGGAGGTGGGGGGAACACAGTCAGAGGACAGTTATGGGGTTGTTTCAGCTTGCTGTGGACATGGGGCAGGAGAGAAGGGGAAAGGACTATCCCAGTTGGTAGGGGAGGTCTAGTGATTTTGAGGATGTGGGTTACAGCTTGTGAAGGCAGGTAGGGATTTACTATTGGCAAGATGGGAGCAATTGGGGGTAAAGAGGAGGGAAAAGGGAGGTGGAGTACAAAGATACCAGATATCAGAAGAGAAAAAAAACTGCCTCTTTAAAATTCCTTGAAACAGCTATAACCCTTTATATATACTTCAATTGAGAGGGAGAATATAGCTGGGGAATTGGAACAAGTTCTGCTGCTTCCAGAAGCAGACAGGACAAGAGGAAGGTAAGATAACCTCTGAATAATTACCAAGTAAAGAATGTGATTGCTATCCCTTTACACCTCTTTGCTAAAATTCCAAATAGTTGAATCCACCTGGATAATTAGCTGGCCAATACTATTTCCCTCAGAGCACACTTGCTGTGCCAATTTAATTGAATTGCTAATTAATTTAAAATTATTAAATGAGGCAGGCAGTCCAGTTCTTTGAGTACTCCTGGGAAAGACCACATTGGCAGCAGGAAGCTAGGTGGCAATCTCACTTTAAGAAGATACAGAGGGTGTAGGGAAAAAACAGCACAGAAAGTACAGAGACAAGCATCAATAAGGTTAACAGAGGCACATGGTGTGGAGATAGTGTTAGGGTGGTAAAGAAAGGAAGGCAGCCTTAGGGTTAGCTCATTGACATACCTTTTCATTTCAAAGTTGTCAGTAAAACCTAAAATTTAACATATCCATGTCATCTCAAAGTTATCAGCATCATTTAGTGCTCTACTTGTCTATGTCTGGAGGCTATCTGAGATACACATATCATTGGACCAAAAACCCCTGGTAGCAAAGCCTAGATGGTTTTCCCTGATTTAGCCCATAGTCTCAGGATGTAATTTCTGACTGATGTATTAGATAGTTTGCAAATTATGCTCCTCTGATCTTTGAAAAGTGTGTACATGATTTCTAGGCTCTCTTTTGCAGTCTTATTACTGCCACTTTATACTGGCTATTAACTATACTGACTAGAAAGGGGGAGGGGGTGGGGTAATCAGGGGATCCAGAACAAGATAAAATTTTGACACACATAGAACTTCTGCTGGAAGTTCTATGTATACTATATGGACCACCAGGATTGTGTGGAATAGTTTGAGAAATTTAATTTTTTATATCGTGTGTCCTATTTTGTGCATCTTGTGTTCTGGTCATTAAAACTATCCTTCCTAGTTTGTTTATAAAATTGTTTTTAGGGGAGGGGAGGAGCCAAGATGGCTTTAGGAGTCAAACGACCCTTTCATTTTTCTGATGGTCTTACGAACCGAGACACAGCTCCTCAAACTCTCTCCAGGTGTGTCCACCCACATGCAGAAATGCCCACATATGAGTATTAAAGGGTCTCAGCATTAGGAAGGTTGAGAACCACTGGTGTAACAGATTTGGGTATAGATATTTTTGGGAGGATCAGGGGTGGGAAGTTACTGGACAAAGGAGGGCTAAGCTAGTAACAAAGATTTGGGCAGAACCACAATGAAAGGCTTATGGCCTCAGGCAAATGCCTCATGTGGGAAGATTCCAGGAGAGCTCAAGGAGGTTCCCAGAGTCTGTAACTCATAATTCCCCCCTCAAGCAAATGGGACGAAAATTCCTTTGGGGTAAAGGGTGAAGGTCTCAGCTTCTGAAAGTGTTTCCTGCTGGCAAGGGGTGTAGAGCTGTCCCTGCCTTTCTGGAAAAGTGGCTATTCAGTGGTCAGACTCCACCAAACCATAGAGGCCAAACTCCTGCTCCCTGGGACCTCTGCCCAGAAGGCAGAATTGATAGCACTCACCAGAGCCCTAGAGCTAGGGGAAAATAAATGAATAAATATTTTTACTGACTCAAAATATGCTTTCCATGTTCTACATGCTCATGGAGCAATTTGGATAGAAAGGCGGATATCTGATAGCAAAAAATCTCCCCTATCAAACATGCACAGGAGATTTTACATCTCTTCCAAGTGGTTCAAAAGCCCTCTGAAGTAGCTGTTATCTTTTTGCAAAGGCCACCAGAAAGGGGAAACTGATCAGGCCATGGGAAATTGCTTGGCAGACACTGCAGCAAAGAATGCTGCCCACCAGTTGGCTGTACTGGCTTCTTTACTCCCACTGCTTCTTGATTCCCTCATACCTTCATACAGCCCTCGAGAATAGGCCCTTGCTAAGGAAAGGGGATATACTCCTTCCTCCTCTGGGTGGTTTCAAACACCCTCAGGACAACTTCTTATCCCAGAGGAAAGTCAGTGGAAGCTTCTTTTTGGCTTATACCAGGCTGCATATCTGGGGAATAATGCCTTCCAGTCTCTGATAAAGTCCATTTTTACTGGCAGTAAGCAAGGAGGAACCATCCAACAGGTCTGTCAGGCCTGCCCAACCTGTGCTCAGGTGAATCCTGAAGGGGCAGTCAAACCTCCCCCCCCCCTTTAAAACCTGTCCAGAGGAGGGGTACCTATCCAGGTGAAGACTGGCAGGTAGACTTTACACATATGTCCCCATGTACGGGTTTCAAATTTCTTTCTTTTGTTGTTGTTGACACCTTTACTAATTGGGTAGAAGCTTCCCTTTGCAGAACTGAGAAGGCTCAGGAGATATCAAAGTTTCTATTAAAGGAAATTATACTTCATTTTGGCTTGCCTAGCTCCTTAACAGAATGATGATGGCCCAGCTTTTATTTCACAGATAACCCAGGCAGTGACAAAGACACTTAAAATCACTTACCACCTCTACTCAGCCTGGAATCCAAAGTCCTCTGGTATAGTAGAGAAAATGAATCATACCCTTAAGAGGGTCCTTACTAAGCTATGCATAGAAACCCAAGAAGATTGGGTTAAGAATCTACCAATTGGGCTGCTCAGAGTCTGAATCACACCTCAAGAAAATATCAAGCTTAGTCCCTTTGAACTCCTACATGGGAGGCCCTTCCTAACCTCTGACATCCTGGTGGACCCAGAAAACATTTAATTACCTGGTTTGCAACTCTGTTAGGAGCTGTCAGGAATGCTCTGACTGAATATACCAATAAGTATCTTCCAAAACCTCTTGACAATGAAAAGGAGTGTCCTTCTGCAGTACGACCTGGAGATTGGGTCTACTTAAAGTCATGGAAAACCCAAAAGAGAGAACAGTCAGATGTGAAATGGAAGGGACCCTACTGAATCATACTCACCACTCCAACGGCAGTAAAACTTGAAGGTTTCCCTAGCTGGACTCATAATTTTAGGATTAAACCAGTTGCTTCCCCCCCAACCCAGACACTCCAGAATATACCTGTGAGTCCTTGGAGGACCTCAATCTACTGTTTAGAAAGGCCCCAGCCTCCTCCAGTGAAAAGGATAAAAAGAGGTGAAATTATATCTGCCCTTTTCCTTTTGGCCTTGCCATAGTCATCTTTAATTCCAATCAGGAAAATTGTCTTTTATACCAGGGAAATTGTCCTTTCTCTATACTTTTTTGTGCCTGTTTTGGTCTTCGTTTGCTTAACCTCTTTGTTAGGTTTGTCTCCTTCAGGGTTCAAGCCATCAATCTCTGGATGACCACTAAGGCTATACCAATCTCTGACTGAATCCAAGTTCTCCAGCTCACTGGACCTGGTATTAGGCATGTTCTGGAGTCTGAGCCCTTGAATGTGAAGTCTGACTCCCTTGAACAGGACCCAGAGAGGTAGGAACAGCTCTATGCCCCTTGCCAGCAGGAAGCATTATTAATTATTGAGCCTTCCTATGTAAGATATTGTGCTGGATATTGAGAGAGGTACAAAGAATTATAAAAACATATTCCCTGATTTCAGTGATAAAATGTTGCAGCTGCACACACTTTGCAGACCCAAGGGCCAGCCTTGGGTTGAGTCTCAGGAGGGATTGAGGAGACCCGAGACAAGAGATATTTGCAGCTTGTAGTTTATTCCAACATGGACACCCGCAGTAAGCAAGCAAGCTCCTATATTACTCTAAAGTAAGCATGATTCATGCGTGACCGCCTCATGCACAGGAGGAGACCTGAGCCAATGACATCAGCAGTTGTCCAGCAAGCGAGCAGTCTCTATTGAGACATCCTTGAGAACGACCACTGTACTGTGGTTCTCAGCACCTTCTTATCTCTAAGGAGTACACAGAGCAGCCTTGGAACTGAGGGGCCCAGAGGCAGCTCCTAGATTCCTGTGAGAGAGAAAGTGCTTTTGATTCACATTAACCCTTCAATAAAAACAAAGATGGTAGGAAATAAATGGCAAATGAATGATACAGAAATGGCATAGGATACATAAGAGCAGCTAGATGGTTCAGTGGATAGAGCAATGGACCTGGAATCAGACAGAATTACCTTCTTGAGTTCAAATCTGACCTCAGATGTTTACTGTGCATGACCCTGAGCAAGTCACTTCACCCTGTTTGTCTCAGTTTCCTCTTCTGTAAAATGAGTTGGAGAATGAGATGGCAAACCGCTCTAGGATCTCTGCCAAGAAAACTCCAAGAGAGGTCACAAAATGTCAGAGAGGGTTCAACAACAACACAGTGAGAGAAATTATTATTTTTCCCTCATATTAATTAATAATTATTAAATCAAGGTTAAGGTTGTCCATTCCTCTTCCCTCATTTAGACACCAGCTCTTGTAGGTTATTTAGCCAGTCTCTGAAGGACATTGCTGATAGATAAGGTTGCCCAAATCCTCAGGGCAGATGCTTTTAGATCTTGGGTGGGATCCTACCCAATTAGAAGACCTTATAAACAGAATCCAGTCTAGGTGAGACCTTGCCCTTAGGAAATAAGTCTGTCCTTGCAACATTCCATTAGAATTTAGAGTGACCCAGCTCGTGAAGGGGAAAACTAGCCAGAGTGGTCTGGGTAGAGATGGATTCTTTGGGCTGGATTGCTGGAGGTGGATGAGTCATGTGATTGGGTCACATTCTCAGCAGAAGGAGCTGAAGATTTTTTGCCTACCTCCTCAATAATATCTCTACCCTTTCATTGATTATTAACCAATCAGAGTTAATTTCCACCCTCAGGTATACTCCTTTTTCCAAAGACATTTTAAGCATTCAATGTTCTCCAGAGGGCATCTTTAATTTACAAGAGAAAGCCACTGACCTCATTCTGTTATGTATTTGTTAGCCATAATTAATATACTTATTATTAATTATCCAGAAATTACATCTCTTGGACTTTTCATTCATCACAATTTGGAGATAATGAACCTTGAGTTAGACCCTGGATCTATCAGAAGGTTCAAAAAGTCAGAAAGGAGAGACAAAGCTGGGCAGGGAGAGGGAACAGTTTTTGCCAATGGTAGCAATGAGAATGTACTAAAGTCTATAAACTATAAATAAAGTTAATTCAGTATTGCCAGATATTTGAGTTTTATTTTTTCTTAGACAAACTGTCACTAAATTATCTAACATATCATTGCTTGGTCAGTTTGAAACAGAAAATGTGAAGCTATCACATACCAATTACACAATAACTTTTAACACATAATTATCATGTCTGGGAAGCATGAAATTTCCATTGAGGAAAGAAATGTGTGAAATAGTAAGAAGCTTAAAAGTTATATTGTTTCTAGTTGTTGTTTTTTTGCTGCCACAATAAGATATGCTAAAGAGGATACTATAAAAACTTGCTTGAAGCTTAACATTAAAAACGAAAACAAAACTAAGATCTCGGCAATTGGTCCCGTCACTTCCCAGCAAACAGAGAGAGAAGAAAGAGGAGCAGTGTCAGATTTCATATTTTTGGGCTCAAAGATCACTGCAGATGGTGATTGCAACTATGAAATTAAAAGATATTCTCTCCTTGGAATGAAAGCTATGACAAATCCGGATAACATGCTAAAAAGTAGAGAAATTACCTTGCCGACAAAGGTCCATATAGTCAAAGCTATGGTTTTTCCAGTGGCAATATATGGCTGTGAGAGTTAGACTAAAAGGAAAGCTGAGAATTTCAGAATCAGCACTTTTGAATTGTGGTGCTAGAGAAGACAGCTTGGAGCTTAAATCAGTTAATACTTAAAGAAATCTACTCAGACTATTATTCACTGGAAGCTGAAACTGAAGCTTATTTTTACTACATAATGAGAAGGCAGGATTCATTGGAAAAGACCCTGGTGTTGGGAAAGATAGAAGGCAAAAGAAAAAGGGGATAGCAGAGGATGAGATGGATGGATAATCTCATGGAAGCAATGGACATGACCTTGGACAGACTTTGAGAAATAGTGGAGAATATAAGGGCCTGGGGTGCTAATGGTACATGGGCTCACAAAGAGTTGGACATGATTGAGCAATTTAGCAACAAGAAGAAGATAGATTTCTAGAGCATATGTTATTTACTCTTTGAGCTGATTCTGGCAGGAGTAAGTTTGTAGCAATCCTCTCTATCTACCCTATCTTCCCCTTGACTATAAAAACTTCTTTCATGCTTCTTTGATGTGAGATAATTTATCCCATTCTATCTGTCTTTCCCCTTCTCCCGGTGCATTTTCCCAACCTTTAATTTTACTTTTTTAGATATCATCCCATCATATTCAACTCACACCTGTGCCCTCCTTCTGACCAACCTAATAATGGTAAAGTTCTTAGAAGTTACAAGTATCATCTTCCCATATAGAAATATAAACAGTTCAACCTTATTGAATCCCTTATTTCTCTTTCTTATTTCCCATTTTATGTTTCTCTTGAGTTTTGTATCTGAAAGTCAGACTTTCTATTCAGCTCTGGTCTTTTCATCAAGAATGACTGAAAGTTCTCTGTTTCATTGAATATCTATTTTTTTTCCCTGAAGGACTCAGTACTCAGTTTTGCTGCAGAGGTGATTCTTGGCTGTTAATCCTAGATCTTTTGCTCTGCATAATATCATATTGCAAGCCCTCTGATCCTTTAATGTAGAAGCTGCTACATCTTGTGTTATCCTGACTGTGGCTCCATGTTACCTGAATTGTTTCTTTCTGACTGCTTGCAATATTTTCTCCTTGACCTGAAATCTCTGGAATTTGGTTAAAATACTCTTGGGGGTTTTCATTTTGGGATCTCTTTCAGCAGATGATCAGTGGATTTTTTTCAATTTCTAATTTACCATCTGGTTCTAGGATATTGGGGCAGTTTTCCTTGATAATTTCTTTAAATATGATATTCAGGTGTTTTTTTAATCATGACCTTTCATTTAGTTCAATAAGTCTTACCTTATTTCTCCTGGATCTATTTTTCTGATCAATTGTTTTTCTGATGAAAGAATTCAAAATTTCTTCTATTTTTTCATTTTTTTGATTTTGTTTTATTGTTTTTGATGTCTCATGGAGTCATTAGCTTCCACTTGCCTAATTTTAAATTTGTACCTCCTTTTCCACTTGACCAATTCTACTTTTTAAAGAGTTCTCCTCTTCTATAAATTTTGTACCATTTTTCCATTTAGCCAATTCTGCTTTTTAAGGAGTTCTTCTCTTTATTGTATTTTTGTACCTCTTTTACCATTTGATCTATTTGTTCTGTTACTTTCTAACAGTATTTTTGGTGTCTCCTTTATCAAGGTGTTGACTCTTTTTTTCATGATTTTCTTGTATCACTCTCATTTCTTTGCCCAACTTTTCCTCTACCTCTTTTATTTGATTTTTAAAATCCTTTTTTGAGCTCTTCCAGGAATTTCTTTTGGGTCTGAGACCAATTTACATTTTTTTCTTTGAGGCTTTGGAGGTAGCCATTTTGACTTTGTTGTCTTCTGATTTTGTGTTTTGATCTTCCTTGTCACAATAGTAACTTTTATGGTCAAGTTTTGTTGTTGTTTGTTCATTTATCTAGTCTACTTCTTGGTTTTTAACCTGAGGTTAAAGTTGGGCTCTACTTCTGGGGTAAAGGTGTGCCACCCCAAGTTTCAGGATTTTTGTGTAGCTATTTTCAGAACTAGTTCTGTGGGTCTGTAAGCTTCCATTTCTTCCAAGGTGGTAAGATCTAGGGAGAGGTATGTTTACTACTCTTCTGACTTGGGCTCTTGTCTATGAACAACCACAAACACTCTTTTCCACCCTGGAACTGTGCCCAGGTCCCCGCTCTACTATGGCCATAAGCTCTGCCTTCTTTTTTTAAAAAAATATTTATTTATTTCTTTAATTTTCAACATTCATTTCCACAAGATTTTGAGCTACAGATTTTCTCCCCGTCTCTCCCCTAGCCCACCCATCTCAAGATGGCAAGCATACTGAATACTCCATCTCCCAATTTTGCTCTCTCTTATATCCTCTCCACCCCTCCTCACTTTCTTCTAGGGCAAGACGGATTTCTATATCCCATTGCCTGTATACCTTATTTCCCAGTTGCATGAAAAGAAACAATTTTTAACATTTGTTTTTAAAACTAAGAGTTCCAGATTCTCTCCCTTCTTCTCTCCTCACCCACTCCCACTAGGAAGACAAGCAATTCAATGTAGGTTGTACATGTGTAGTAACGCAAAACATTTCCATAGTAGTTCTATTGTGAAAGACTAACTATATTTCCCTCTAGTCCCCCCATTTATTCTGTTTTCTCCTTTGACCCTTTTCCTTTTCAAAAGTGTTTGCTTCTAACTACCCTCTCCCCCAGTCTGCCCTCCCTTCTATCATTCTCTGTCTTATCCCCTTGCCCCCTACTTTCCTATAGGGTAAGATACCCAATTGAGTGTGTATGTTATTCCCTCCTTAAGCCAAATCCAATGAGAGTATGATTGACTCATTCCTTTTCACCTTCCTGCTCTTCCCCTCCATTGTAACAGCTTTCTCCCGCCTCCTTGATGTAAGAAAATTTACCCCATTCTATCCCTCCCTTTTTCCTTCTCCCAATATATTCGTGTCTCACCTCTTAATTTTATTTTTTAGATATCATCTCTTCATATTGAACTCATCCTGTGCCCTCTGTCTATGTATACCTGTACACACACACATTTTTATATACGCCTACCTATACTTACATAAATATGTATGTATACATACATACATACATATATATTATATATATATGTATATATTACCTTCAACTATCCTTGTACTAAGAAAAATCTCATGAATTACAATGATCATTTTTCCACATAGGAATGTAAATAGTTCAACTTTAATAAGCTCCTTATCATTTCCTTTTTATGTTTATCTTCTTATGCTTCTCTTGCTTCTTGTATTTGAAAGTCAAATTTATTGTTCAGGTTAGGTCTTTTCATCAAGAATGCTTGAAAGTCCTCTATTTCTTTTTTTTTTTCTTTTTTAAATTTTATTATAGTTCGCATCATTCATTTCCACAAGATTTTGAGTTACATATTTTCTCCCCATCTTTCCCCCACCCACCGCCCCAAAACAGCCATCCCAGTGTGTACCCCCTCCCCCAGTCTATTCTCTCCTATGTCACTTTTCGGTAGGGCAGGATGGATCTCCCAACCGCAGTGCCTGTCTATCTCAAGTTCCAGTTGGATGTAGTCAATAATAATAACAATAATTGCATATATAGATAGATAGATAGATACACATTCACAACATTTGATTATGGAACTCCAGATTCCAGATTCTTTCTCCTCCTCCTTCACCACCCATCCCCACTGGAAGGACAAGCAATCAAATAAAGGCTGAACATGTGAAATTATGCAGAACCTCTC
>CM053585.1:395934159-395962042 GCA_028646515.1 Pseudochirops corinnae
ATGGGCGGGAAGCTACAACGCGGAGGCGGGTGCAAAACCTCTGCCTTTCGCTTTTCCGCTCTGGAGACCTTTTGGCCGGACTGCTTATCTCCCCCTTTCACAATCCCCACTCGCAGCTGGTGCTAATCCGCTCACCTGAAAGGGTTCTCTGCACCTCCCGCCCAGCCGCCCCCGGGGCATAGCCGCAGCTTCAGGCCAGGCTGGTTTCGGTTCACAGTGCTGATATGGTTCCTCATAGCTGAGCTGACTTTAGTGGGAAGTATCCTTGTGTGCGTTTTGGAGTTCTAGGATTGGTTTAGAGTCCTATTTTATGGGTATTTTGGGGTGGCTATGTGAGAGCTGCGATATGTTGCTGCTGCTACGGCGCCATCTTGGCTCCGCCCCCCCAAAAGTCCTCTATTTCATTGAATGTCCATTTCCCCCCTGAAGTATTATACTCAATTTTGCTGGGTAGTTGATTTTTTATTTTAATCTTAGCTCCTTTGACCTCCAGAACATCATATTTCAAGCCATTTGATCCCTTAATGTAGAAGCTATTAGATCTTGTGTTATCCTGATTGTGTTTCCACAATATTCAAATTGTTCCTTTCTGACTGCTTAATATTTTCTCTTTGACCTGGGAACTCGGGAATTTGGCTATAATATTCCTAGGAGTTTTCTTTTGTGGATCTTTTTCAAGAGGCAATCAGTGAATTCTTTCAATTTCTATTTTGCCCTCTGATTCTAGAATATCAGGGCAATTTTCTTTAAGAATTTCTTGAAGGAGGATTTCTAGGCTCTTTTTTTGATCATGGCTTTCAGGTAGTCCAATAATTTCTAAATTCTCTCTCCTGGATCTATTTTCCAGGTCAGTGGTTTTTCCAATGTAGTATTTCACATTGCCTTCTATTTTTTCATTTGTTTGGATCTGTTTTATAGTATCTTGATTTCTCATAAAGTCATTAGCTTCCATTTTCTCCAATCTAGTTTTGAAGGAAGTATTCTCTTCAGTGAGTTTTTGAAATTCTTTTTCCATCTGGCAAATTCAGCTTTTTAAGGCATTCTTCTCTTCATTGACCTTTTGGACCTCTTTTGCCACTTGAGTTAGTCTGTTTTTTAAGGTATTATTTTCTTCAGTATTTTTTGGGTGCAAGTTGTTGACACGTTTTTCATGATTTTCTTGCATCTTTCTCATTTCTCTTCCCAATTTTTCCCCTATATTACTTACTTGATTTTCAAAATCCTTCTTAAGCTCCTCCATGGCCTGCAACTAGTTCATATTTTTCTTGGAGACTTTTGATGTAGGAGTTTTGACTTTGCTGTCTTGTTCTGGTTCTATGTTTTGATCATCTTTGTCACCAAAAAATGATTCTGTAGTTTGATTTTGCTTCCTCTGTTTGCTCATCTTATCAACCAATTACTTGACTTTTGAGCTCTTTGCCATGGTACAACTCTGCTTCCAGAGTGGAGAGTGCTGTGTCCCAAATTTCTGGGGTTTTGTGCAGCTGTTGTCAGAGGTTCTTCTAGGTACCTGCCTTAGAACTGTGTTCCTGCCCTCAGCTACTGTTGTAGACAAGTCAAGGGTATTGCCTGCAGCACCCATAGAGTTCTTACCACATATAAGAGGGTAGTGACAATGCATATTCACAACAATCAATGCATAATTTGGAAGATTTAGGTAGAATCTAGTCCCAGTGTGGCAGAGCAATAGCTGGCATGGACAGTAGCAAAGTTAAGCTCACTATAGCTCTTTGCTTGCTATAATCTAGAATGAATTGACTCCTTCAATCTGTTGTTAGTATACTTCCCCAGGGAGAGCTTGGAGGAACAAGGGATGGCATTGTTGGGAGGTGGCTTCTTGACTGGCAATAAGGGGAAGGTGAAAACATCTACCTATCCCCCACAGAAGAAGGGGGAGCCCCAAATAGGCTTTAAAGGGGACACAGATCATATATTTCTTCCTAATCTCCCATGGGACTTCCAAGGAATACTAGACTTTGGCCAATGAGCTAGGTAACTTTAAGTGTGTGATGGTACAGAATAATTCTCCCTGAAAAATGTGTCATCCCAAAGTTCCTAGGGCTGCATATGTTCATGGCCACCTCTTTATACTAAGAAACCCACTGTGATCTGCCATCACTCACCTTACTGGCACTCAGTCCTTTCAAAGGGGAAGTGGACACACAAAGCTTAGATTTACTTCTCCATTCCACCATAGTCATCACTTCAGAAAGATGTTTAAAAATTTTTTTATTTTGATTTTGTTTTGCTATTTATTTTAGTTTTTCTTTTCCTCTGTTGGTGCTACCTATATCAAAACTTCTTGGATCCATGAAATCACAGTAGACTAATAGCTCCAAAGTCATTTAAGTGGTCAAAGGTTTTCCAGAAAACCTTAAAAATTTTACTACCAAGGTACAGAGTATGTACGGAGCAATATCCCAACTCCCCAAGGTAAGTTAGGTTAGTTTTTACTTAAAAGTTGTTTTTTAATTTTTTTAAAAAAATACCTATTTATTTTGTTTTCAACATTTATTTCTATAAGATTTTGAGTTCCAAATATTCTCCCATTTTTTTCCTCCCCCTCTCCAAATGGTGTGCAATCTGATATAGGCTATATGTGTACAATCAGATTTAACATATTTCCTTATAAGTCATGTTGTAAAGAAGAATTAGGGGGCAGCTAGGTGGTGCAGTGAATAGAGCACTAGCCCTGGAGTCAAAACAACTTGAATTCAAATCTGGCTTCAGACACTTAACACTTACTAGCTGTGTGACCTGGGGCAAGTCACTTAACTCCAATTGCCCTGCCTTCCCTCCTCCAAAAAGAAGAAGAAGAAGAAGAAGAAGAAGAAGAAGAAGAAGAAGAAGAAGTAGAAGAAGAAAAACTAGAATGAAAGGAAAAAACATGAAAAAGAAGAAACAAAAAAAGAGAGATAAAATAATATGCTTTGATCTGCATTCAGGCTGCATAGTTTATTTTCTGGATGTAGATAGCATTTTCTACCATGAGCCCTTTGGAATTGTCTTAGATGGTTGCATTGCTAAGAAAAGCTAAGTCTGTCAAAGTTGGTCATTGCACAATGTTATTCTTACTGGGTACAATATTCTCCTGGTTCTGCTCACTTCACTCAGCATCTGTTCATGTAAATCTTTCCAGGTTTTTCTGAAGTTCACCTGCTCATCATTTCTTATAGCACAAGAGTACTTCATTACCTTCATACAACCACAACTTGTTTAGCCATTCCCCAATTGATGGATATCTCTTCCATTTCCAATTATTGGCCACCATTAAAAGAGTTGCTATAAATATTTTTGTACATCTGGGACCTTTTCCTATTCCTGTTTCCTATTTCCTGATTTCTTTGGGATACAGACCTAGAAGTTCTACTTCTGGGTCAAAGGGTATGCACAGTTTTATAGCCCTATGGGTATAGTTCCAAATTCCTCTCCAGAATGGTTGGATTAGTTCACAACTCCACCAACAGTGCATTCCAATTTTCCCACATCTTCTCCAACCTTTATCATTTTCCTGTTTTGTCATGTTATTCAATCTGATAGGTGTGATGTGGTACCTCAGAGTTGTTTGAATTTGCATTTCTCTTATCAATAGTGATTTAGAGCATTTTTTCATGACTATAGATAGCTTTATTCCTTCATCTGAAAACTGCCTGTTCATAACCTTTGACAATTTATCAATTAGGGAATGACTTGTATCATTATAAATTTGACTCAATTCTCTGTATATTTTAGAAATGAAGCCTTTATCAGAAACTCTGGCTGTAAAAATTGTTTCTCAGCTTTCTCCTTCTCTTCTAACCTTGGGTGCATTGGCTTTGTTCATGTAAAAACTTTTTAATTAAATGCAATCAAAATTATCCTTTTTTTTTCTTTTTTAAGTTAATATATTTATTTTTAGTTTTCAACATTTACTTCCATAAGTTTTAACTTTTTTCTGCCACCTTTCCCTCCCCTCTCCCCAAGACAGCATGCAATCTGATCTAGGCTCTATATGTACATTCCTATTAAACATATTTTCACATTATTCATGTTGTATAGAAGAATTACAACAAATGGAACCATAAGAAAAGAAGGAAAACAAAAAAACTAACAACAAAAAAGAAAATAGTCTGCTTTGCTCCACATTCAGACTCCATAGTTCTTTCTCTGGACATGGATGGCATTTTCCATCATGAATCCTTTGGAATCATTTTAGGACTTTGCATTGCTGAGAAGGGCTAAGTCTATCAAAGTCAGTCATTGCACACTGAGGCTGTTACTGTGTACAATGCTCTCCCGATTCTGCTCACTTCACTCAGCATCAGTTCACATAAGTCTTCCCAGGTTTTTCCAAAGTCCACCTGCTCATCATTTGTTATAGCACAATAGCATTCCATTACATTCATATACCACAACTTTTTGAGGCATTCCCTCAACTTTCAGTTCTTGGCCACCATTAAAAGAGCTGCTATAAATATTTTTGTACTTGTGGGTTCTTTTCTCATTTTTATGATTTCTTTGGGATACAGACCTAGAAGTGGCATTGCTGAGTCAAAGGGTATGTACAGTTTTATAGACCTATGGGTATAGTTCCAAATTGCTCTCCAGAATGGTTAGATCAGTTCACAGCTCCACCAACAATGAATTAGTGTTCCAACTTTCCCATATCTTCTCCAACCTTTATCATTTTCTGTTTGTCATTTTAGCCAATCTGATAGGTGTGATGTGGTACTTCAGAGTTGTTTTGATTTGTATCTCTCTAATGAATAGTGATTTAGAGCATTTTTTCATATGACTATAGATAGGTTTAACTTCTTCCTCTGGAAACTGTTCATAACCTTTGACCATTTATCAATTGAAGAATGACTTGTATTCTTATAAATTTGACTCAGTTCACTTAACTGAGTCTGAGAAATGAGGCCTTTATCAGAGATACCAGTTGTAAAAATTCTTTCCCAGTTTTCTTCTTCCCTCCTAAGCACCCCAGCACACCCAGGGCGGCTGCTGGCACAGGTTCTTAGATCTGCTTTTCTAAAGGAAAACAACTCAAAATGGGTTAACAGACTTACTTTAATCAATCAAATGTGTATCATTTACCTCGTTCAGAAGAAAAAGTCAGCGCCCTGAACTTCAGAGAATGCAAACAGAAGTTACAAACACAAGTTACAGGCAGACAAAGAAACAGATCAGCAGACAGGCTTCCAACCACCTGACCGTTACATCCACATCGAGTTAGTTACCAGAGAGAGAAGCACCAACTTTTGGGTTTTTCAGAGCCGGGGGGCTCAATGTTTGCCCAGAGTCTCATCTGGTCAAATCACACAACTCTTCCCAAAGTGAGCCCCAAAGCAAAAACTCACATCAGGGTGTATATGTAGCCTGGATTGGAGATTGTCACAGCCCTCTTGACCCACAGCCCAATCACAAAGTAATAAGGCGTGGGCATTCCTGAAGAACGAGCCTCCTGCCACAGGCTCCATGTGACCACATTCAGCCTATTAGGGGGCAGAGTATACTTTCAAATCAGGGAAGGTTCTCAGAGCCACTTAAGCCTATCAAAGGGCCTAGGGGCAGGGAAGATCTTCAGATTCCCATAACACTTGGTTGCATTGACTTTATTTGCAAAAACTTTTCAATTTAATGTAATCAAAATTATCCATTTTGTATTTCATAATGTTCTCTATCTCTTGTTTGATCATAAATTCTTCTCTTCTCCATAGATCTGACAGGTAAACTATTCCTTGCTCTCCTAATTTGCTTATAGTATCATCCTTTATATTTAAATCATGTACCCATTTTGACTTAATCTTGGTATAAGCTGTAAGATATTGGTCTATGCCTAGTTTCTGCAATACTACTTTCTAATTTTCCCAGCAGTTTTTGTCAAATAGTGAGTTCTTATCTAGAAACTAGAGTCTTTGGGTTTATCCAACAGTAGATTACTATAGTCATTGACTACTTTGTCTCAGGTACCTAATCTATTCCACTGATCTACCATTCTATTTCTTAGGCAGTGTCTAGTAGTTTTGATGATTGCTGCTTTATAAGGCAGTTTTAGATTCGTGTATGGCTAGGCCACATTCCCTTACATTTCTTTTCATTTTTCATTTTCAATTCCCTTAATATTCTGAACTTTTTGTTCTTCCAGATGAATTTTATTACTTTTTCTAGCTCTATAAAATGATTTTTTGGTAGTTTGATTGGCACGACACTGAATAGGTAAATTAATCCAGGTAGAAGATTCATTTTAATTACATTAACTTGGCCTACCCAGGAGCAATTGGTAATGTTCCAATTATTTAGATCTGACTTTATTTGTGTAAAAAGTGTTTTGTAATTGTGTTCATATAGTTCCTGGGTTTGTTTTGGCAGGCAGACTCCCAAATATTTTACATTGTCTACAGTTATTCTGAATGGAATTTCTCTATCTCTCGCAGTTGGGCTTTGTTAGTAATATACAGAAATGCTGGTGATTTATGTGGGTTTATTTTATATCCTACAACTTTGCTAAAGTTATTTACTATTTCAAGTAATTTTTTTACTTGATTCTTTAGATTTTCTAAGTATAACATATCATCTGCAAAGTGATAATTTTATTTCTTCATTGCCTATTTTAATTCCTTCAATTTATTTTTCTTCTCTTATAGCTAAAGCTAACATTTCTACTACAATATTGAATAATACTGGTGATAATGGACATCCTTATTTCATTCCTGATCTTACTGGAAATGCTTCTAGCTTATCCCCATTAATGCTTGCTGATAGTTTTAGATAGATGCTACCTACCATTTTAAGGAAAATTCCATTTATTCCTGTGCTCTCTAATGTTTTTATTTTTTATTTTTTGGCAGGGGGAAGGCTGAGTAGTTGGGGTTAAGTGACTTGCCCAAGGTCACACAGCTATTAAGTGTTAAGTGTCTGAGGCCAGATTTGAACTCAGGTCCTCCTGACTCCAGAGCTCTATTCACTGCATTACCTAGTCGCCCCTCTCTAATGTTTTTAATAGGAGTATGGGTTGTATTTTGTCAAAAGCTTTTTCTGCATCTATTGAGAGAATATGATTTCTGTTAATTTTGTTACTGATATGGTCAATTATGTTGATAGTTTTCCTATTATTGAACCAGCCCTGCACTCCTGGTATAAATCCCATCGTGTCATAGCGTATTATCCTCTTGATAAGTTGCTGCAATTTCCTTGCTAATATTTTATTTAAAATATTAAATTTAAAATGTTAAAAATTCATTAGGGAAATTGGTCTATAATTTTCTCTCTCTGTTTTGATTCTTTCTGGTTTAGGTATCAGCATCATATTTGTATAGAAAGAATTTGGTAGGACTCCTTTGTCTATTTTTTTTCCAAATAATTTATATAGTATTAGAATTAATTGTTCTTTAAATGTTTGGTAAAATTCACTTGTGAATCCATCTGGCCTTAGAGATTTTTTCTTAGGAACTTCAGTGAAAGCTTATTCAATTTCTTTTTCCGAAATGTGGTTATTTAAGTATTTTATTTCCTCTTCTGTTATGTGGGCAATTCATATATCTGTAAATATTCATCCATTTCACTTAGATTGTCAGATTTATTGGCATATAGTTGGTCAAAATAGCTCCTAATTATTATTTTAATTTCCTCTTCACTGGTGGTTAATTCAATCTTATAATTTTTGATACTGGTAGTTTGATATTCTTCTTTCTTTTTAAAATCCAATTAAACAAAGGTTTTTCTATTTTATTAGTGCTTTTTTTCCATAAAATCTGCTCTTATTTTTTGCAAAGTCTTCTTTTAGAAGGTAGTGCTTGAAGGAAGAAAGGTATTCTATGAATTGGAGGTAAAGAAGAAATGCATTCCAGGAGAGATGGATGATTAGTGCAAAAAAAGAAGAAGAAGGGAGATGGAGTGTTCAGTGTGAACAACAGAAATGTCAATTTGGCTGGAACTCTAAGTGCAGCAGAAGAGTGATATGCCTTGAAGCAGGAAAAATTGGTTGGTGTCAACTTTCAATTTAATTTCCCCTCAGATACAACAGTATGTCCTTTGGCACCCCTGGGCAACTCATTAAACTTCACAGTGCCCTCAGGCAAGGCTCTAAGTTGCAGAGCATGTTCCCAGCTGGTTCAGGGTATCCAACAGGACTATTGGTGAGTTTGGGGGATGTCTACCCCAAATATGGGAAGTTTTACCTGGCAGAATAGAACCATTTATTACCATATTCATCAAGGCATCTGAAACAGACACTGTAGAATGCTTAAGACCTGGTCAGATATTGAAGATGTTATAATCATCCACTACATTCTGGGTCAACCAGTTGTCCTGACTTCTGTCCTGCCACTGGATTTCAAAGACTCTGGGAGAGAGAGTGAAGCTGACCAATTCATTATATACAAATTAAGACATCACCCGTGATGTCATTGAAACACTTTAAAAATGAAGAACAAAAGATAGACAGAACTGTATCAGTGGAAGGAATTTCCTCAAGAGAAAAAAAAAGTCTTTGTTACCAGGAAACACTTGCAAATTGTTAGTGGCATATATTTGGACATGTATCTGATGTAAAAACAAAAAGACATTAAAAACATTTCATTTTTTAAAAAAAAATGTCTAAAGTATATGTGCCCAGATCTATCTGCAAGATTATGCAATTCTAAAAATAAACTATATAAAACACAGGAGCACACCGAAAAATGAAGGAACTCATTTTGGCAGCTCCTCCAACCAGTGAGTTGAATCATTGAAAATGAACATTATCCACAAAATATCAGAGGTGGGAGGGGCCCTAAAAAAATCTCTTTACATCTAACTTCCTAAGGCAATTAAAGCCCAGAGAGAGGAAGTCAACGCTCGGCTAATGGAAAAACCAGAACTAGAACAAAAACTAAGTCTGGTGATTTCTAGTTTCCATTGGTCTGTGACCCTGGCACCTCTCACTTTGGGGACTATAATTCACCTGTTTTAATAGAGAATGGTGAACTTAAAAAGAAAATTCCGAACACTAATGTAGTGCCAAAGAACTTGGTAATTTTTTTAATCTTCATAATCACTTCCTACCTTTTCTAATCGTCACTTAAGTAAGAAGAAAAAAATCAATAAAGGAACAAGACAACACACGAAAGCTAATGCAATCCGAAGTCACGGATAGGTGTAGAAGTTGGGGAAAATAGCAAAAAAAAACCCAAAACCCCAACCCCTGAACCTCCAATTTAGAAGGGGCTCATGTCTTCACAGGAGGAAAATGAATGTTAAATATCTTTGGTGGTTCACTGAGCAAGGAAACAAATAGCAAACTGTGAAAGGAGGGAGTCTTTATTTCTTGCACAAGGTGTGGATTTTTTTAAAGTGATTTGTAGGGATAGTTCAAACTCAGGCAGAGGCACACTAGTCCCTGAGAAAGGAAGGAACTTCCTGTTTCTTTCCTGATTCCCCTTCATATTGAGAGGACTTCTGAGCAGGAGATGAACAAGGAGTCATTGTCCTTGTGCAATCCTGCTTCTAATTCATCACACAGAGAAGGGATAGACAAGTGAGGGAGGGAAAGAAAATGTGTCCCTCTAGACTTGAGGTCTGTGGATCTGTATTCTGCGCCCCTTCCTGCAAACAGGTCAGCCAGGGCACCCTGAGACCCAGGGAAGCAAGTGGGCGGGAGGTGGGGAAGAAGAGGAAGGCAGCCCCACTCCCAAGCATGCGAGAATCCACAGGCAAGGGAAGCTCCGGGCTAACCTCTTCCTTTCTCGTCCTGCGTTATGGCTGGTCACTGTCACATACACACCCGTTAGACGATAAGGCAGGGAGGATGAAAGAGAGTGGAAAGGAGGAAGGAAGGCGGCTCTTATACTCTGGTGCCACCCTTTGTCCAGATGTTTGCGAAAATAAAGACAAAAACCAAACCCAAACCGAAACACAAGAAAAAGAACAAGAAACTCAAGAACAACAACCAAAAAAAAAAAAAAACCAAACAAAAACAAAAACAAAACCCAAACCCAAACTCAAGAACAAGAAAGAATAATACAAGTTTGTTTGATATACACCTTGCAATAATGGCTCAGGGGAAAGTATTTTTTCCCCTTTAACAGACAAACAAAAAGACGGAGGGGGGCGCTGTTTATTAGACTTAATCTTTCTAATTCCTTTCTAATCACACAACACAAACGCAACTTCCTATTTGCTGCTTCTACTACACATCTAAATAAGTCATTTCCTCCAACATCCTGGGGGGAAAATCCTCAATGAAAAAATTGTTTACCTTAATAACGTAAGAGGCAATCATGTCCTTTATGGAAAGGTCTGGTTACCAAGGTGGGTAGCAGCAGGAAAGCAGCAAAGATCCTGTTACGGAAAAGTGGGGAGGAGGGATAATCTATTAAAACTTCTCAGTTTTGAAGGATATGAGTAGAAGGTGAACGAAGAAATGGCCGGCGACCTTCCGAGCAGGAGCAGAGCGAGGTATAGGACTGTCTCTAAACAGCTCTAAGCTTATCTTCTCATTGCACCAAAAATCTCTCTCCTCACCTCCATCCCCAAACCCCCAACCACGACGCCAGTACGTCAGGTCCGCACCCTCATTCCTTTCACTGGACCCGCATTTTTAAAATATTAACAGACGTGGGTGCTAGTCTTCTTGATTTTTCAGATATTTTTCCCCAGGATCAATTGTCAACCCTTCACACGTATGGTTTAGTAGGACTTGAATAAGAAAATTCAGCCCGTTTTTTTTCTCTTCCTGGTTTTCAGGTTCACTATCCTTCCTGGTTTGAAACAGCCAAAGCACAGTCACTGAATTACATTCATTACATGATGGCAATGTGGCTGAAGCCCCGGTTTCCTTCTCTTTCCCAGAAAAGTGTTGCAGCTGACAGAGACTGCGCCGTAAAGGCTGAGAAGGAGGTAGGACAATGTTTTTACTTTGCATATTTTCAGTCTAAACAACGTTGCAAAGGAGGATGCTTGTTTTCCCTGTATATCTCCAATGATTCTCAGGGAGCCCTGGTGATGTTTTAAGAGAAACTACTGCTACGAGGCTTGACCACTGACAGAGTTTGGGAATTTGGTGAATAGAGTAGGGAGGTGGGGTGGGGAGTGGTGCCGAGGTTGTGTGGGAAAGAAGGAAATGGGAGGAGAAGGAAATTTTACGTTTGAGTGCGGAAGGCTATTGCTACGTGAAGGGAGGTTAGCGGAAGGGCTTGCTAGCTAGTCTGTAAATTGCATTGTGGGATGAGGATGAGGATGGTCAGAGAGGAAATCTGCCAGGAACTAAAGGCAGCTGGAGCACCGAGAGAAGTAGGTATGTGGTGCGCCAGCTGCAGTGAGACTGCTCAGTGATAATCCTGGCTTGATCACATTTTTCTGTTTAACTGGTAAGGCTCCCTATCCTCGTCATCCCTCTTCCAAATGAAACAATTAGAGACCTCTCTGCCCGCAAAGAAAATGTCATGCCACGGGAAATGTGCGTCTTCGTGGCAGAACGAGTGACAGACTCTGGTCAACTCTGGGCCTAACACTCCCACCCAACTCCCCTTGATCTGAGTGGTCAGTAACATTGCTTATCCCTTGATAGAAGAGCAGACAGGAAGTTCGTTCACCTAAGTAGACAGCCTTTGTAAATTACCGTGTTACTTCCTGCCTTCTTATTACTCTCTTATTTTTCAGGAACCACCCTTTGGAACCTACAAAGCTCACTTAGAAGAGCTGGAGTGGTTTTGGTACAATTTCCGAAGATGGAGACAGGAAGTTCCAACTGGGTATTATAGAGAGCATTTGGAAGAAACCTCTGTCTTTCAGAACGACGATCTGATTCAGATCTTTTGTTCCTCAAAAATAGGAAGGAAGGAGTGTATAGAAAGAATAACCTAGCTGTTCTTTCAAGGAAGCAGATTGTGGGGTTGTTTTGTTTTGTTTTTTAATAATGTAGTGACTATTTGCTGACTCATAGCAAAATGGGGAATTGAAACTGAAATCTCAAATACTCCTGTTAAAAATTGGAATTTTATAGGACCATAAATTTAGAGGAGACCTTAGTCCAACTTCTTCATTTTACAAATGAGGAAATAGGGGCCAAGACTTGCCCAACTTCACACAGATGATAAGTAAATAGAACTAGGTCCTTTGACTCCAAATCTATTCCTCAAAAAGCTACCAGTGTTGCAGATAGTATCATTTATGTAGCAGCATAGTGTTTAGTGGGAAAAGCCTAGACTTTGAGGCCTCTTGGAATTAGAAGGCCAAGATTTGAGTCCTGGTTCTACCACTTTACATTTATGTGAATTCTACTTTGTTAACCTCAGTTTCCTTATCTACAAAAAGAGGGCATTGGACTGTGATTTCTAAGGTTCCTTACAAAGCTCTAACAGTGTATGAGATCACTTTTAAGTTTTCAAAGCACTTTGAAGTATGTTATTTAGCAGTGTACCAATCAAACTACCAAAAGGATACTTTATGGGGCTAAGTAAAATAATAGCAAAATTCATTTTGGAAGAACAAAATATCTAGAATATCAAAGGAATGAAAGAGTACCTTTGGACCTCATAATTATATTGTAAAACAGTAATCATCAAAATTATTTGGTGCTGGCTAAAAAAATGGAAAAGTAGATCAGTGAAGCAGATTAGAAAAGGAAGAATTAGAAATAATGAAACTCTGCTACCCCAGTGTTCTACAAATTAGAAAACACAGTTTACCTAGGAAAGAACTCCTTATTTCACCAAGAAAAAAAAGACAAGGAAAACCGGAAAGCTTGCTGGTAGAAATTAGGTTTAGAGTAACATATTATAATGCATACCAAAATAGACTCATAATGGATATATGACTTGAACATTAAAGGTTACATTATAAAAAATTAGAAGAAACCATGTCAGTTTCCTTTTACAGTTGTGGCTAGGGGGTAAATTCCTGACCAAACAAGGGAGGGAGAGCATTACAAAATGTAAAATAAATTATTTCAGTTACAAGATATTGAAAATGTATTGAAAATCTATTGAAAATTGTCTCTTTTTCAGAGACAAAATGAAACTAGTAAGAGTGGGGGGGAGGAACCTATGCATCAAGTATTCTGATAAAAGTATGTAGACAACTAACAAATTTATGAAACCAAAAACTATTTCTTGATAAATAAGTAGTCAAAGGATATGAACAGAGTTCTCAAAAGAATTGTAAGCTCTTAATAACCATAGAAAATGATGCCCCAAATCATTAATAGTAAGAGAAGTGCAAATCGAAATAGCTCTGAGGTTTCATTTCATAACCAGAAAATTAGGAAAAATAGCAAAGTATGGGAATAATAAATGTTGCAAGGGTAGTGGAAAGATAGGTATATTAGGGAAGCTGTGAATTGGTCCACTCATTCTAGAAAGAAATTTGATATTATGTTAAGAAAGTGACTAAAATGCCCAGATTTTTTAATCCAAAGACTTCAGTGCTAGGGATATACCTCAATGATAAAAAGAAAGGCCCAATATACACCAAAATATTTTAACATATTTAACACATTAACAAAATATTTTAATATTTTTGTAGTAGAAAAGAACTAGAAGCAAAGTAGATACACATCAGCAGGTACAAGTTATGGTACATTAATGTAATAAAATCTTACTTTGTTGTAATAAATGTTGAGTATAACAAAGAACAAGTATAGGAAGACATGAAATAGCATCAGGGAAACCATATATATGTATATATGTAGCTATGTATATGTATGTTTGTGTGTATGTATAGACTTACAACAATGTAAATGGTGGAAAAAAAAAACAAAGCAATCAAAAGCGAATGCTATGAAATTATAGTGACCAAGCATGACCCCAAAGAAGAGAGATAAGAGAAGGCATATCCCCCTTAACTGCAGAGGTGGGGAATATGAGTCTAGAACAATACATATAAAGTCAGATTTTTATTGTTAATGTTGTTCAGTCATGTCAGACTCTTCATGACTCCGTTTGGAGTTTTCTTAGCAAAGATACCAGAGTGGTTTGCCATGTCCTTCTCCTGTTCATTTGACAGATGAGGAAACTGAGGCAAATAGGGTTAAGTTACAGTTGTGGCTAGGGGGTAGATTTCTAACCAAACAAGGGAGAGAGATCATTACAAAATGTGAAATAAATTATTTCAGTTACAAGATATTGAAAAGCTTTTTCAGAGACAAAATGAAACTAAGAAGAGTAGGGGGGGGGGGAGGGAGGGAAACTATGCATCAAGTATTCTGATAAAAGTGACTTGCCCAGGGTCACACAGCTAATACGTGGCTGAGGCTGGACTTGAATTTTGGAAGATAAGTCTTCCTGACTATAGGCCTAGTGCTCTATCCACTGTGCCATCTAGCTACCCTATTAATGTATTATTCAACTATATTTCTTCCTTTAAAAAAAAAATTCTTTGTCATAAAGGATAGCTAGCTCTCCAGGTAGGGGAAGAGAAAGGTATATTGGGAAATCAACGTGTTATAAGAATAAATGACATAAATTAGAGTTACAGAATGAGGGACATTTTCAGAAAAGGCTGATTTGTGTATTTGCTTTTCTTCACTAGTAACATGGAAGGGCTTCTATTGAGGGGTGGGTTGACAGCTGGTGAGTCGTGATGATACCGACCCCAAAACCACGAAAAGAATATCAATGGTCAATTTTGAAAATTCTCAGAAGAGAACATGAGGAAGGTCAAAAAAGACAATCTGGGTACTTTCATGTTACATTTAATTTATCCTTTTTGAAGAAAAAAACAACTATGTAGTTCAAATGCAGTTTCATATTCTTTCATTGTTGAACATATTGAAATATTCATGTTGATGTTTCTCATCAATAAACTTTAATGCTAAATTTTAATATAATTATTATATTAAATGGTCATATATCATATAATACTTATATTATGATAATATATATCATCATTAGATATTTAAGAACACTTCCACATTACCTTATTTAATTTCCTTTCATTTATGTCACCTTGAAGTAACTATTTTTGTTCGTTTTCATCCAGGACGGGGTCAAGAAAGATGGAGGGAGGAAAGTCCATGGTCTGAGCCTCAGCACATGGTGCTTCCTGGAAACCAGCAGCCTGGTAAGCAGGGCACCCTCCTCTCAGGAAGGACCTATCCAGGTCTCAGAATCAGACATTTAGAGCAAAACAAGATTCTTCCTGAACACATTTACAGAACAATTAAAGAGACCATCTAAATGTTGAGGGTCTGTGGGTAGGCTTTTCTTCCCCTGACAACTTCCCATAGCCCTGGTATCCTTAAGCCTCTGGGGAATGGGGAGCCTGGGTAGCTATGTCTGACCTGGCTCCAACTCCACTTCCACAGATCTCACGTGGTGGGTCTCTCCTTTAAGTGTCCTGCTGGGGCTGAGGAAAGAGCATATTACCAAGGAAGAAGACTGAAACATTAGAAAACACAGGATTTTGTTGATCTGCTCACTTCCATGGTTCTGGAGTCTCTATTTTTAAAATAATTTTTTAAAAATAACATCCATCTCACTTCCCACTCAATTTGAACAACAAAAATGTAAAATGAGGAGGAAAACCTTCATCATAAGCATACATAGTCCAGGAAAACAGATTCCATGAAAATACATGTATCTCTCTGCATTTTAGGTTAATCACCTCTCTGGAAAGTGGTGAGTGGCATGTTTCATCTTCACTCTTGTCTACTCATGTTATAGCAATTCATCGATCAGAGTTCTAAAGTCTTTCAAAGATGTTTTTCTTTATAGTGTTTCTATCATTGTTCTTCCACTTCTCCCTTCACTTTGCATCAATTTATAGAAGTCTTCCCAGTTTTCTCAAACTTTTCATTTCATCTTTTCTTATTACATAATAATATTCCATTATATTTATATACTATAATTTAGCCATTCCCCAATAGGAAGAAAGTCCCTTAATTTCCTATTTGGAGCTACTATAAAAAGAGTCATTTAAAATATTTTTGTATATTTTTTTGTATATTTTGTCCTTTTTCTCTTTCGTTGATCTCATATTGCAGCCTAATCTCTATCCTCCTTTTGAAAGAAGAGTGTTGATTTTCACTCGGTGATGAACACCTGGCCTCACCCTACCTATCCCAGTGATTTTGAACTCCTATAGGTCATCATTCAAACCTCATTAGCCATTCACCACTACTCAGATCCTTATTCCTCATTCCCCCTAACCCTCTCATCCTGAAGTTGCAAATCCAACATCATCCTCCCCTTCCACAGTGCCCCGTGGAATGCCTGTTCCACAAGCAACAAACTTTATCCTAAATCTTTTCCTCTCCTACTCCTTTCATTTTATAGTTATTACTGAAATCTGGTTCCCCTGACGGTCATGCCATGCCATGCCCCAAGCCCCATTCCACCCCCAATGACACAACCTCCCTGGCTATTCTTTCTAGCACTGGTTGCACTGTCACTTATTCCCTCTGGCCCACTGGTTGAGACAGGGGAGTTGGACTGTACCATGTTCCTCATTGTCACTTCCAGTTCCTTTTCCTACCACTGTCACTCAGAAATCATCTCTCCTCCTTTGAGGTTCATGATATTCATTTCTGTCACCCAACCAAAATTCTGGCAGCTGTTGTCTGTAGACATCTAGATCATTCTCTTTTCTTCCTCAATGGATTTGATACATGGCTCACACTTTTTCTCTCCTCCCCAACTCCTGCCCTCATACTAGGGGACTTCAACATACATATTGACTCCCTCTCAAACTCTGTAACCTCTCAATTCCTCAGCTTACTTCCCATGACCTATTCCTATAACCCCACCCCACTCACATGCAAAGAATCATCTTGATCTTACCATCACCCACAGATGTACCACCTCCAGTGTTAAAGAATTCCAAATACCCTTTAACCTTTAAACTCAACCTGTCAAAAATTGAACTCATTATCTTTGCCCCTAAACCCTCTGTACCTTCTTCCTGTAGAGTGTAATATCATCCTCCTAATCCCTCAGACCCATGGGCTAGATGTCATCCTTGATGCCTTATTACCTCTCATTTCCAATTTGTTGCTAAGGCCTGTTGATTCCACCTTTCAATATCTCTAGAATATACTCTTTTCTATCCTGTCACTGTCACCATTCTGGAGGAGACCCTTATCACCTCAAAGCTCTCATTTCTTCACACTTGAGTCTATCATCCACTTAGCTGACAAATAGATCTTCCTAAAATGCAGGTCTGACCATGTCACTCTCCTATTCAATAAACTCCAGTGGCCCCATTATTAAATCCAGGGTCAAATATAAAATCTTCTGTTTGGCTTTTAGAAAACCTTTGTAATCTGGTGCCTTCTTGCTGTAACACCTGTCCCGAAACTCATTAGTATGAGACTCTATTCATCAGTGGAGATGAATGCCTTGTCCTACGGGGCAGAGTAGGTAAAACTGAGAAGCCCTCAAGCCTTCTTTAGTCCCCTTTGGGACTTCAAGATTCAAGTCCTCTTTGAGCATCAAGTCACTCTGAGTACTTCTGGTTTCCAGTTTCAAGAGAGAAGATGAAAGAAGCCAGCCCCATCTTAAGGGGAAAAGATGCTGGGAAGGCATAAGAGGAGCTGGCAGTCATCATCATCCTTGTCATTGTTATCTTCATCATCATACTAGAGCAGTGGTTCTCAACCTTCCTAATGCTGTGACTCTTTAATACTCATATGTGGGAGTATCTGCATGTGGGCAGACCCGCCTGGAGATGGATAGAGGGGTGGTGTCTCAGTTGATAAGACCATAGGAAATATGTGTTTTCCAATGGTCTTAGGTGACCCCTGTGAAAGGGTCATTCAACCCCCAAAGGGGTCGTGACCCACAGGTTGAGAACCACTGTGCTAGAGACTTCAGGAAATTTCTCTTTGGTGAGATTTAAAATTTTCTCCCTCTCCCAATGAGAGAGCTCTTTCACTCTGTATTGTCTGGTATATATTCTCCTGTGTATACCTTCTCTGATTTCTCTTTAGCTACCAAACTTGGACAAATGATTTTTTTCTGTTTGGTATGGGTGTTCATTAGGGAACTGGTATTAGGTTGGAAAGGGGTCAAGCAAGTCTTGGATATCCTCTGGGAGCTTGGGATTTCTTCTCCCCAATAATGACAAAATGATCAGAAGTTAGCTTGAACCCATCAAATCCCCGAGACTAGTGGTTCTCAACCTGTGGGTTATGTTCAATTTGTAACAATGAAAATACATCCGGCATATCAGATATTTACATTACGATTCATAACAGTAGCAAAATTACAGTTATGAAGTAGCAACAAAAATAATTTTATGGTTGGGGGTCACCACAACATGAGGAACTGTATTAAAGGGTCATGGCATTAGGAAGGTTAAGAACCACTGCGGGCCTAGATTAACAATATTTAAGGGATGAGATAGGTATAAATTAAAGTCTCCCTTGGAGAAGGGTAGAGGGAGAAGTTGGAGATATCTGTTCTGTCTTCCTTCAAGCCACACACTGTTTTCCCAATCTTCATCTTACTTCTCTCCTTGCTCTTTGTCATCCAGTAACACTGGCCTCCTTGTGTTCCTCATATGTAACATTCCATCTCCAAGTTGAGTATTTTCATCAGCTGTCCCCCATGTTGGGAATTCTTTTCCAAGTTGTTTCCTGCCTCCTGCCTTCTCTGGCTTCCTTGACATTCCATCTAAAGTCCTACCTGCTGTGAGGAGTCTCTCCCAGGTGCAGTGGATAGTGGATCAAATTCAGTCTCAGACACTTAATGTGATCTTGGGCAAGTAACTAAACCTCTGTCTGCCTTAGTTTCCTCATCTGTAAAACAGGGATAATAATAGCATCTCCCTCTCAGGGAGATGTTGTGAGGATCAAATGAAATAACAATTATGAATCACTTCACACAGTACCTGGAACACAGTAAGCACTATGCAAAAATGTAATCATTCATTCATTTTAAGATTATCTCTAATTTGTCCTGTATGTAGCTTTTTAATGTATAGTTGTTTGCATGTTGTCTCTCCCGTTAGACTGTGAGATCCTTGAGAGCAAGAACCGTTGTTGGGAGTTTGTCGTTATTGTTTTGTTCTGTTTTGCTTTGTTTTGTTTCTCTAGCGCTTAGCAGAGCACCCAGCCCATAATAAATGCTAGTTGACTATGATTAAGTAATTAGAATAGACTGAGACAAAGAAAAAACCCTAGAGACAGAATTTCTGGGTAATTAAGAATCAACTTATTAATTAAGGTAGCTGATAATCAGTAAATTGTTGGTCAGTGGTTTTTCCTTTGTTAACCAAAGACAAAAACCATGGAGATCATCAAATACTTAAACACCTTTGGTATCCCTGGATAGGTGGAAATCAAACCTAATTGGTGAAAAATTAATGAGGGGGTAGACTTTCAAATGGGGAGGTGGGCTAAAAGCCTTCAGCAATTTCTACTGAGAACCTGGCTTGATCATGAGACTCAGCTGCCTCCAGCAACTGCACAAAGGAATCTCTATCCAGACCACCTGGGTTGATTTTCTCCTTCATAAACTGGGTCACCCTAAACCTTAGTGGAGAGGTACAATGATATGGGCTTATTTCCTAAGTGCAAGAATTCACCTAGATTAGATTCTATTTACACTCTAAACAGAAGTAAGGTCTTCTAATTGAGTTGGGACCCAACCAAGATCACAGAGGATTTGAGCAATCTCATCTATCAACACTGTCCTGAAACTGACTGGCCTACAGGGGCTGGTCCCTGAATTGAGGAAATAAAGGGGAAAAAAACTCCTTAATCCTAATTTAATAATTGGTTATTAATATAATAGAAAAATAATTACTTCTCCCAAGACCAAACATAATTATATGACTCAATGAAAGAGCAAGTCCAACATAATCAAAAGGCTGAAAAATTGAAAAAAAAAATGTAAGCTGATAGTTGGTTTTTATTTTCTTTAAACTCACCTGGAAAACAGGTCAAGGAGAAATCATTTAACTTCCTCAAAACCATGATTAAAAAAATCCTTAACACTAAATTTAAAGAAATCATAAATAAACTGCTTGCATCTATCATGGTGGCTAGATGGCACAGTGGATAGAGTGCTAGGTCTGGAGTCAGGAAAATTCCTCTTCCTTACTTCACATCCAGCCTCAGACCTTGGGCAAGTCACTTAACCATGTTTGCCTCCATTTCCTCATCTCTAAAATGAGAAGGAAATGGCAAAGCACTCCGATATCTTTGCCAAGAAAACCCCACAATGGGTCAAGAAGAGTTGGAGTTGACTGAAAAACAACTGAGAAATAAGATCTATTAGAAGCAGAGAGCAATGAAAAGATAGAAAGAATCCCCTGATCACCTCCTAAAATAAGCCCTAAAAAGAAAATCCCAGGAATATCAGAGGCAACATCCAGAGCTCCCATACCAAAACAAAAATACTACAAATGTCCAGAAAAAAGCAGTTGAATTATAACACAAAGGGACTACAGTCATGATCACACAAGAGTTGGCAACTTCTACTTAATAAAAAGGAATTCTTGGACAACAGTAACCCATAATAAAATAATATATAATACAACCAGGAATAACCCTGAAAAGTTGAAAGCCATGTAACTATCCCATTGGGGAGCAGGCAGGATGGGGGTGGGGGAAAGGGTAAGGGAGTTTAAGGATATGAAACTTTATTGGAATAGAAGATCTTCAAGAATTTCTGATCAAAAAACCAGAGCTGAATAAGAACTTTGAAATGCAAACACAAGCCTGAAGAGAAACCTAGAAAGAGAAATGTATTTTAGAAACTGATGGGATATAAAATGATGAAGACCTAACATTCTAATAAAGGAATAGAAGTGTCCTTTCAGAACCTTAATATATTCAAAGGGTATTGAGAGAGTTAAAAAAAAAAAGAAAAGACTTGTGGATGGATTGTTTCTGTTCTGAGGTTTCAAGAATGGAAGGTAAATGGAATGCAGTAATGCAGAAAGAAGGAAGACGGGGGTAGAATTTGTTCTATCTCATAGTTGCGGTGCATAAAAAGAAAAGCATCTAAACATGTAGAAGGGGTGGGAGGAGTGAGAATACAATGAACCTCATTTTTATATGTAACAGTCACAGGATGATTGAATACACTAACAAACAGTTTGATATGGAAGTACATCAAACACAACAAGGAAACAAGTGGGGATTGGATGGGGGTGGGAGGATGTTTAAGAGGGAAGGATGATACCTGGGAGGAAATAATCACAGAACAAAATAAATTTCAAGATCCTAAAAGGGGAAGTTGAAAAGAGAGGGAAAATTCCAAGTAAAACAAAGAACTAGAATCTGAATAATTGTCCATCAACTGAGCAATGGCTGAACAAATTATTGTATGTGAGTACAATGAAATATTATTCAATTGTAAAAAAAATTAACAAAATAGATAGTTGTAGAGAATCTTGGTTAGTATGAACTGTTATAGAATAAAGCAAGCTTTGGAAGACTTAAGAAATATGATTTTAAAAATGATTAACCAAGTCTCTAGAAAACCTGTGATGAAAGATGTTATGTTTCAACGGAACTTAATGGACATAAGAAGTATGAATTTTTGGAACTGGCTACTGTGTAAATCCATTTTCTTGACTATGCTTATTTGTTTCAACTGTTTATTACTGGTATTAAGGTTAGAAATAGCTGTACCAAAAAAGAATTGGACCATTCAAACATTTTTCAAATGATCACAAAACAGCAGTTCAGAAGCAAGCACAAACAGGGCAGTGTGGAATTTATGATACATACATATATATATATATATATACATATATATATGTATATATATATATATATATATGTAATTTATTTATTTATTAAAGAAAAAAGCAAGCCATTTGTGGTTTCATATACAATCCTATTTTTGTGTTCTGCTGTGTATATGAATGCTCTTTTTTGTACTTAAGTTCAGAAGAAAAAAATTTTAAAGCATAAAATCTAACTTTCTTTAGCAGGCAGTCTCCCCCTTCCCCCTCCTCCATTAGTCCCTTCCCTCTGATATTACCTTCTGTTTACTCTATCTCTTGTTACTACTTAGTTATTTACGTGTTGTCTCCTCCACTAAAATTTTGAAGTATTTGAGAGTAAAGAGCCTTGTTTTTCCTTAGAATTCCTAGCACTTCTTAGCATGATACCAGGTACGCTAAGTAATAAATGTTTGTTGAGTTACTGGCTGAATTTTGGTTGCTACAAGTCTTAGGCATGGTATAACTTTTTTGCTGGGTTCCTCAAAGTCATGAAATTGCCTTTCCTCATTGTTTTTGCTTTATCCTGGTTTCATACAGACATTTTTTCTATTACCCTCTGCTTTAAGGATGCTGTTATTAGGCCAATGAAAAAAAAATCCAAATCTTTCAGCTTGCCAAAGTTCACAAAGTCTTCCTCTGGTCAAGGAAGTTGCAGGGTGAGATGGAAGAGACTAAGACACAGACAAATGCTGAGACTTTTCTCCTCCTTGATTCTTCCCTCCCCCAAACAATTCCTTTTCAGGGGCTTGGTGGGAATGGCTTTTGTTACTCAGCCTCCAGATACTTGGCTGCTACATTCCAAACTGGAGCTTGCTGGTTTTGTAAAAACTCCGCAGGATGTAATCAAGTCTATTCAACCAATCCAAGTATATCTCAGTTGCAATATCACTCCATCTTATCCAATATCTTCCAGGAACTTCTAAAATGATTCAAGGACTTTTAAAGCCTTTAACTGATCGATTCATTGGAAGTGTTCTCACCTGCTTATTAACTTCAGTAGTGTGGGGTGACTGGATGATAAATTTAATTGATTCTTACTTTTACATATAAAATGGAGATAATAACAGCACTTACCTCACAAAGTTGTTTTAAGAATGAAATGAAAATTTAAAAAATACAACAGTTTTAATATCTTCAATAGGCTCTCCCAAAGAGACTATAAATATTGTTAGTTTGTCTTCAAGAGGCAACTGCCAGGTTAATTGTCATTCTAGAAAGCCTAATTAAGATGGCTAGAGAGAGACTATTAGGATAAGGTATAAGACAGCTTATTTCCTGAGAGTGCTGATGTTAACCTTTTAACTTGCTATAACTGAGTCTAAGGGTCTAGGAAGCCATGTCCCTCCTTAGATCTGGACACAGACATGTAGACTCAGTTCCGTTTTGGGAGAACCTGACCTCCAAAGAGAAGGGAAGACTCAAGGAAGAGAAACATCTCAGCATTTGCCTTTGTCTTAGTCTCTTCCACCTCGCCTTGCAGCTTCCTTGACCAGAAGAAGACTTTGTGAACTTTGACAGGCTGGAAGATTTGGATTTTTTTCACTGGCATAATAACAGCCACCTTAGATCAGAGGGCAATAGAAGAAATGTCTGTACAAATCCAGGATAAAGCAGAAACAATGAGGAAAGGCAATTTCATGACTGAGCAACTCAGCAAGGACTAGATTCTTTTTCTTGCACTCTTGGCTCTTTACATTCTGAACTAGGAGCCCTGGGGAGAAAGTTATTTAATGTGCAATGTAAATCAAGCATAGGATAGCTATTCACTTTCTGTACACACAAAACCACCAAAGATTTAAAAATGTACACTGTACATTAATAAAAAGTACAAATTTAAGCAGCAGTGACATAACTTTTTCTTCTTCTAAGTTATAACTATTATTATATATAACTATTATAGTCTTCCAGGAAATTAATACTTTAAAACGGTACTGACTATTTAATATGTGAGTGATTTGGTTGTTGAAATTAACAGAAAATAAGTTCTTCTGTAAAGAAAAATTGTTAAGTCAACTTCTGCAGTAATAAAGTACTGCCTTTTATTTGGGAACAACCCGCAGTCTGAAAGAAAAAAGAACTGTGTATGTGAAAAAAATGTTAAAATTCATGTGTGAATAAGTAGTTTTTATATTTATATGTGAAAAGAGACAGGGAAAGGATCTGAGGAAAGAGAAATGACAGGTTGCAGGGCATTGTGGGTTCCTAATTTTATTTGCACATGACTCTTTTTGGAGCTTGAAAAGTTAAAACTTATAAAGTGGTCAATTAAATAACTGTTTGTAGACTTTGGGATAATTAATAAGGATTTCTTGTTTTATGACTGAGAAAAAAAAATTGGATTTCATCACATTTCCCCCTTTAAGGAACCCAGATGGCAAAGAATTAAGAAGACAGAAGCAGCAGTCAGTAGTCGAGAGATTTCAACTGTGGGACATGGTAGTCTGCTGTTTGGAAGAGAAACAATGCTTTGTGGATTGGCTGAGGAAAGGCTGGAAGCCCACTAAGTGAAGGAGAGCTGAACTTTGCTGAAGGTTTAGCTCTTAACCTTCAGTGTCACCTACAGTTTAAGGGAGATGAAACCTTCTAGAAGTACTTGTTTCCCTCTCTGGTTTAAAGGGATAAGCGACTGAGGAAAGGCAAGTTTGTGTGAATACTACTTTGCTGTAATAAGATGCAGAATCCTATTTACAAAGGAGATGAGATTGTTTGTATTGTCCAGAGCAGTGGTGTCAAACTAATATAAAACACAAACCTCTTCGGAGGAGTTTGACACATCTAGCTCAGAAAGCTACCCTGAGTTTTTCTCCTCTGAGCTGTCTTTTTTGTTGGAACCAGATGTTATGACCTGACTGGATGTTGCAGAGTTCAGTTGAAAAAAGAGTTGGCTGGAGTTGTCTTTATTGCCCAAAGTCATTGTTAATTTTGTAGTTCTCTGACTTAAAGAGAATTGCTTGTCATTCTAATGACAACTTTCTTTTCAGAGCACTTTTAAGTGTTTGTGACTTTAAAAGAGCTGACCATTTTTCATCAACCAGAAAACAAAGAAATAGGTTTTCCTCTGCAGGAGAATAGTGAGAACAAGAAGCAGGAAAGTTAGCAGAGAAGCAGCTTCTTGTGGGGAAGGTGGCTCCTAAAGGGAACAAGTACATCAAGGCCCGATGTCAAGGTTGTAAGTCACCGTGGGTACATGAATTTTCTTCATTTGTGCCTCCCTGCTATGTTTCTATGTTTTTCTGCTTTTCCCCACAGATGCTTCATGCGTTGGTGAAAGGGTATGACCTAATTTTATGGGTGGATTGTTATATATTGATTATTCTTGTGTATGCTTTGTATTGAATTACTGTAATATAAGGACTTGTTGCTGCTTTTGCTATATTGTTAAATAAATGTTGTATATTTAAGAGTAAATGATGTCATATCCTGAGAATAGGAGGAGGAAAGCATGATTGAGATTATAGCTAGCCACAGAAGAAAGTCCTACAGGTTAGTCCCAATAACTTGACATTTTGTCACCTAGTTGAATTGAGTGTCATTAAAAACTTCCTCTGTTCATTGCCTTTTCTTGATCATTTTTATTTTAAAAAAGAAAGGAAAAAAAGCCTTCAAGAAGCTTGGTCTTTGTTCAGACTGCTATGGTGTTCTCCTATTCTCTGTTATTAATCTTTTTTCATATCCCTTTCTCCCTACCTTCTTCCTCCTCCCCCCAATAGTGCCCTTATTCCCATGGCATTTCAAGTTTTAAAATAGTTGGTGGTGGAGCCAAAATGGTGTAGTAAAGGCAGGGACTCACCTGAGCAACTGAGGGACTCTCCCCAGGCCCCTCCAACTACCTTTAAAAAATTATTTTAAACAAATTCTAGAGCAGCAGAACCTACAGAAAGACATAGTGAAACAAATTTTCAGCCCAATACAACTTAGGTCAGCAGGAAATGTCTGTTGTACCTGGTGAGAGAGAAACACAGTCCAGTGTAGGAGGCACCAGCACAGACTTGGCCTCAGCAAAGATAGAGCAGGCCTCTGGGCAACTGAATAACTCACAGCGATGGCAGTTTCTAGATCTTTCAACCCAGATACACCAAAGACAACTTACAGGGTCAGCAGGAAAGGTCCATCACACCTGGGGGAGAGTGAAGCACAGTCTAGCACAGGCCATGACAGCATAGCCCCAGACCCAACAAACCAAGAACAGCCCTTGGGAATGACCAAATCAGCAGCAGCAGCAACAATAGCAGTCCAAAAAGCTAATGAGGAGAAGAATGGCTTAAAAAGCAGAATTGGTCAATGGAAAAGAGGTCCAAAAGCCCAATGAAGAAAATAATTCCTTGAAAATTAGAATGCTGCAAATGGAAGCTAAGAACTTTAAGAGAAATCAAAAAACTACAACAAAACCAAAAGAATGAAAAATAGAAGACAATGTGAACTATCTCACTGGAAAAACAACTGACCTGGAAAATAGATCCAGCAGAGATAATTTAAAATTATTGGACTACCTGAAAGCCATGATCAAAAAATGAGACTACACATCATCTTTCAAGAAATTATCAAGGAAAACTGTCCTATTACACTAAAACCAAAAGGTAAAATAAAAATGGAAAGAATTCACTGATCACCTGCTGAAAAAAAGTTCCAAAATGATAACTCCCAGGAATATTATAGCCAAATTCCAGAGTTCAAGGAGAAAATATTGCAAGCAGTCAGAAAGAAACAATTCAAGTATCATGAAGTCACAGGATAACACAAGATGTAAGCAGTATTTACACTAAAGGATCAGAGGGCTTGTGATATGATATTCCTGAGAGCAAAGGAGCTAGAATTATAACCAAGAATCACCTCCCCAGAAAAACTGAGTATAATCCTTCGGCGGAAAAATGGATATTCAATGAGATAGAGAAGTTTCAAGTATTCTTGATGAAAAGACCAGAGCTGAACAGAAAATTTTACTTTAAATACAAGATGCAAGGGAAGCATAAAAAAAAGTAAACAGAGAAATCATAAGGGACTTAGTAAGTTTACACTGTTTACATTCCTACATGGGAAGATTATATTTGTAACTCATAAGACCTTTCTCATCATTAGGGTAGTTAGAAGGAACAGAGGGCACAGATATGAATTGACTATGAAAGCATGATAACTAAAAAAATAAAATTAAAGGGTCAGATAGGAATGTACTAAGAGAAAGAGAAAGGGAGAGGTAGAATGGGGTAAATTATCTCACATAAAAGAGGGAAGAAAAAGCTTTTTGCAGTGGAAGGGAAGAGAGGAAGGTGAGGAGCAGTAAGTGAACCTTAATATCATCAGAATTGGCTCAAAGAGGGAATAACATACATACCCAGTTGGATATAGAAATATATCTTAATTACCCTACAGGAAAATATGAGGGGAAGGGGATGAAAGAAGTAGGGTGATAGAAGGGAGGGTAGATGGGGGGGGAAGTAGTCAGGAGCAAAACACTTTAGAGGAGAGACAGGGTGAAAAGAGGGAAAACAGGATAAATGGATGGGGAATACGATGCAGGGAAATACAGTGAAAATAGTAATGGTGAAAAAATTTTGAAGCAACTTCTACTGATAAAGGTTTCATTTCTCAAACACATACAAAACTGAGTCAAATTTATAAAAACAAGTGCCATTCTCCAGTTGATAAATGATAAAAGATATGATCAGTTTTCAGCTGCAGTATGCTATATGCAGATAGCTATATGAAAAAATATTCTAACTCACTACTGATTGGAAAAATGCAAATCAAAACAGTTCTAAGTGCTACCTAATACCTATTAGATTATCTAATAGGACAGAAAAGAAAAATGACTAATGTTGGAGAGAATGTGGGTGAAATGAAATTTTAATGCATTGTTGGTGGAGTTGTGAATCAATTCAGCCATTCTGTAGAGAAATTTGGAACTATGCCCAAAGGGCTATAAAACCACGCATACCCTTCGACCTAGCAATACCACTACTAGGTCTGTATCCCAAAAGAGAAAAAACAAAAAGGAAAAGAACCTATGTGTACAAAAATGTTTATAGCAGTTCTTTTTGGGGGAATAAAGAATCATCAGTTGGGGAATGACTAAACAAGTTGTGTGTGTTGGTAATGGAATTTGGAGATGCCCTTGTATTGGCTTGGTTTTGGGGTTGAGTGTTAAAACCCAGAGCTTGTGAATCCCACTTGTGGGATGGACTTGTTGACGAGAAGAGAGAAGGCTGAACTGGGAGGAGCTGTGAATTGGGAGAGAGGCCCAAGCCTAGAG
>CM053585.1:395971014-396026992 GCA_028646515.1 Pseudochirops corinnae
ACGCGAGAGCACTGGTCTGAAAACAATCGCTCAGTCCCCCTGCTCTTTGCAGGCCGAGGGCGGGAAGCTACAATGCGGAGGTGGGTGCAAAACCTCCTCCTTTCGCTTTTCCACTCTGGAGACCTTTCGGCCAGATGCTTATCTCCCTCTTTCACAATCCCCACTCGCGCAGCTGATGCTAATCCCCCCTCCTCGCAGCTGGTGCTAATCCGCTCACCTGAGAGCTCTCTCTGCACCTCCCGCCCGGGCACCCCCAGGGCACAGCTGTGGCTTCAGGCCAGGCTGGTTTTGGTTCGCAGTGCTGATATGGTTCCTCGTAGCCAACTGACTTTAGTGGGAAGTAACCTTGTGTGCGTTTTGGAGCTGTAGGTTTGGTTTAGAGTCCTATTTTATGGGTATTTTGGGGTGGCTATGTGAGAGCTGGGATGTGTTGCTGCTGCTACGCCGCCATCTTGGCTCCGCCCCCAGTAACCTTTCTTTTAGCAGGGGATCACTACATACAAATGTTCAAAAATTCTCTTCACATTTGGAAATGGTTTAATTAAATGGTTGAGGGTTGTTACATGTCTGTGATATGACTAATACTTACTAGTTTACCTGTCACAGCTTCTTTCCCCTTATCCATAACATGAGATAGGATCAGGCCTCTACTTATTCCCTCCTTCAACAAGGATTAACTTTTCCTAACAGGAGACAAAGGAGTCCTTAGGATCTGATTGGGTACAGTTTCCCAATGCAGCCTCCTAGTCACCCAAAGTTATAAAAAGTTCTAGTGATGGGGATTTGGGACCCCTCTGACTTGGAAGATTTCTGAAGTCCATACAGGTCATCATATCCCTCACTATATCCTGCCCTAATGACCAGACATATTTCCATAAGGAAATGAAGGTTAAGCGACACTCTATTTTTGTGGTATGAAGCAAATTAAATCTCCTTTAATTGTGCAATGACTTGTAAGTGCCTCATTTCAACCCAACATCCAATTTGAGCTAAAGTAAGCTACCTTCCCCATTTGGTTTTCAAATCAAAATGGGGGACCAGATGAGATGAACTTGTGGTCACATTGCAGTTGAGTTAAGGGAAGGGACCCATAAATACAAAAGATACGGCAATCAGATGGCAGAACACCACATAGTCCCTGGTTACTAGAACTCTGTGGAAAATGTATGGGGAGTCCTTTCTGTGGGACAAAGAGCTAGCTCCCATTGTGACAAAGGAAGTGGCTCAGTGTGTGCTGGATGATGATTCCTGGGAGGCTAAAGAGTCATATCCAGCATTCCCTGGTTATTGACTGCCAGCACAAAAATGAAAGTAAACTGGATCAGTGCAGCTTGTGCAATTAAAAGCTGAGAGGCAGCTAATGGAGTTGGTGGCCACAGAGGTGAAAGGATCTCTCCTGATGGGGGTGGAGACTCAGAGGCCCTATCCAGAAACCAGCCCTATGGTCCCTGAGCCTGAGGTAGGGGTTCCTCCTGAGATCAGAGCCATGAGACAGGGAAGTAAGAGTGAACCAGAGGTAGAGACCTGAGAACTCCCAACAAGGGTAAGAAAACTTCAGCTGAAAGGATTCTGGAAAGATGGCAGAGTAGATCAGAAAATTCCATGCTCTCCAGATTCCCACATCAAATTAGACAAAATAGCACCTTAGGGTGAACATAGAACAGTAAAAATAAGCAAGAATTTGGGAAGAACAGTGGTCCTCCTGGGACAACTGGATAAGATCCAAGTAAAATCCTAGGACTGAGGTTTGGTTCCTGAAACACCTCCAGGCTAGTTCTACAGAAACTGCAAGTAGTGAACTGTGGAGTTAGCTGGGTTGGGAGATAACCTCAGCACCATATATAGGAATTTTCACCTCCTGCACATTGTTGGGAGTCCAGTGTCCGAGTGGGGGAAGATTGAGGCAACTTCTGCTGATAATGGGATACCAGGCCCAAGATGCGGCCCTGAGTGAGAAGGAACTAACATATACCCAGTGAGTGCAGAAGCAATGGGGGTGGGCACACCCCTGACTGTGGGTACTTATAGGAGGGTAGACTTTCTGGTTTTGGTTCGAGGCCAGAGAGGAGAACTAAAGGAGGATCTAGGGCCAGAGGCACCATCCCTTCCACCCTAGGACTGGTGGTGATTACAATAATAAGCTGCCATATTTTTTTTTAAAGTAGGTAAAAGAGAAAGAACCCAACTATAGAAGGTTACTATGGGAATAGAGAAGACCGGGATTCATCTTCAGAGGAGGATATTCAAGCAAAGGAAATTTCTCCTACCCCAAAGAGTAATGCCAAATGGTAATGTCACCTTCTCAAAAAGCATAGATAGAGGAACTTTAAAAAGATTTTTAAAATGAAATGAGAGAGATTGAGGAAATTCTTTTTCTAATAAAAGAACAATCCAAGAAAAACAAGATTATAAAAGTCAACCAAATGGAAAAAAAGATTCAGAATCTTAAGGAAGAAAACAACTACTTGAAAATTAGAATTGGGCAAGGGAAGGCCAGCAAAGTTATAAGAGACTAAGAAAAAATAAAACAAAATATAATGAATAAAAAAAAAGAGAAGGTGAAATATCTCATAAGAAAAACAACTTCTCTAGAGAACAGATCAAGAAGAGACAACATAAGAATAATCAGACTACCTGAAAGCTGTGATCAAAAACAGAATCTTGATACAATAATACAAGAAATAATTACAGAAATTTGTCCTGAAGCATTAGAACATGAAGAGAAAGTAGAAATAGAAAAACAACAACAACAAAAATACTAATTACCACCTCAAAGAGATCTTGTGAGGAAAACCTACAGGAATATCATAGTCAAATTTCAAAACCCCTGACTCAAGGAGACAATATTATGAGCAACAAGAAAACAAATTCAAATATGATGGAGCCACAATTAGAATCACACAAGACCTAGCATGGCAACACTAAAAGACTGCCGTTCTTGGAACACTATATATTGAAGAGCAAAAGAACTGGGGTTATGGTCGAAAATATTATGCCCAGCAAAGTTAAGCATAATCCTGAGGTCAGAAATGGACATTCAATGAATTGCCAGACTTTTAGGATCTTGTTGCAAAAAAAACCCTGAATTTAAATGAAATTTTGTCATACAAGATCCAAGAGAAATATAAGGTACCCATCAAAGACTAATTACAAGAGACTTAATAAGGACAGATTTTACTTTTTATATGAAGAAATTCAAAACATATATCTAAGGTTGTTATTAGTAACTGGCTAATTTGAAGTGAAGATTGGAATAGATTTAAGTATGATGTGATTTTAAAAAGTAAAACCGTTTAGAAGGTAAAAAGAGTAATTAGCTTAAACAAATGAGGTGCAAAAGGAGGAACTAGCACAGAGGAATTAGGTGGAGGAGGAGGGCTAGTAGTTCTGGAACTCTGCTTTCATTGGGAATGGATTAAAGAGGGAACAATACATACATATATATACATATATGTGTTTATGTGTGTATTTGTATATATAGACATATACACACTCACACACACAGAGTCTAGAAAGGTATAAAAGTCTTCTAAATTCAGAAAGAAATAAAAGGCTAAGGAGATAGTGAACAGGGAGGGAAAAAGGGAGGGATTTTTGATAGAGCGCTATTCATATCAGATCTAGGTTAAAGAAAGAACAATATATACATTTAGGAGGAAATAAAAGTTTCAAAATTTATAAAGAAATAAGTGGGTGAGGGAATAGGATGGGGGGATAGAAGAGTATCTGAATTAATGGGAATGGGTTAAAGGGAATAACATATATTTATATACATATATGTATATATATATATATATACATATATATATATATATGTTTGAAAGGCTATAAAAGCCTTCTAAATTCAGATAGAAACAAAAGGGTAAGGGGAACAAATAAGGGGGGATAGGATAAGGAAGCAATCTTTGGTGGGGTGTAGGTTAAGTAATAGGAAAGTAAGGTAGTGGGTAGAAGTAAAGTAGAGGAGTCAGGAGAGATATAAGGAAAAAAAGATACAAAAAAGAAAGATCAGAAGTAGAATGTATTAGGAGAAAATTTATTAGGGAAAACAGCAGTGATAATAATCATTACCTCAGACAAAATTAAAGCTAAAATAGATTTAATCAAAAGATAAAAATATAGAAACTACAGTATATGCCAGCCATATTAATCAATATTGTTTTAGACTATTTAAAATAACTAAACAGTATAAGGTTGGAATATTGCTGTGGTATAGGAAATGATGAGTTGGTGGACTTAGAAAAATATGGAAAGACCTAGACTTAGAAGGAAGATATTAACCACTCTGAGAGAAATAGAGGACAAACAAGTATAGTATGGTCTTACATAGATGCATATGAATGTACATGTCATGTATGAATATGATCATACCTAAGAATACGTATGTGTATGTATGCATCTATATATGTATATGTGTGTATCTACATATATGCATGTGTATGTGTGTATATACACATGCTTAATTATAGCCTTCTTGGGCGAGGCTTGGGCAGAGGAAGGAGAAAAAAAGAACAAAGTAAAAAGTGCATAGTAGAGAACAAAAGAAAACTTACAAGGAAGCAAAGAAAACTGGACAGCTCTGAACACAATATGTACATTATTATTTACTATAATAAATGTAGTATTTATTATACAAGCTTTCTTGAAATGGAAATTTATTGGGGTATATTTTGAATCTGTTCTTACATTCTGCTGTGCACATGACAATGTTTTTTTTTCTTATTTTATATTTAAGTTTATGTTTCTTTTTCTAACTGTATATTTAAGTTTCCATATTTATGTTTAAAATGAATACTGTTTTTAAAAAAACTCTGGGATTGGGACAGCTAGGTGGCTCAATGAATAAAGCACTGGCCCTGGAGTCAGGAGGACCTGCGTTCAAATCCAGCCTCAGACACTTAACACTTACTAGCTGTGTGACCTTGGGCAAATCACTTAACCCCAACTGCCCTGCCTTCCCCCTCCAAAAAAGCAAACAATAATAATAATAATAATAATAATAATAAACTCTGAGATTTTCCCATTTTTAGGAACAGGGCATGAGTGTACCTTCTCTACCAAGTTGCTGATAATTTTGCAGAAGTTCCAACTGATGAAACCTGATGAGTCACTGGAACAATGGCTCCTGAGGGTATAGTCTAATGGGGCCAATGCTAGCCCCTCTCATCTGTTTCTATAGGCTGAGGGAACTGTCTGAAGATATACTTTGTCAACTAAATTTTTGAGAGCCTCAAAATGGGAGATATTCCTTGTCCCTTTTTAGGTGAGTGATATGAGTAGTTATTTGCACACAGTCCTATGAAGATGGTTTTCCACTGTAGCAGTTCTCCATGGGAATCTGGAAGGGAGTGAAGTTGCAAAAGGGTTTCATATATGTATGCAGAACTCCCCCCACCCAACTCCCAAGCACACACATAATCTAATGTACCTGTGTGTCCAGACTGGCTCTGGGGTAGTTAGATCCCACCTTCTGAGTGAAGCCCCACCTAAATGCCTTCAGACTTTAGCCATAGGCCTCCCATACTACACAACTATAAAGGTTTGGGCTAATCAGTTGGTGACATTTGAACAGGAGGTCGGATCAGTTGTGGCTCAAACAAACACTACTGTCAAGACGAATAGGCAAAGGAGAGGCATTGCAGGGTCTGATGCATCGCTAGGTGGACAGAGGGCAATGATACCTTCTCCCTGTGGATCCTGAAACATGCAGTTGATATGAATTGATGCCCAGTCGATGGGTACGCTAGTAAAATTGTACAGGAAAATTCAACACCAGAACACTATGGACCCTTCAGTCCTACCTAAGCCTGAGGGATCCTCTAAAGCCCTTACCCAATTTGGATCATTCAGGGGAGTTTACAGAAGGTAGACCATGGAAAAGTGTTATGGGCTCGGTATTTGTGCAGGCCCTTTCAGTGACTTCTAAACGTGTTACCATAGGAAAGGCCAAATTGGAACCCTTAAAGATACCCATCCTGTGTAATTAACACCATACAGTATTTCTTTTCAATAATCCCGTGTGACATGTAAGCAAGGCAGATGGGCACCTGACATCTTACAGTGGATTACAGGGAGATGAACAAAACCATCACAGTCATCCCTACAGCTGTTCCTGACCTTGTCAATGTTGTAGTTCAGGTAGCCCAGACTCAGGGTGAGTGGTATAGGGTTATCAACTTGGGCAATTTCTCCCCTCTCTGTTCCTATGACTGAGACAAGTCAGGAGCAGTTTTCTGTTACCTGGGAAGGAACCCAATATACTTTCATTGTCCTTCACCAGGATGACTGGAACTCTCCTTTATACTACCACATTATGGTGGGCAAAGACCTGAAAGAGGCCTTGCTTTCTGAAGGCACTGATATATACCACTACTCTAATGACATACTATCTACCATACCAGATTAGACCATGGTGGCAGAGGCCCCAGACCAGAGGTAGCTCGTACAAGGAACAAGTAGTAAGACATCAATCTTGAGAAAATCCAGGTTCTAGCCTTCTCAGTCAAGTTTTATGGAAAACCCAGAAGATTTCAGATGTAGTCCAACATAAGTTACTAACATTTGCTTCCCCATGATATGAGTAGGAAGACTTATTGGACTTTCCAGACTGTAAAAAACTCACAGTCCCCAACTGTGACAGCTCCTGTTTACCCAGTTACTAATAAGTCTGTCTCTTTCAAGTGGGATCTAGAAAAGGCTACATCTCTGGAAGATCTAAAGCAAGCTGTACAGCAGTCTCCCCCTTGGGCCATTATGACCATGAAAAGCCTATGTCTCTGGAGTATTCTGCTCATTGAGACTATGCTGAGTGGAGTCATTAGGGGGCACCAAAAAGTAAGCAGAGTAAGTAAGTATTAGGCAAGTCCCCCAAAGTGGTTACTTGACTATGCCACATTTGAAAAGCAGTTGCTTTGCCTATTACTGGACTCCAATTGCTACCAAAGAGATAACACAGAGTATATAATTGCCCTTTGTCCAGAGTTGCCTGTTATAGGTTGCACAATACAAGCCAGTCCCTCTACAAAGGTAGAGCACCCAGAAGACTTCGATTGCTAAATGGAAAGAGTACATTAATGATGAGGATGAGGACGAGGATGATGATAGTCAATTTCACATAATACTGTGTGTTAAGGACTGTGATGAATACATTACAATTATTATCTTATTAAAAATCATACTTGTAGACTTCCAGATCATATGAGTGATGAAATGGAGGAGTAGACATTTTCTCTAATCATCACATCCTCTTCAACCTCTCCAATTTCTGCAGAAATTATGTTCTAAAAATAAAGGAACTTCAGCTACCTCTCTGTTCTAGGACAGTAAGGATCAAAACAATGTTTAAAAAAAATACTAAATAAATCAACCTGAAATCCTTGCCTATTAACCTGAGCTCACTCGACACCCCTTTACCTCCTCCCAGGCTACCAGCCACAAGGCTGCACTAGCAAACTCAAGAAAGTGACACAGACTTAGAACAAAACATTCCACACTCGATCCTCCTCCCTCTTTCCTGTGCCTTGGAAACCCAAACTCCAGGGTGTAGAAATTTGTCCTGACTGTGACAGACAATTAGGCAAGTCATAGCCCTGTGGGAGCAAAGACCTTCTTGGGGCCAAAAGCTGTAGCACCGGTGCTGTAAAGCTTCAAACTGCATAAAGCTTCTCCACAGATTAAATTTAGGCACCCAGGATTAAAAGGGAAGTGGTCAAATGGGGAAAAGTCCTTATTTTAAATTTTTCTAGTAAAATTTTGATATCTAAAATATATAAATAATTTATATATGTGTGTATGTATATAAATGAAACCAATGCTGATCACTTTTAACCAGAAGCACTCTCCATGGATGCACGATGTTGGAGATAAATAAGGCCTCAATATGTTCAAGATGTACACCTGATGCCACAAACACCCTCTTGACAAAGAGGGAGGAGCCACAATTTCAACTATCTGTCGGCTCAGTGATCCCAAAGAGAAACCAGCCTTGTTCTTTGTTAGCTTGATTTTGACATGCACACCATTTAGCAATATTTTTTCTTGACAAAAAAAAATGACTTAGGAGCTCCAATTTCTGCTCACCAACATCATTCGTCTCTAGGTCACAAAATCCTCATTAGCTCCCTCTAGGTAACACCCCATGGCACCCAAGCATGTCTTTGTTTAAAAAAGAAAAGTAAGAAGAACTATCACTATTGTGTTGTCACTTTAAATGATCACTTACTCAAAAAAGGCTCTACAAGTTAGCAGTTGTTTCTCTGACTCATTAACTAGTTAATCCTCATTTCCCCCATTCTTCTCTCTTCCCCTTTCTCCCAATGCTTCACTCTTTCTCACCCCTCCATTGTTTTTAGATCATTTCAACACAATTGACTCGCACCTGTGTCCTCTTACCTCTATTGTTATTGTTTGTCCTTCCTTCTCAAAGAGGACCATGATATCAGGGAGGTGATGCCATAATGTGCAAGTGAATTGGATTTGAGTGAGAGAGGGCAGTGCAAAATCATCAGCCTCACGTTTTCCTTTGGAGCCATCTGGGTCCAGCAGCAAGATATAGATCAGGACGACTAGAGATGGCCCTAGATGCAGTGGGAGATCATGGCCTTTTTAAGCTAAGGTCTTTCCCAGGTCTCAGTTTGATCGAGGCAATGTCCATTCAGTGATTAAGGCTAGGTAAAAAAAGAGGCAAAGAATGGCCTCTTTTGCCTAGTCAAAAAAAAATCGATCTAGGAGAGGAAGACGCTCAGGTTTCTGGCCCAAACAGAACCAATTTCTTTTGACATTCCTTCTGAACGATCAGGGTACAAACAATGATCCCATGGGCTTGGACTGGGACCTATTATTGGCCAATCAATGAAAGCCAGAGTGATTTGGGTTTACAGGCATAGCCAAGTAGCTCCATTTGAATCACAATGGGTTTTTTCAAGGCCTGTTTTTTCAGAGCTCTCGTCAAGAAATCAAATGAAAACTACATGAGACAAAGAGTTAATTGTCTCAACTTCTGGGAGAAAAAAAAAGAAAAAACAAATGGAGGGGAAATTTAGCCCCCAAGCCCCAAGATACCTTGAGAAGTATAAGTGATGTAAGGGTATGATACCCCATGTAGACAGAAAGACAGAAGAAGGAGAAGAAATAGCAGTATTGTCCAACTCCAACTGGCTGGTTGGGTCCCCAGGGGGCTCTATATTTGTAGACTTATTAATATTTAAACATTTTTCTTTAAAGCTTTTAGTTCCAAATTCTATCTCTACCTCTTCTGGATCCTCCTTAGATGGCAAGCAATCAGATAAGTTACACATTTGCAATTATGTAAAAGATTTCCATATTAGTAATTTTCTACAAGAAAATTAGAATAAAAGAAAAAGAAAAAAAGAAAGTGAAAAATAGTATGCTTCAATCTGTATTCAGCTGATATCAATTCTTTCTCTGAATGTGGATAGCATGCTTCATCATTAGTCCTTTGGGATTGTCTTGGATCATTGTATTGCTGAGAATAGCTAAGTCATTCACAATTCTTCATCAAACAATATTGCTGTTACTGTGTACAGCGTTCTCCTGGTTCTGTTCACTTTACTGTGCATCAGTTCATGTAAGTCTTTCTAGGTTTTTCTGAAATCATCCTGGTTGTCATTTCTTTCTTTCTTTCTTTCTTTCTTTCTTTCTTTCTTTCTTTCTTTCTTTCTTTCCTTTTTATTTTTGCTTTTTTGGAGGGCAATTGGGGTTAAGTGATTTGCCCAAAGTCACATGGCTAGTGTGTCAAGTGTCTGAGGCTGGATTTGAACTCAGGTCCTCCTTACTCCAGGGCCAGTGCTCCACTCACTGCACCACCTAGCCACCCCCAGTTGTCATTTCTTATAGCACAATAATGTTCTATTACAATCATATACCATAACTTGTTTAGCCATTCCCCAATTGAGGGGTATTCCCTCAATATCCAAACTTAACCACCACAAAAAGAGCCGTTATAAGTACTTTTCTACAAACAAGCCCTTTTCCCTTTATATGGTTATCTTTGGGATATAGACCTAGCAATGGTATTGCTAAATCAAAGCACAGGTTTATAGCACTTTTGGCATAGTTCCAAATTGCTCTCCAGAATGGTTGGATCAGCTCACAATTCCACCAACAATGCATTAGTATACCAGTTTTCTCACATCCCCTCCAACATTCAAAATTTTTCTTTTTTGGTCATATTACCAACTCTGATAGGTGTGAGGGGCAACCTCAAGAATTGTTTTCATTTGTATTTTTTGATCAATAGTGATTTAGAATATTTGTTTCATGTAACTGTAGGTAACTTTGATTTCATTGTCTGAAAGCCACCTATTTATATCCTTTGACCATTTATTAATTGGGGAATGACTTCTTTTTATAAATTTGACTCAGTTCTCTATATATTTGAGAAATGAGGTTTTATTAGAGATACTTGTTGCAAATTTTCCCCCCAGTTTTCTGCTTTCCTTCTAATTTTGGTTGCATTGGTTTTGTTTGCGCAAAACTTTTTAATTTCATGTAATTAAAATAGTCTGTTTTACATTTTGTAATGCAGTCTCTATCTCTTTGGTCCTAAATTATTCTCTTATCCATGAATCTGACAGATAAACTATGTCAGGCTCTCTTCATTTACTTATGGCATCACCCTGTGTAATGTGCTCATTTTGATTTTATCTTGGTATATGTTGTAAGATGCTGGTCTATACATAGTTCTGCCACACTTTTCTAGTTTTCCAGCATTTTTTGTCAAATAATGTGTTTTTGTTCCAAAAACTGAGATCTTTCGATTTATCCTATACTAGATTACTATGGTCATATACTATAATGTAATTTATACCTGACCTATTCCACTAATCCACCACTGTCTTTTTAAAAAAATTTATTTTAAACTTAAGTACTGAAACTTAAATACGAAATAAGAAAAGAAAAAAAAAGCATTGCCATGTGCACAGCAGAACATAAGAGAAAATTCAAAATATGCAGCAATAAATTTCCATTTCAAGAAAGCCTATATAAGAAATATTACACATTGTGTTCAGAGCTATCCATCTTTTCTTTAATTCCTTGTAAGTTTTCTTTTGTTCTTTGCTGTGCACTTTTTGCTTTGTCTTTTTTTCCCCCTTTCCTCTGTTTCTCTTCCCCAAGAAGGTTACAATTAAGTGTGGAGGTAGATAGGTAGATTATAGATAGATAGATAGATAGATTAACAGACAGACAGACAGACAGATAGATAGACAGATATATACACATACAAGAATATACACATTTATAGTATGTATATGTATTTGTGTAGACATACATACACGCATATACACACAAACATATACACATACATATGCTTAGAGATCTATAATCAAACTCATATATATACATATCCATTCATATTTATCTATGTTAGACTCTACTAAACTTGTTTGTCTTCTGTTTCTCTAAGGGTAGATAGCATCTTCCTTCTTAAGTCCAGGTCTTTTCATATTTTTCTAAGTTCATCTATTCATAATTTCGTATACCATAGCAAGATTCCAGCCTTACACTGCCTATTTGTTTTCAATAGTCTAAAACAATATTGATCAATATGGCTGACATACACTGTAGTTTCCTTATTTTTCTCTTTCGATTAAATCTATATTAGCTTTAACTTTGTCTAAGATCATGATTACTACCCTAGCCTTTTTTTCCTAATAAATTCTACTCTTGATATTTATTTTATGTTTGTGTGTATCTCTTATTTCTTATCCTTTCTGACTCCTCTACTTGACTTCTGCCCACTGCCTTGCCCTCCTATTATTTAACCTACCCCCCTCCAAAGAGCTCTCTCTTATCTTATCCCCCCATCCTTTTGCCTTACTCTCTTGTTTCTATCTGAATTTAGAAGATTTTTATAGACTTCCAAATATGTATGTTATTCCCCTTTTATCCCATTCCTGTTAATGGTGTTAATCACCCTTCCATCCCCCCACTGTATTCCCTCACACTCTTATTTATTTATAAATTTAGAAGACTTTTATTCCATTCTAAATGTACAGATTTTTCTCTCTTTAACTCTGCTCTGATGTAAGTAGGGTTCTGTCTAAAAATCTCTCCCTTATCCTCTCCCCAATCCCTATTCCCTCCTTAGCTTTTATTTCTTTCTGAATTTAGAATATTTTTATACCCTTCTAGATATATATGCATAGTTCCCTCTTTAACGCATTCCCAATGAAAGTAGGACTCCAGAACTGCCAACCCTCCTCCCCCATTTAATTCCTCTGTGTTAGTTCCTCCTTTTGTACATTATTTGTATAAGATAATTACTCTTTTTACCTTTTCCTAAATGGTTTTACTTTTTAGAATCACATCACACTCATTCTACCCCAGTCTTTCTTTCAACTACCCAGTTACTAATCACAACCTTACATATATGTTTTACATTTCTTCATATAAAAAGTAAACAGTCTGTCCTTATTGAGTCCTTTGTAATTATTCTTTGATGTATATCTTATATGTCTCTTGGATCTTGTATGTCAAATTTTCTTTTAGGTTCAGGGTTTTTTTGCAACAAGATCCTGAAAGTCTAGCAATTCATTGAATGTTCATATTTTCCCCCAGGATTATGCTTAACTTTGCTGGGTATAGTATTTTTTTTACCACAACCCCAGTTCTTTTGCTCTTCAATATATAGTGTTCCAAGAAGTGCAGTCTTTTAGTGTCACCACTGTTAGGTCTTGTGTGACTCTAATTGTGGCTCCAGCATGTTTGAATTTTTTTTTTTTGATGCTCATAATATTTTCCCTTTGAGCCAAAGGTTTTGGAATTTGACTGTGATATTCCTATAGGTTTTTCTCATAGGATCTCTTTGAGGTGGTGATCACTTTTTTTTTTCTATTTCTACTTTCTCCTCTTGTTCTAATGCTTCAAGACAATTTTATTTAATTATTTCTTGTATTATTGTATCAAGATTATGTTTTTGATCACAGCTTTCAGGTAGTCTGATTATTCTTATGTTTTCTTTTCTTAATCTGTTCTCCAGATAAGTTGTTTTTCTTATGCGATATTTAACATTCTTTTCTATTTTTTCATTCTTTATATTTTGTTTTATTATTACTTAGTCTCTTATAACTTTGCTGCCCTCCCCTTGCTCCATTCTAATTTTCAAGGAGTTGCTTTCTTTCTTAAGATCCCGAATCTCCTTTTCTAGTTGGTTGAATTTCTTTTCATAGTCTTCTTGTTTTTCTTGGATTGTTCTTTTAAAAAAAAAGAATTTTCTCAATCTCTCTCATTTCATTTTAAAAGTCTTTTTAAAGTTCCTCTATCAATTCTTTTTAGACAAGTGAACAATAACATTACTCTCTGGGGTAGAATAGACTTCCCTTGATTCAATTTCATCCTTAGAAGATGAACCCCAGTCTTCTCTATTCCCATAGTTTGTGTTCTTTCTCCTTTGCCTGTTCTTTTTTTAACTTGTGGCAGCTTAGTCCTAGGGTATGTAGGATGGTGTCTCTGGTATCCTTCAGTTCTCCTCTCTGGTCTGGAGCCAAAACCAAGAAGTCCACCCTCCTGTAAGTGCCTACAGTCAGTGGTATCCCCACCCCACTTCTGCATGCACAAAATGTGTGTTGGTTCCTTCTCTCCCAGGACCACATCTTGGCCTCCCTTGGCATTTCTTTCTCAGCAGAAGTTCCCTCACTCTTCCCCTGCTCAGACACTGAACTCCCAGCATCATCTGGGAGGTGACAATTCCTTTACCTGGGGCTGAGGCTACTTCCCAAACCAGTTATTCCCAGGCCTCACTGTTTGCTGTTTCCATGGAACTAGCCTGGAGGTGTTTACATTTCACAGGGACCAAACCTCAGTCCTGGAATTTTTCTTTGGATCTTGTCCAATTGTCCCAGGAGGACTGGTGTTCTGTTCCAACTCTGGTTTATATTTACTGCTCCACATTTGCCCTGAAGTGATACTTTGTTTTGTTTGTGGGGAAATTTGGAGAACTTGGAATTTTATGACTTATTCTTCCATCTTTCCAGAATCCCATCCACCTCTCTATTTCTTAGCCAGTACCAGATTGTTTTGATAATTACTGCTTCATAATATAGTTTGAGATTTGGTATGGCTAGACCACCTTCTTTTGCATTTTTTTCATTGATTCCCTTGATATTCTTGAGCTTTTTGTTCTTCCAGATGAAATTTTTACTATTTTTTTTTTTTAGCTGGATAAAATAAATTTGATAGTTTGGTATGGCACAGAATAAATTAATTTAGGTAGAATTGTCATTTTTATTACATTGACTAAACTTACCTATGAGCGATTAATATTTTCCTAATTGTTTAGATCTGACTTGCATTTGTATGAAAAGTGTTTTATACTCATGTTCATATAGTTCCTGAGTTTGCCTTGGCAGGTAGACTCATGAGTATTGTGTATTGTCTACAGTTATTTTGAATGGAATTTCTCTTTCTTTTGCTGCTGGACTTTTTGGGAAGTATATAGAAATGCAGATGATTTATTATGGGTTTATTTTGTATCCTGCAACTTTACTAAAGTTGTTAATAATTTCAAGTAGAATTTTAGTTGATTCTCTAGGATTTTCTAAATATATCATCATATCCTTTGCAAAGAGTGATAGTTATGTTTCCTCATTGCCTATTCTAAGAGCTTTAACTTCTTTTTCATCTCTTATTGCTATAGCTAACATTTCTAGTGCAATATCAAATAATAGAGGTGATTATGGGCATCCTTGCTTCACCCCTGATTGTACAGGGAAGGTGTCTAGCTTACCCTCTTATGGACAACATTTGCTGATGAGTTTAGATAAATATTAGTTATCATTTTAGGGTAAGCTCCATTAATTCCTATGTTTTCCAGTGTTTTTAATAGAAATTTCAATAGAAATCTATTGAGATAATCATATGACCTCTGTTGGTTTTGTTATTGATGTGGTCAATTTTGCTGATAGTTTCCCTAATATTTAACTAGTCCTGCACTCCTTGTGATATATTGCTGTAATCTCTTTTCTAGAATTTTGTTTTAAATATTTACATTGATATTCATTATGGAAATTGGTCTATAATTTTCTTTCTCTGTTTTGGTTCTTCCTGGTTTGAGTATCAGCACCATATTTATGACAAAAAAATAATTTGGTAGAACCCCTTCTTCATCTATTTTTGCTAATAGTTTATATAGTATTGCGATTAATTGACAGAATTATTTGACAGAATTCACTTGTGACTGGTCCTGAGGAATTTTTCATAGGAAGATCGTTAGCGACTTACTCAATTTCTTTTTCTAATAATGGATTATTTAAGTATTTTGTTTCTTCTTCTCTTAATCTGGGTAATTTATATTTTGTGGATATTCATCCATTTCTTTTAGATTGTCAAATTTATTGGCATATAGATACTAAAAATTGTCTTAATTTCCTCTTCATTGGTGGTGAATTTACTCCTTTCATTTTTGATGCTAGTAATTTGGTTTTCGTCTTCCTTTTCTTAAATCAAATTAATCAATAGTTTATCTAGTTTATTGAATTTTTGGTTTGGTTTGTTTTCCCCCCACAAAAACAACTTCTAGTTTTATTTATTAGTTCAATGGTTTTCTTATTTTCAATTTTATTAATCTCTCCTTTGATTTTTAGGATTTCCAATTTGGTTTTTATTTGGTGATTTTCAATTTTTTCTTTTTCTAGAGTTTCTTTTTTCATGCCCAATTCCTCGATCTACTTTTTCTCTATTTTATTGATGTGAGCAATTAGAGATGGAAATTTTCTCCTACATATCACTTTGGCTGCATTCCATAAAGTTTGCTATGTTGTCTCATTGTTTTCATTAACATTAATGAAATTATTTATTGCTTCTATGATTTGTTCTTTGACCCACTTGTTTTTTATGATTATTTAATGTCCAATTAATTTTTTATCTCTTTCCATTGTTCATTATTGAATGTAATTTTTATTCCATTATGATCTGAAAAAAATGTGGGTGCTATTTCTGTTTTTCTGCATGTGGTTGTGAGGCTTTTATGTCCTAATGCATGTTTAATTTTTGTGTAGGTGCCATGTACCGCTGAGAAAAAGATGTATTCCTTTCTATTCAATTTTCTCCAGAAAACTGTCATATCTAACTTTTAAAAACAATTTTATTCACCTCCTTAACTTTTTATTAATTTTTGGTTAGATTTATCTAGCTCTGAAATGGGAAAGTTGAAGTGTCCCCCATTAGGATAATTTTATTGTCTATTTCCTCCTGTAACTCATTCAACTTCTTTATAAATTTAGATGCTATACCCTTTGATGCATATATGTTTAGTGTTGATATGACTTCATTGTCCATGGCACCTTTCAAGGAAGATATAGTTTTCTTCTGTATCTCTCTTAATTAGATCGATTTTTGCTTTTGCTTTGTCTGAGATCATGATTGGCACATCTGCTTTCTTTGCTTCAGCTGAAGCATAATAGCTTCTGCTCCAGTCCCTTACCTTTCTCCTATGTGTATCTCTCTGCTTCAAATGTGTTTCATTTAAACAATATATTTTAGGATTCTGGTTTTTAGTCCATTCTGCTATCTACTTCTGTTTTATGGGTCAGTTTATTCCATTCACATTTATAGTTCTAATAACTGTGTATTTTCTTCCGTGCTATTTTTTCACTTATTTATCCCCCTCTCTTTCTTACCCTCCCACACTTCCTCTCTTCACAAGTATTTTACTTCTGATCACTGCCTTTCCCAATATACTCTTCTTTTTATGAGTTCCTCCTTCTATTAGTCCTGTCCCTTTTTACTTCCTTATAGGGTAAAATAGATTTCTATATTCAACTAAATCTGTATGTTATTCCATCTTTCAGTCAGTTTTGATGAGAGTAAGGTTTAAGCTTTGCCTACCACCCCTGCCCTCCATCTTCCCCTCCATTATAACTTTTTCATACATCTTTTATGTGGGATAATTTATCCCATTTAATCTCAACCATCCTTCTTCAGTACAATTTTCTTTCTCATCCCTTTATTTTGTTGTTCTTGTTGTTGTTGTTTTGGAGGGAGGCATAATCCCATCAAAGTCGCCTTATATCCACCCCGTCTACATATACTCCTTCTAATTGCTCTTATAGTACAATAAAGTTGTTAAGAGTTATAAATATTTTCTTGCCATATGGAAATATAAATAGTTTAATCTTACTGGATATCTTATGTTTTCTCTTTCTTGTTTCTTTTATACCCCTTTTTATGTTTCCCTTTTGTAATGATAATGGGAATTTGAAGATCTTCCCTGCTTTGAATATATACTCTGGACCCTAATAGACTGAATGAAGCCTGCGGTGGGAGGAGTTTGATGAAGGGTGAAATAGAGCCCACAGGAAACTGGGAGTCAGAGCTAGACTAAATGGTTGGGAGGAGAGCACATGTCCCAGGGAGTCAGTAAGGTTTGTGAGTAAATGTTGGTCTTATATTGGTTTGTGGGAAGGCTAAAGGATGCTGTGGCTCTCTGTGCTGTTATGGCTTACTGGCCTCTTTGCTACTATGATGGAATTGGCTTACTGATTTTGGTATTTGATTTTCTGGTATCTGAATCAATGTTTTCTTCTGTCTTTTTTATGGAAAGTCTGTTATATTTTGCAATTCAGTACCATGCAAGTGCTTGTGGACCTGTGAGATATATATATATATATATTGATGGTGAACACTGTGAATATTGCATTGATGCTATACCAGTGAGTCTTGTATTTGGAGTTCAAATTTTTTATTCACCTCTAGGCTTTTAATTAGAAATGCTTGAAAGTTCTCTATTTTGTTAAATATTCATTTCCCCCGAAAGCATATTCAGTTTTGCTGGGTAGGTGATTCTTGGTTGTAATTCTAACTCCTTTGCCTTCCTCTATATCAGCAGTTCTCAACCTGTGGGTCACGACCCCTTTGGGGGTCGAACGACCCTTTCACAGGGGTCACAGGGGTCACCTAAGACCATTGGAAAACACATATTTCCGATGGTCTTAGGAATCACAACACTGCTCCTCTATTGGTCTCCAGGCAGGTCTGCCCACATGCAGATATACCCATATACAAGTATTAAAGGGTTGTGGCATTAGGAAGATTGAGAACCGCCGCTATATATCATATCCCAAGCTCTTTGTTCCTTTAATGTGGAAGCCACCAAATCCTGTGTATTCCCAGTTGTAGCTCTACAACATTCAAACTGTTTCTTTTTGGCTGCTTTCAATAGTTTCTCCTTGATCTGTGAGCTCTGGAATTTGGCTGTAATGTTCCTGGGAGTTTTCATTTTGGGATGTCTTTAAGGTGATGATTGGGGAATTCTTCCAGTTTCTATTTTGCCTTCTGGTTCTAATATATCAAGACAGTTCTGTTTGATAATTTCTCGAAAGATATTGTCCAGACTTTTCTTCTTTTTTGATAATAACTTTCAGTTAGCCCAATAATTCTTTTTTTTTTTAATTCAGTATTCCTTTAAATTTTTTTTATTTTTATTTTTTTGCTTTTTGGAGGGGTAAGACAGGGCAACTGGGGTTGACTTGCCCAAAGTCACATGGTTAGTAAGTGTTAAGTATCTGAGGCCAGATTTGAACTCAGGTCCTCCTGACTCCAGGGCCAGTGCTCTATTCACTGTGCAATCTAGCCACCTCTCCAATAATTTTTATATTGTCTCTCCTGGATCTGTGTTCTAGGTTAGTTATTTTTCCATTGAGAAATTTCAATTTTTCTTTTCTTTTTTAAAATTAAAAAAAATTTTTTTTATCCTATGTTGATGTCTCTTTAGAGTCACTGGTTTCCACTTATTCAGTTCTAATTTTTAAGGAATTATTTTCTAAAGTGAGATTTTGTACTTCCTTTTCCATTTTGGCAAATTCTATTTTTTAGGCAGTTATTTTCCTTGGTAAATTATTGTATATCTTTCCCCCTGCTATTGATTCTTTTTTTCATGATTCTCTTGCATTTTTCTTATTTCTTAGCCCAATGTTTCTTCTACTTCTCTAATTTGCTTTTAAAAACCCTTTATAAGCACTTTTAGGAATTCTTTTTAGGTGTGAGACCAAATTACATTTTTCTTTGAAGTTTCACATGTAGCTCTATAGTAGTTGAATAATCTCTTTCTGACTGTTTGTAGTATTCTTTCCTTGACTTGGGAGCTCTGGAATTTGGCTATGATATTTCTGGGAGTTTTTGCTTTCAGATCTCTTTGAGGAGGTGATCAGTGAATTTTTTCAATTGCCATTTTGCTCTCTAATTCTTAGATATCAGGGCAGTGTTCCTTTATAATTTCTTGAACTATGTTGTCTAGACTTTTTTTTCAACATGACTTTTATCTGGTCCAGTAATTCTAAAATTATTTCTCTTTGACCTATTTTCTAGGTGAGTTGTTTTTCTAATGAGATGTTTCACATTTTCTTGTTTTTTTTTTCATTCTTTAGGTTCTGTTTTATTGTTTCTTGATGTCTCATAAGAGTCATTAGCTTTCACTTGCCTAATACTAATTTTTAAGGAATTTATTTTTAAGGAACGATTTTTAAGAAAGTTATTTTCTCCAATGAGCTTTCTTGCACCTCTTTTTTCCATTTGGCCAATTCTGCTTTTTAAGTAGTTATTTTCAACATGGAAGGTTTGTACTTATTTTGCCATTTGGCCAGTTTTGTTTTTTAAGGAATTCTTTTCTCCAGTGAGGTTTTGTACCTTGTTTATAATTTGGCCTATTGTTTGTTTTTTTTAAAGGAATTCTTCAGTATTTTTGTACTGCTTTATAAGCTGTTAATTGCCATTTCATAGCACTCATTTCTTTTCCCAATTTTTCCTCCATCACTATTATTTGATTTTTAAAATCTATTTTTTTTTTTTTAGCTCTTCTAGGAATTCTTTTTTGTTTCCAATTTGCATTTTTCTTTGAAGCTTTGTTTAAGTTGTCTTCCTTTGAGTTTTATGTTTTGATCTCCCTATTACCATAGTACCTTCTTAAATTCAGGTTCTTTTGTTGTTGTTTGCACATTTTTCCATTATATTTCTTGACTTTGAACTTTATGTTACAGTTGGACTCTGCTTAAAGTTGGGTGTGGTGAGGCACTATCCCAAGTTTCAGGCTTTTTCATGCTAGTCTTTTTTCCCCTTTTTTTTTTAACTAAAAATTTTTGTTCATTTTTAGCTTACAACATTCATTTCCACACAATTTTGAGTTACAAATATTCTCCCCATGCCATGCCAAAACAGTGATTCCCCTCCCCTTCCATGCTTTCATCCTTTTTGTCCCCAAAAAAGGAATCAAAGGTTTGATTGCTCTACTTGCTTTGCTTCCTCTGCTTGCTCATGTTGCCAGTCAATTACTTGACTTTTGAGCTCTTTGCCACAGTAGAACACTGTTTCCAGAGAGGAGAACTTTGTCCCAAATTGCTGGGGTTTTCACAGCTGCTGGAGTTATTAGTTGGGTGCCCTCTCTGCTGCCCCAGAAGCTCTGGCCCACTGGCCACACACCCCAGGACCTCCACCCAAGACAGTGATCCAGATCCAAGCAGTTTAAAGCAAGAGCAATTACCCTCTGAATGGTTGCTGGGTCCCCCTACAATCTGTACACCAGGAGCTCTGGAAGAAGCCACATTGTGCAGCCACCGTGCCTTTGCCACTTCTCACCCTGGGGACAGAGATCAGACCATGCTCTTGCGTCCTCCCCCCCCCCCCCAAGCTCCAACAAAGTTCCACACTGACCTTTTACTTGCTCTTTGGTATTTATGGATTGATAAGTCTGGAAACCACCACAGCTGCTGGTGATTCACTCTCCTGAGGTCTGCTCTGGCCACCGCTGGTTGGGGCCACCCTGAGGCTAAAACCATGGCTTATGTGGGGCTGGGTTCAGCTCCCAGCCTGCTGTGATGGACCCTTCCTGTGGGTCTGCTAGGTTGCCTTCAGCAGGAGATTTGTTTCTGTTACTTTGTGGGTTTTGTAGCTCTAAAATTTGTGTAGAGTCATATGTTATAAGTATTTGAGGTGGTTGTGGGAGGAGCTCACAGAATTATCCTGTTTCTATGCTGCTATTTTGGCTCCGCTCCCATGCTATTCTTTTTAGAACTAGTTCTGAGGTCTTGTATGTTTTTAATGCTTCCCAAGTGAGGTTATCCTAGAGGAGGTTGGGTTACTGCTCTTCTAATCTACACTCTAGTCCTTACCCAGGAAGGGTACTTGCAGCCACAAGTACCATTAATAAGGCTCTTCAGAGCCCATGCTCCCTTATGACTGAGTATTCCTCTTTGCCTTAGAACTGTGACCTAGAAGCAGGTATGGGCAATGGAGTTACCAAATAATGCTCAATACTGCACCCAGTGCTAGCACAGGGGTCCCCCATAATCACTTTCTGACTAGTTGTCTAATCCCTTTACTACCTCTGGTCTAAGGGTTCCCAAAGCTTCTGCTGCTATTGCTGTTACTGCCTCCAATGCCCATGGCTGGTGCTGCTGCTTATGTGCACTCTGGGTCAGCCACCATTCTGATGTCACATACTCTCCTTCCAATCTCCCAAATTGTTTTGGGCTGAAAAAATGTCTCACCCAAACCTTTTGCTGGCTCTGCCCCTCCAAAATTCGATTTAAAATATTATTTTAAAGTTGTTTGGAGTGCGATGTTGGAAGAGCTCAAAAATTATGCTCCTTTTACTCTGTCATGTTGGCTCTGCCCCCTTGGGGCAGTTTTATATATCTTTGTGGTAAAAGCACTATTTCCTCAGAAAATAAGTTGATTCTGATCTCATTCAAGAAACTTTTTGATATATGGGGGCATACATCACCATAAAGGTGTGAATGATGTCAGAGTGGCTCTAAGAGTTTTTTTGACAGCGTGGAAGATAATTATTAGGGATTTTGAAATGGAAAGTACTGGACGAGAAAGAGCTCAGTATGAATGCCTCAATTTTCTCAGTAAAATAAAAAGCTGAGAGAGAGCAGGGAAAGTGAAGGGAACCATCAAGGAATAAAAGGACTATCTTGCTGAAGTGAGGGTCCAGTTTTTAATCTGGATGACGTTAATTTATTATGTGCCAAATCAACATAATTGTGACACTTTCTCCAATTTTTCATCAATCTCTGGGTAGGAGAGGAGAAGGTAAATGGTGGGAGTACCAGTGCTGAGGTATGCACAAGCAGTAAGGTCAAGAAAGTAAGGGGATTCGTGAATAGAAAACAGTGCAGAGTTGAAATAATATTGGTTCTAGATTAGAAATAGAGGGAAGAGAGGTCAAAGCAGGGATAATGGAATGAGAAAATACTGTGGAATAGAGAGACTGGTGATTCTGGATGAGGGTGAAGAATAGGATTACAAGATGTGAAAATATAGGGAGATAGGCAGAATGATAGTAGATTGCAGACAGAAGATTATCACAATTTCTAATTAAATAAGTGGAACACTTATGAGTAATGGTGAGATATAGGGTGTGACTGGATATGTGTGACTGAGGTATGTTAAAGGAATAGGTCATGAGATTTAAGGAAGCTGAGAGGAATTGGGAAGTTAAGGAGTTTGAGGGAGCAGCAGCAATGTAAATATTAACATCTTGTAGTATAACAGAAGTTGTGGAGGAGAGGAAGACAGCAAACAAATTAATGACCTTGAGAAAGGAGGGCAAATGACCTGGGAAGTTAACATATGCTGTAATCACAATTTAGATGGGGTAGGAATTTCTTCCAAGAAGAGATTGCCGCATGTCGGAGGTAAAAGCAGAGTCTGGAAGTGCCAATGCAGAACAAAGTGTTCCAGCTCCTAATTTATGACCAGTGTGTGAGGAGTTTGGGGGGCTGAAGCGGGAAGGGGGGTGGTGTTGGAATGGCAGGAATGAGAGTATAGCCACTGCTGTAATGTAGAGCTTGCCCAGAGCCACACTGTCATTTGGGGTAAGTCATGTCCCAGTGAGGGTTAGTAGATAGTTTGAGAGAAAGAGTTCCAGGACCAATGAGTAGTTCTTCAATGTTAATAACTTTAGTAAGCAGATTGTGATTCCACCAAATGCTGGGGCTCCCAGTACTAGCTTGCACACTCTACTGCTTCGACTAGGCTATTGAAACCCTGCCTATAAGGACTCGGCTCCTGATTCCATTCTCTGTGAGAGTTATGTGCTATTAATCTAGTAATGGGATACCCTGAATGATGGAGGCTCTGGTAAGTCCTTGCAGTGGACTAAGCTCTGGGTCCCATGGAGCCTTAATGGATTGTCATTCAATCATTTCAGTGATGTCCAATTCTTTGTGACCGCCTCTGGGATTTTCTTGGCAAAGACACTGGAGTGGTTTGCTACGTCCTTCTCCAGTTCATTTTATTCACGAGGAAACTGAAGTAAATAGGATTGCGCAGTTCGCCCAGGGTCACACAGCTAATAAATGTCTGAGGTCAAATTTGAATGCAGAAAGATGAGTCTTCCTGACCTCAGGGACCACCACCCTACCCACTGTATCACCTAGTTACCCCATATTCTCTATAAGGGATAGATATGTAGATAATATTTTCATCTACAGTGAGGTAAAGAGTCAACACTGATTCCTGAGAAGTGGCTACCTGCTTGCCCATGTGGTTTGTACCTTGGAGGGAACAGGATTAGATAATTAAATGCTCTCCTCTTTGGTGTTAGTACCAATGGAAGAATTTTATTGATGCCTCCATCTGCACAAAATTCTTTGTGAGGCATATCAATGTCCACCAGGTACATCATAATTCTGTTGAGCTGATCAAATCAGGTTGTTACGAAGATGGCAGAGTTTGGACAGTCAGCCGGACATGGGGAATATAATGCCTGGTTATGGTGAAATCAGGGTTGCCCATTTCTGCAAGATCTATCATGTCACAATCCCACGTGGTACCCAACACGCCTTCAACTGGCTAATCACGTTGGCCCATTTTCCCCATCTCAGGGCAAGAGCTTTGCCTTTAGTGTAGTTGATACGGCTTTGCTGGGGCCTTCAAGACCATCATTACTGAACCCACCATGCAATCTCTCCTAGAACATATATCCTTCTTCCTTTTGGGCTGCCCTGCACCATTGCCTTTAAACAAGCATCTACTTCACTGGGCAGGATGTACTGGCATCATTTGAGTTTTCCCTCTCCTGTACTATCCTCAGGCAACTGGTAATATGGATCTTGAAATAACAGCTTTGTTTTCATGTCTAATTACTGGGGTCAAGCATCCCACTTGCTAGAAGCTGTGTCTTCAATGCATCAACATCATTCTAGGTAGTGGGAGGACACTCCAGTTCTGAAGTTTTTTGGACCCAGCCTCCAAGAAATTATCCAGTATGGATGAACTGCTTTACTTTTTCTCTGAGTGGAGTCACCTGGATCTCTAGGTAAACCTTCCCCCACTTAACCCCCCCACCCCACCCCAATTCCATACATCCTGGAGAAAACAGCTCAGATCCTCTCAACTGGCAGCTCTTTCCTGGTGAATAGTTCATACAATCACTTCATAGAAAGGGCCTGTGGGTGGAATTCTTTGGAAATACTTTGCTTTCTAACCACATGGGAGATTACTGCCCAACTATGGTGAATGTGAATTTACCTGGAAGCAAGCAGATTCCTTAACTGACTTGGTGGTAATCTTGAGTCTGTGGATGAAAGTGAAGGAGTCCTTATTACCCAGGCCCTGAAGGAGAGTCCCTTATTATAGGCATACAAATATTGTTACCACTCTTCCTACCTCTCTTCATGGGGCTTCCATGGGGCTCCCTTCTGGCTAGCAGGTAGGGGAATAAGTGGTAGTATAGGGCAGATTACATGCAAGACTTATGACCCACTCACTATAGCAACTTTTCCAAACCTTTTCATCCCTCCTGACACCTACCATGGCTTATCCTTCTTAGCTAGGAACTTTTCCTAATATTTCACGGAAAAAAATAGGCCATTTGAGCTCTTCATCTTACATCTCAGATGCTTTCCCCTGTTATCTCTTCCTTCACCCTTGTCTTATGTGAAGAGATGGCTTTTCTCAATACTAGGCTAACCCTTCTACATGTACGAGGAGATCTAGCCTGTTGTTCTGAAACAAGAGAACAACAAATGATGTGGGGTACGGGGAAGGGAAGGAAGAATATATTTGGAAATTACGATGAAAAGGCATCAACAAAAACTGAATACCCTGACAAGCCCATTTCTACTCAACAAAACATATTTACAGATTAAGCATATACTTATTTTAGTTTATTTAAAACATACAATGTTTCATTGAAACGGTGAAGCACTCTTTGCCAACAAACCATACCTGAATTGTTGGACCTTACAGTACAGTGAGTATATACAATATGTACAGGTTTTTAACACCTATGTAGGAAAGCCTTTTTCAACAGATCACATTTGTAACTACTGCATTTTAAAAAATAAAACCTCCATGAAACAAAAATGAATCGGCTCTATTTTGATTTCTTAAAGGTTTTTGATTCCTTAAAGGTTTTTGATTCAAAAGAGGCTTGTTTATTGCAAATACAGTTTAAATTTTAGTATGTGTTCTTACACAGCTCGGTAGCTCATGTCATCGTAATTGTCCATACGGCAGTTTTCAGGGGAACAATACTTACAGAGGCATACCGTCACAAAGAAGTAATAAACTAAGAATATATACATTCAAACCCAATACCCAAACCTGTATCATATACAACCTATTTACAAATATATACTGACACATGGTATATGTACAGAGTATCATAAATATTGAAAAATGTTAGCTTTAATGGATTAATGTTGTCTTATAAATTAGATTACAGTTATGACTGAAATATCTGTGGAAGACAGTAATGTAAAAACAAGGTGACAAGACAGTGGTTTAATACTGAAGACTGCTCATTAATGAGGATATGTTTTAGGAACCTCAAGGCAGACAGGTTAACTTGTAGGAAAAATCATGCATTGGAGTATAGCCTAGCCAAGTGGTACAGCCAAAGATGATGGGGGAAGATTTCTGATATTCTTGTGTTATAAAAGAAATTGTTCTTTTTTTCCTGATTTTGCTGGGAGAAAAAACCTAAAGGGATCTCATCCATATAAGGATGAAATATGTCAAAAAAAAATTCTCCACATGGCATTCCCCTACAGTTTTTAGGTGCTAATTTAGCAATTACTTCCAAGAGCTTAAAAAAGAATGTCAATTCTTGGTTTAAACTAGAGTTGGACTCTGGAAACCACATGGGATAGTGATGGCCCACTCAAAAATACACAAAACAAAACAATAGTGCATATTCTCTAGATTGTACCTAATAATTTTAAATACAAAATTAACCCTTGGTCTCATTCAATATATCATTACTGGTTATCTTCCAGTTGTATGAGATCTATAAATTATAGATGTTTGTGGTCCGTAACCTTACCAGTCACATGGAGTACATAAGAATGTTGAATGATATAAACCATGTCTGCCAAATTCTGACACTTTCCTAGAACTGAACATAGTTCAATTCAAGAGAAAATTTTTGAGTCAGATAATTCCAACATTTGCTTCTCTCAACCACTAATGGAATTACGTAAATTCAGGTTTCTAGACATTATGCCAAATGAGTATAGTACCACAATTGCTTGATAACATATTCACCATACACCTTAACACACCATAAATGCGTTCTTAGAAGCCAGGTTTAAATTCACATTTTTCTCTAACTGGGATCAAAACGAAACAAGTGAACATGCAGAACCAAAAGAGCTTCTTATACTCACAATGCACTAGTTTCTTTAGTCACTGATCAAACATAAACAATTCTAAAGTGAACAAGTGTGAGATGACAATACAGTGCATACGAGTTTAAAGAAGCATCACTGCATGAATATCCTAATTGCCTGTACAAAGAGAACTTGTATCATAGACCAAGTACTGGTATAACCCATGTATTAGGCCTCTAGTGTAGATAAGACAGTAACAGAACTAAACAGTCATTAATCAAGTAATTCACACTTCCAATAGTGGATAAATAATGAGAAATCCTGTTAGTTCAGAAGTTTCTGAATATACTAGTTAACACCTACAGCAAGCAGATCCTAGTCATCCACTGCTATAATTCATTTGCATTTTCAGCGGACTGAACAACCCAATCATAGCTGTCAATGTAATAGGTGGTGCAACTGAATAAACCCTGTTTTACCCAACTGCACTATTTGGTACCTCGAGTTCTATATATATATTAGTTCTTTATTTACCATAGAAATATTTTTTTTATCACCTTCCATTTTAATGGGGAGAAGTCCTTAAAAATTTCATAATTTGAATTATCCAGGGTTTAGGGGGATACAGGAAGAAGGAACACAAAAAAATAAGACTTAATATCTGATTTGGGATAGAATATCAATTAACAAATGTTTACTAATTTTACCTTTTAATTAATGGAGATTTGAATGAAATCTATGCTTCTAGTCAATGAAATATTTTTGCTCACATTGGTTTGAATGTATAATTTTCTTTAAAAATTACTTGTTTTGGATAAAAAAAGTATTTGGCTTATTATGCCTATAAAAAGGCAAGTTAATTCATAATACTAATAGTTTCGAACACTAATGAAATTTTTTTATTTGGTCTATTGACCTTATCTGGATAAAGTTCAAAAAAGCAATTTCTTAAAAGTAAAATAGTGCTTTTGAAGTCTTTGTATTTTTTGGTACAAAAAAATAATAGTGTTCTCTCTAATGGTTATTTCAACACTTCACTGCAAATTAATAATTATTTCTTACATCAAATGGTTCCATTAGGCACATTCAAGTAAAATCATAAAATATCCAAGTTAAACAATGAAAAAAAGCCAAACATGTGGCTTGATAAAAGTTAAAGTTGTCCATTCTCTGGAATGGAATAAAATTGTCACTTCCTCTAGCAGGAGACTCATGCGGTGTGTTGTTAATGTCCATTTCTTTCATGCAGAACAGCTTCTTAAAGAGTTCATTAATTCTGCACAGGAAAGAACCAGCAAAAAATCTGCATTGCAAAAGGAAGTGAAACTGCAAACATAAGCGAAGTTCCGTTTTAGTAGAGAGTTGACTGGTATTCAAGTTTGCCGTTATGATAGCTAATGGCCATCTGAAGAGGCATTGTGGATCCAATCAAGAATAATCAAAGTCATGCTTCCAATCATTACAAGAAAGCCACTTAGCAAGAAGAACACAGCCTAGAATAAAGGAACATAATTTTAAAATCAGTCAGTAAATCTAGAGACTACCCTTATCAAGTGAAATCTACTAAACAGGATCTTGCTATTGCTGCTAGAAACAAACACTTCTTGAATTTTCTACAAAACCATAAAAAAGCTTTAACTAATAAAATTTTAACATCTTCAGGAAGCTTTAAGAACTAGATCTCTGATGACCATATAAATTTTGAATTGTCAATACATCATACTTTTAAGAGCTACAATAATCTACAGAACAGATGAGGGAATTTTGAAAAACAAAAATTAAACCATTTTCTTAGTGTCAAGGACCCATGTAACATACTAGCTCTTTAAAATTCTTCATGACTGCTAATACTTTATTCACTCTTTTATAAAACCATTCCTTTCAACTATATTAGCTTATGGCTGTTTACAGGATGCAAGCCAATGAATCAATTATTTTAACTAGAAGTAAAAACAGCATGACAGAATATAAGAGAAGCATACATCTGAGCTTCTCCACTGAACTGGCTGCAATCAACAAATTAAGTTAATGTCACATAAAATAGCTTTATTTTATTCTGGATCAATTAGTCTAGCTATAAGCAGCCAGTATAGGGTAAATTATTAATTGCTGCTATAAAGTCATCATGGATTTTTTTCCTCACTCACCCCAATCTTCTGCACAGATTTCATCGATTCCTTCTTTACTAGTTTGATATAAAAAGCAGAAGGCAGAATAAAAATCAACATGGCAGCGGCAGAGGCACCTATTTACAAAAACAAAGTTTACATAAATTAAGTATTAGAATGAGAAATAGTTATCAAAATCACACTTTCTGGTTACTAAAAGTATAGAACTGATTTAAGGCAAAACTTACCAATAAAACCAAAGATATCTCTAATGGTCGGGACAAAGATGACAAGCAAATTGGTAAATCCCAAGATGGACACAGTAATAAAACTATGACGCCACCAGCTGAAACCCTTTGCTGCAAACAACAACTGAATGAGTGAACTCCGGATCTGTGCAGGAAAGGAAAAAGAAATTAGTAGAAATACTAATAAGCTAGCAGAAAAAACCAAAACGAAGTCTACGGTCATGAGGTGAACTGCACATTTGCTCTTCCAGTTAATTGTTTTCCAACAGGAGATGCCCCGCTTCTCGCTCCCTTGGAAATCTGAGAGGTTGCAATTTTTGATTACAAAAATGCTGTAGGCTGAGAAGTCCACAGGGTTTTTTAAGTCTTTGAAAAGAAACCTACCAAAAACTTGGGAATTTTTAACAGTTTAACTTAGGCGTTTAGAAGGGAGAAAAGTCACACCAAAAAGCTCAAGTGCACAGAAAGAAATTCACGATTCTATCACTGCTTTGACAATACTTACTGGGAAAATCACCACCGGCACCGTCAGTGTAACAGCCATCAGCACTGCCAAACGGACGATGAGAAGAATAATGTCGGCCCCCAGGACTGCAGAGTACGTATGGAGCAGCTCTGGTTCAACACGACCTGTGAGGAAGATGAAACAAACTGAGGCCACAATGGGATTCCAAAGAGATAAATTTTGTCCATTAGATGCTTGAAATGACTTCAACAGGATCTGTGGACAAGTAACTGAGCAATATTTGGCCCAAAAGTTGGTAGCTACTCACAAAACAGGGCTGTAAGAGGCCAATAAGATTAATTTGGAATTATGTAGTTAATACAATTAAAAAAACATTAAGTGGCATATTTTTAAAGAATCAAGTGTAGATTTAGCCACATGAATTCCATTAAAAACAACAGGAGCCAAGTGGCTAAATCTTAATGCTTGGCTTAAAGTACTTTTTTTTTCCCTGTGGGGGGGGAGGAGGCATGAAGTGGTAGAAGGGTAGCTAAGCAGAGCAAAAAGTTCCTTTAAAAGGGATTCTACTTAATTTGAGTGTTAGCAAATGGATAATCCACTAAATTTGTAGAGTCTAAATTGCAGGATAAATTATATTATCCTAGAGAAGAGGAAAAAAACCTATTTTAGGCATGTACCATAGCTATAGCTACCTTCAAATATTAGAAAATGGTATGTGTAAGGATTAGATTCATCCTATGTTCATGTGAAAGGGGCTATAAAAATGTCCTCCCTCCCTCCCTCCCTAATTTTAGTACAATATAAGGAAAAACAACTTAATAATCCGCTATCCAGGAATGGAATGAACTGATCTGCTAGGTAATTAGTGGAGCAAGAGGGATGCTCCATCACTAGTAGAGAAGGCAAGAGCTTACTGGAGATCTTCATTATATTCATGCATTATGCAGGGAAATTAGGGGTTGAATTAGACATCTCTAAGGTGTCTTCTGAGTGGGATTTCATTATTCTGTAGTAGATCCAATATTGCAAGTTCTTAGCTTTAAAATTTATTTCTCTTTAGGGTGGGGGACTTTTGAATGCTGTATTCTTTGATGCTGGGGTATAAATAAGGATTAATTTCATTTTTAACTAATCAATGGTTTTTTAATTGTAAACTGGACATTATTTACCGTAAAATGTCAAGTATCCAAAGATGGCGGCAAGCAGGTACATGAGAAACATGGCAAAAAAGGAAATCTTGGACACATTCATCATTCTTCTACGACTTCGGCTAGTTAATTGGAAGGAAACATGCAGATAGATCTTTAGCAATAAAAATGCACAGTATGTTACCTTATCCATTTTTCCACTTTTGCGTGTACAAATCAGTATCAAACATATAAAATGCTTACCCCTTCAGCTCTTCATAAATAGGAAGAATGGCAGGATGGCAGACAAATGAAAAAGTCAGAATTGGCACAGCATAGACAGTCTGAAAAGCAAATAGAAGAGGACTGAACGTAATGACATTAGCTCATCAACAGCTACTGAAGAAGTACAAAGCTAAATTTTTTTTTATTCATTTACAAAAGTCTAGAATTTCTTATCCTTCCAGTTCATTTACTGTGTAGGTGACATACTAGTTTTTCTATTCTTATTTCAGTTACCTGTACTTCTATTTTTTTTAAAAATCTGTTTAAAAAAACCAATGCTTTCTAGAGAATTCTCAATGACTAATTAGTTTATCTAATCATTATTTAAACTATATAACTGTTTATTTCTTTTAATATATTTTCAGTCAAATGATTTCATTTCTCTCTTAACTCTATAGTCAGACTTTTAAAAAAGAAAAAAATCATAGAAAGTTACCTGTGAGTTGAAGATAAAGTACCGTGGTTCACAGGAATCATCATTAGTCATGTTAAATGAGGTTTCCAGTGAAGATGTAAAAGTTGCTGTTAAGTGCATTACTGTGTTATTTAGTGTCTCGTTCATCACGGTAGCTTCAAAAGGACAAGAAATCTGAAATTTCTTACACATCACCTAAAAATGAAATTAGAGGTTTTATATATTGTTACTCTATATATGACAAAACATCATCTGAAAAGTGATACCACACATGATGCAGCCCAAGAATGAAATTATACCTACCACAATCAGAAAGAACACCATACACAATAAGGAAAAGCCACTTGTATATCCAAGATATCCTGTAAGGATATGGAGAAGGAAATCGGGCATTAGAGGCAATGTGTTTCAGACAAAGGTATTTTCTCTGAGATAAAAAAATCTTTACTTTTCCTATTTGTGAAAAGACTAAGTACCAGAGTTCACTAAAACATGGATAATATTCACCTAATTTAGAAACTGGGTCTGAAACCAAGAGTGTTAATAGTGAGAGGTGTTTTCAAAATTAAGTGGCCATAGTTAAAGAATTCTAAACTGCAAAAAACTAAATTTAAAGATTAAAAACTGATACTTACTTAGGACTAGAGAGTAATATTTCCTATGAAATGTGCCAAGCGAATACTAGTAAAACTCAACACTGAAAAGCATTCCTAAAATTGACTGAAGCCTTCTCTTACACTAACTGCAAACACCTACCAACCAGCAGCACTAATCTTTGAAAGCCCCCCAAGAACTGGTCTAATCTTGATCTTTAATGAACTAGATCCCAGGGCAGATGCTGGGCCATCTTAGGAATCCCTCACTACCTTTTCCAAGTGACAGACCTGTTTCTAGGTGCCAGAAACAATTTATAACTAATGATTGTCCTAAGCGTTTGAAGTTAGGTTTATACTTACCTAAATTTCTCAGCAATGACAAAGGAAGAATAAGCACCAACGATACCAGCAAAACTAAATAGTCACCATTCAGGTACCATTCTCTGCATCAAAAGAAAACAGTAATGTTCAGAACTGGTCACAAATGAAAATTTGGCTTCTCCTCTGGAAAAATGATCATCTGGCTTCTTTAAAACTAAATGGCTACCTCAGAATAAACCTTTATGGTAGCTGTCTAGCTACCATAAAGCCTAGATAAGAACCATTTTGTAGACTTAAAAAAAAAAAGCTGAAGGACAAGTTTGGAAAAGCCTGTTCTTTTAAGGAGTTATGGGAAAGTTACTCTGGAGAAGAAAAAATAATTACTATACTTTGCTGTACTAGATGGCTATATTCACTTAGTTTAGAAACTGGGTCTGAAACTAAGAGCGTTAACAGTGTAACTTTTGTCCCACTGTTTATTCTGGGAGCACTGCCAACTAATTCATAACATAAAATGTTCCTTAAAGGCTTGATACTAATGCCACAAACAAAGCAGCACTGTTAAGCAAGTAATCTTATCTTCAAGCATTTTTACAAAGATTATATACCAACTTTGTCATTGCTTTGGCTTGCCATTTTTGAAGTTGGAAACAAGGAATTTTGTAAGTTTTTCATTTGTCAACTAATAAACCCAAATCTTTTAACGAGAAAATATTTCCACACTTGGGGAAAATATATACATAAGCATGAAGCAAGAGCTCAAAATATTGGGAGACTTACTCTTAACTCAAACAGTCAATTACAAAATTTTTCCTAAGCTTAGAGGAAAAATTTATAGTATTAGATGTCTACTGTACACCATGGATTGTCACACATAGGACCATCAGAAATTTCTTTCTATAACTCAATTTTTCTACTAAAAAAAAATATACTCAGGACTCAGTTTGTATTACCCTACAGCATCTCAAGATTTCTATTCTTTACTCTTGAGATATTAGCATATCACAGAAAACTGTTATTTCAAGGCTTAAGTAACAACCCAATTTTCTGAAAATTTAACACTTTAACTCTTATGGAAGATAATATGTGATATCTTACTCAGAGAATTAAAAAATTCTTGCGTACTTTAGATAATACAAGCTGGACTACTTGGCAAAACAACTTTACTAGAAGGAGCAAGCCTCCACAGCATAATCAGCACCTAAGACAACTGCCATTTCCGATATTCCCCATTTTTCACAACTTCAAACCTAGAGAACTTATTATGCAGATGATTACTTTGAACAATCAAAAGCTTCAAACTTAAACACTATGTTGGATTTAGAGTATTAAGTCTAGCTTATATGACAACTATCATAATAAAAGAAAAAAGTTAGATTCTAAGAACTTGGGTGAATTTATTATCCATACAATTAAGCGGCTGATTAAAAGTTCTCAACTCATTTCAGCTCCATCTAGTAGAAGGCTTTCCTGGACCATATCCAATTTCCTCACAGAAATTAGATTGGTAAATCATAAATGTTCATGCTATAGCCATCTTTGCTAAAATTCATCTATTCCATAAAGTGATGCCTAAATAGTAATGGCATTTACCATGGAAATTAATTCCAGTAACTATGTGATAACCTGTGGAGAAACATTAAAGTACATTTGGGTCCTAAAAATATACTTAGTTTGAATTTTCCATTATTGTTTTTAACCTATAAATGTTATAAAAAGCAGGTTCTGCACATGCACAGTCATTTTAATACCAGTCAAAAAAATTGGAGACTTGCTATAGGTAATAAATGTGTGAGAGTCTCATTAAGTAAAACTTAAAGTTTTAAGATGCAAAGTTTCATCTTTGTTTACTAGGAAATATAATTAATATAACTTCATAGATTAATATGAAAACAGTCCCAATTCCTCTAATTTCACATAATTCATTTTTAACATTAAAAAACTCAAATCTCTATGTTGGTTTTCTTTTTGAATCTCTGATGGTTCTCTTATGAGGAATCTTAACACCTACCCTTTATTGTCTTCAATGCTCATTAATGCCTGGATCACCAATGGTAACTCATATTTCACTATGAAGAGATAGCTTGACATAGCTAGAAGAAAACAATATTATACCATTACATGTCTAGAATCTACTACATGGTACAAGTCATCAAATGGTGTCAATATTCAAATACTGAAATTAGGTGTGCTATAGTCATAAATTGGGTGGGGGGGAGGAGGGAAAGAAGGCAAGGGACAACTCTGGGGAGGAGGAAAGACTATCTTCGGTTAAAGTACAGCAAGATTCAAATGACTTTTTAGGGCCCTCACCTCCAATATTTTGCACTGTAATTGACCCAGAAGCTGCAAGTTTTCCAGCCATACCAAACGCTTTATGTCCTAACTGCTCATATAACAGAGACCCTGTAAATTTAAACACAGAGTTATAAGTATGTATTAACAAAAAAATAGCTATAATCATCTTGAAAAAAATAAATAATTCTACTATACCTCCTTCATTAGCTGTCTTCAAAAGGAGATGAACAGAATACAGGGAAAATATTGACACAAATGTCAAAAGAATTCTGGTAAAAGAAAGACAAAGCACTCAGCTAGCTAATCAAAAAGTATAATCATGTTTATGTACTGTACAGAATTTGGCAAAAACAAGTACAATTCTCTTATCCCTCTGAGTGATGCATGCTTGCACATACACAACAATTATATATAAGAAATAAGATGCCCATCAATGGGAGATTTTTGTGGTCCATAAGATAGAACTGGTGGTTTTTTCTGAGCTAAACCTAGTAATGTCTTTAATTATACGTTCACTTTTTCTAGCAGTGAGTCTCATTTGTGTCTGGAACTCAAACTAAAATTTCTCAAGGTAACAGACTGTCCATGATATTGCCACTTGCCCAAATTCCTCTTCCCCTTCACGTAATTGGGCAGGGGAAAAAATGCTAAAGAAAGAGCTTTAGGACTGAATTTGACAAAGAACTTCCCAGAGTCCCCTATTCTTCCTTGAGAGCAAAAATCAGGGAAAACAGTTTAGTCAAAACAGACTACTAAAATAGGTATAATGGAAATCTGTTTCCTTTGGCTTATGCAATCCTAAAGAGCTGGTTATGAATCCATAGCCTTGAAGATTGGGGGGAACCCACTCAGTCTCACTCATTCAATGTATCTTCAGACGTTTTTGAAATTCTATCATCCCTGAAGCACTAAATAAGTAAGAGATAAATTTTATAAGAGTATCTATTAAAATATTAAGTGATTTCCAAGATGCACTATTAGCATACCTAAGAATTTGTTTTCAAATTTTATCTGGTCTTCATTTTGAAATGTAACCAATTTCACTGGAAATACAAATTATATTTTTATAGTCACCAAGACTAAACAAGCATTAATCTAACAACAGAGTGCAGATTATTGAAAGAGACTTTTGAGTTCTGTATTATATAGTATACACACATGTATGTACACCCACCCACCAGTATATCCACTCATACAGATACCCATGGATACACACACACACCCATCCCTAAATACCACAAGAGATCAACAGTTAACAATAATGCCATCTAAAATAAATCAAAGCACCAACAATTGTATAGTTACAAATACAATGCCCTGAAGGGGCAAAAAAGCATTTAGCAAGTTACCAACTTTACGATTTGAAGTTTTGGCTTTTTTTCCCTCCTTGCTCCTCTCTATTTAGAATATCTACCAGATGTCTTAAAATTTGGCATGCTCCTAATGAAATCAGAAGACTAGAATTTAGGACGTTTTAAGTTTTAGGCCAGTGAAATTTTACATTAAGCACAGCTTTGCAAAAGTTAATTTGTTCAAAATATGTATTTTCTAATCAAACAGAAAACACAAGACGACAGTGTGTCAGAGTGTTTATGGTCAAACTACAATGACACTTGTCTGAAACAATAAAACATTAACTACATATTGTAGAAGTTACAAAAACCAAATTACTTTACTCCTCTAGGTTACAGACTACAGGTCAATCTCTAGGGCCCCTTACAGCTCTAACCTTCTCCAATTCTAAGTCTCTATGCTAGAACATTCAGAAACAGCTGATTCCAACTGGGACAACCTAAAGATAAAACCCAATTACACATTTACTATCCATTTTGACAAAATGTGGCTATCTCCAAACAATCAAAACAAATTCTATCATTTTGAAGATAAAAAGAATATTTCATTTAAACCAAACAAGTCTAGATGTGTAAATATGACCACATCCTGCTCATTAAAAGTGGTCCACTTCTTAAAGAACTTTAAAATCTATTTATGGTTAATAAATTTAGCTTCTGACTAGAAAAAATAAAAAGCATTAACAAACATAGCAATCCCAGTGTTAGTAACAGCATAAAAAAGTCCCAAGATGTATCAGATATACTGGACTTATGCTTTCAATAACTAGAGCATACTTTAAAAAAAAAAAACAACAGAAAACCACCTTAACACAAGTACTGGGATATTATTATGATAAAAAAGATATTTTTGTTTTTTCAAAAGATCTGAACTGTTAAATGAAACTATAAAATATTTATTATGTTAATTATGCAGCATAACCAGGTATGCTAATTTTTTATAGATACTTACACAAAAAGGGCAATTCCAGTGTTAGCCATGGCATAAGAAAGCCCAAGGATTCCGCTGCCCACAATAGCATTGCTTAGATTAAATACTGACATACCAAAAGAAGTTGTACCTGGATGCTGTCAATTCAAAGAAAAAATAGAAACCAAATTAAAAGAGAAAAATAGTATTAAAATTTTGAAATCTAAGTATAAAACTATTTTGTTTTTTTCCCCACAATGACACTTATTTTTCTATTGCTTTTAACTTACAAAGTCTGTTTCATACTTCTTCTTTCCCAAATTCGATTCAAGCAAAAAGTTTTGATTTTCAGGATCCATGTCTACATAATGGCTGCAAGAAAAATTATTCAAATTAGACTGTTTTATAACAAACAACCACCACAAATATGCTATAACATTTTTTATTTAGCACAAAAATATTATGTAGATCATTCATGCAAACGGCTACTTATAATTCATTTGAACAGTTACTTCAAGGGGAACATTAAAGAAAAAAGATCAATGTTTCTCCATATTATATTTCACTATGGAAAAGTATGTTCCCATATCCCCTTAAAGAACCTCTAAAACAAGAATTCCTGAAAAGGCGTTTTGAAAAGAAAGAAAAATGTTGAAGTTCTCCTGACCTCTTCTTCATAGCAGCTTGTTTGGTGGGATATGAATAGGTGAAATCATTGCTGTTGGAACTGTAGCTACTGCTGTCTTCATCTGGAGAAATGTTAAACCTGACCGTTTGTGCTTTAGTCATGATAGGACCTAGGGGGAGGAGAGCGCAGAGGAACCTGTCTCAGTTGTGTATGAAGTCGGTGGTCCCTTAAGTGCTGCTCCCTCTGTTTATGGAATCCACCCAAGGGTTCGGCTCAGCTCCTTTTGTCCTTTGCGGCTGGGTGCAGCGCACACTCGCCCAGTCTGGGGAAGGTAAAAGGGAAACGTCAATACTGCAGTGGTCTCCTAGGCTGGGTCACGTGGCAAACTGCTGCTGCCGCCGCCGCTGCCGGGGAAGCTCATCAGGGCTGATTCATCCCCAGCCAGAGAAGTGGAAAAGTACCAGAAGAGAGAGGGGCGGGGGAGCTCGAGGAGGGAGAGGAAAAGTACAAGACAGTCTACGGAGGAGAACAAAGATAATCTCCTACCACTACACACTAATGTGATTCATCCCCAAAAAGGCAATACCCTCACGCTCATGCGGAATTTTATAATTACATCAACCCAAACTGGATCAGCCCAAGAAATACTCTTGGGGTTTTGTTTTCTATTTTCTCCCTCGGACATCGCTGTAGAAGGGGTGTGTGAGACACGTTTCATACTGTCTTAGGTATTTGCAAAAGGTGCAAAAACCAAAAGGTGGCCTCGAATCATCTCCCACTTTTTTATGATGTTCTAACCCTTTGGCGCCCTCCCCTGCTCCCCCCCCCCCGCCCCGTACTTTGCTGGGTACAGCAAAAACTGGAGTATAATCTGCGATAATATAATTTACTTTTTAAAAAATCAACTAACCAAAAGTTCCCCTTCGTTTTTTAACAATGAAAAAATTTTCAACCCAACAATCAAAAAATCTCCCAGGCTATACGGGCAGGAAAGGCCCCGTCTGTTTACACATTAACAGAAACAGGGTTCAAATACACCAGCCTCCCGGCCAGGCCTTGTCTACGCCAGGAAACTGATGCAATATTGATCGTCGATTGTCACACATCCTACGAGCTGCATTTCCCATTACTCCCCCAAACCTCTATTCCCCACTTCCCACAAAACCTGGGGCCCCATGATTTAAAATGATAAATGCAAATTAGTCACAAGACCGCACCAGAGGGATCGCCAGCTTCGGGGCTCCCCTCCCCCTCCCTTAAAAAGATGCCGCAGCAGCGGCGGCAGTCCCCCTTCCCCCCAGCCCGTGCCCAGAGGCTCGCTAGCCTCTGGCTGCCGGCCTTCAGCCGCGACCAACGCCCGCCAGCCGGCCAGGAAGAGGCCCAACAATGACCGCCGACAGGCAGACGCCGAAGGCTAGATCTCCGGCTTCCCAAGACCCTCCCCACTCGCGCCCTTTCCTCCCACTCTGCCCCTTTCAAAGATGATTCAGTTCGGGGTTATTACCTTGGATGATTTCGGGGGTTCTTGGCTCTGGGTTCCAAATCTCACCAAAATGGTTTTGCCAATTAATTCTCAATGAAACTCCAAACCGTAAAACAAAGAACTCTACCAACGGTGCAAAACAAGAATAGAAGGGGAAAAAAAATCGTGAGACTTCCACCCAAATCCCGAGCGGTCCACAAGGAAAGGGGAGCGTAGGTAGGTGTTAGCGGGGCTGGGCGGACGCGTGGTGGACTGCGGGGCCAAGGCGGACTCCCCCGTAATAAAGACTAGCTTTTAAACAACGTCGCGCGGCTCTGAAGAATTTCTCCGAGCTCCGGGTTATAGACTCGAAAGTAAGAGACTACGTCAGCGGGAGGGAGGAGACAGCCTGCAGAGAGCTCTCTCCTTTGTGTATCAACACCACCTGAGCTCCGCCCTCCGCTCCACCCACTCCTCATCCTCCCCTCCTCCCCCGCCCGGCCCAAGGGTCGGTCCACCCCTTACAACTCCCTGCCTCTAGCGGCCTCTCTTCCTCACCTCCTACCCTACGGGTCGGCCAGCCTTTCCTTTCACTTACCTTTTCTCCATATCTCATCCATTCATTCTTCTGATAGGAGCTCCGGGACCTGCAGAATCGAAATATTACCCCCAGACACTTCCCACTGATAGTTATTTTCGACCCAAATTCAGTTCCTTTCTGTACTGTTCTCCACATTCCCTTTCTTCCAAGTCTCTAGCAGCAGTTTTCCACCACCTCCTAAGGTGTTAGAAGAAATAGACTCGGTTCCTCTGGATTGGGGTTAGGGAGGAGGAGAGAGCAGAGGAGCAAGAGTCAGAACTTGACCAACAAATTAGTAACCTGGACATGGTGTCTTGTGGTCACCTGAGGGCTTCTCTGTCCTCTCTCTGAAGTATGTCAGCATACCTTTGTTAACTTACCACCTCTTTTCCCCTTTCCCTTCCATTTAAGGAAGTTTTCTTTTTTTTTTTTTTGCTGGGTTTGTTGGAATGTTAGACTGGGATGTTTTTTCTCCTTACTAATCAGCTCTACCAGACCCCTTTTTCTCTATAATGTAAGGTCTTATTAAGGTACAGACCCCTACAGGCACCTGCATTTGGGAACCAGAAGGTCAAGATTCTCAATGTTGAAAGATAAGACCACTTAGGATGATAGACCTGACCAGTTGCTCTTTGTCTTTGAACCTTGGGAAGCTAGGTAGAGCACACAAAGGTAGGTATGAAAAGATTTTTTTTCTTTTGACGTTTTTCCTGAGGAGATAGGTGTAACTTTCTATTTTAGTAGCTCATAGGACTATCAATCTTTTGTAGTCTTCCAATTTGTAGTCTTTATATTTTGTGATAGATGTGGAAGTAGGGACAAGACATTGCAAGATGGTTGATTTTCCCTGTTAGTATATTTCCCTCACTCCAAAGTCTCCTTATGGCCCCCCACAAACCCCATGCTCCCTTCCTGCTTCAGGACTTTTGTTTATGCCAGAGAGTAAGTTCTTTCTCCATTCTTTCTCCACTGTAACATCGAGTTAGCTTAAGTAGTGGAAGCAGTTTTGGACAGAAATTCAGGTTTTTGTTTCAAGTTCTGCTTAAGGCTAGGGGGCCTTAATTTTCTTATCTGTAAAACAGGAATAACAGAATTGTTCTAGGAGAGTACTTTGTAAATGTAGTCGATATATGCTTTAAGGATCCTTATTTCAATTCCCATCTTCACAGATGAGTCTTAGGTCCTAGAGCAGGGCTACTTCTCTCCCCCTCTGGATTCAATGACTACTCCTAACTCCATGGTTATTCTTTAATGTCATCAACGTTATTTCCCACTGGTGTACTTATTTCCCACTGGTGTACTCCCCTCCCCCAATATTATCATTTAAGAATCATTTTAGTTAGCTGGCTTTATTTAAGTAGCTTTTAGAAAAGGGTATTTACTTTTAGACAGTGGTGGTTCAGTAATAATAATTGGTATAAAATATTCCCACCACAGAAGTCTGTGACACACTTTCCTACAAGCACATATAGAGTCTGGGGAAAAGTGGGTTCAATCAGAGACTATACATGGCAAATAGATACTAGATGCTAGTTCATTCCTGGGATGCTCAAGAAATTTTCCTTAAGCATGGTGTAGCTTCTTCATTGGGCTCCTTGTGGAACCAAGGCAGATACTGCCGTCAGATGTTTCAGGGTTGCCACTAGGACACTGATAAGACAATGGGAAGACCAGAATTCTTGGGACCCTTCAAAGCTCAAAAGGTGCTTGGACTGAGGGAAGGGGTTTTGGGAAAGATACCTAGGGGGAGGCTTCTCTTCACCTAGGCAGTTCCTTCTCAGAAGTTTGCTGAAATGCTATCTCTCCAGACTCGGCTCTCTCTTAGAATTTCCCAATTCCAGCAATTTTGATGTTTCGGCAAATTAGAACAGACTTTTCAGTCATTTTGCTTCATCCAATATCTTCCAAAGACTTTTCACACTGACTCATGATTGAGATCAACTAATTGATTAAGCATCTTATCATTACATTAAATGGGGTGAGGTGACTTGTTTGATTTACTCAGTCACTTTACCTTTATACAAATCTTAAAGTACTATTTAAATGTGAATTATTATTACAACTTAATCCAGTATTTTATTATATATGGTCTTGATTTCTCATTGTTTCATATAAGTCTTCTGCTAAAATCTTGTTCCTAGTACCACATTATGGTGTAGAGGTGACATTAAGAAAAGCACTCTGAGCTGAAAGCTGATGTGGAAAAAGCGATGGATATCTGGTTTCAAATCCTAACTCCTACTACTTATGTCACTGTGACAAAAAAGTCACTATATGACTTTGGACAAGTTATTTAACCTCCTTTGGCATTAGTTTTCTCATTTGTAAAATGCTGGGATTTTCAAAGGTCATTCCCCACTAAAATCTTATGCTATGATATGTCTTAAGTGTAATGAAGCTTCATAAATGTTAGCTATTCTGTTTTGACTTCCTGTTGGATTCCATTGCAACACATCTTAGGGTCAGGAATCATTTGAATACATATAAAAGCCTTGTGCTTTTAGTCTTTTTCAAGATCAAGAACACACATAAGTTGGGCTAAAAGTTGGGAACCTTTTTTCCTTGACAGTCTGATTCATAACTTTGACAGGGTTATTTTGAGGCACAACTACTTATTTGGGTATTCTAACATTGAGGTCTAGAGTATCTGACTCTAGATGACATTGTGCTAGAGTGCATGGAACAGTGTATAATCACTTGATTTCTAGCATACTTAACCAGAGGACCAAAGTGTATCTGGTCAGAATTCTAATTTCCGAGCAAACTCAAGATAAAGATTTATCACTTCTAATGTCCTAGCCAAAAAAATAAATGTATTCCTCAAAATAAGGACCAGGTTCAATAAATCTACTCTGAATTTAAAGGGATAAGTTATGGAGGAAAATTCTTAAGCATTTTTTTTTTTAGAAATAACCTACACACTTTTCTTTATCATTATTTATCATGAATGCAGTTGTATCTGATGAAGAAGTGTAAGGCTCAAGATATTTCCCAATGCTGGAACTAACTGTTCTCTACTTTGTGTGAACAACTATTCTTTAGGATGATTTAAAAAATTATGTATAATTCCCATTTGGTTCAATACATTTGGCCTAATACATTGAGGATTTTCTCAGTGTACACTCAACTCATAGGGCTCCAGTTTATGTACCCAGAAGTCTGAAGACTTGTGATCTACCACCATTTCTGGTAGAGGCCAGTCATACTTCACTTTACTTCCCTGTCTCCAGCCTTATTCTAATTACTGCCTTGCCTTTATTGCATATACTCTTCTACCTCCTCCCTACAACATCTAATTTTTGTTCAGTCATGTTTGATTCTTTGTGACTCCATTTGAGGTCTTCTTGGCAAAGGTTCTAGAGTAGTTTGTCATTTCCTTCTCTAGCTCATTCTATGAATGAGGAAACTGAGGCAAATGGGGTTAAATGACTTGCCCGGGATCACACAGTTAGTGTCTGAGGTCAGATTTGAGTGTCTGAGGTCAGATTTGAACTTATGAAGAGGAGTCTTCCTGACTTTAGGGACCATCACTCTATTCACTGGGCCACCTAGCTGCCCCCTACTAGATCTAGAACAAAGAGCAAACCTATTCTACCATTGCTCCCAGAAGGAATATGTCAGTCTACTTTCCTCTGGCCCCACTTAACCATCCCTAGAACCAAAGAGCTTTTCTCTGGTCACAACTCTCATATGTCTCCCTCATTAGACTACAAATTTCTTATGGGTAGGAACTGTCTAAGCTTTTGTTGTATCCATAGCAGTTAGCACTATGAAAAGGCTTCATAAAATTATTTTCATTCACCTATTCTTTTATTTCAGTCATATGGAAACAAACACCAGGTGAAGTGTCAGGTGCCATAGATTCTAGAGATGTTTTATTCCAGATAGCTCTATGCCCTGAGATTCTTAAACCCTTTGTGTCTCAATTTTCTAATATATAAAAATGGGGCTAATAATTTCTGTCCTCGCCATCTAAGGGTACTTGGTTTTAGTTGAAAAAAATTTGTTAAAACAAAAAAGACAACAGATTTCCAGAGCAAGAAAAAAAAGTCTTAGCACTAGGGTAGAGAGGACTTTATACTCTCTATAGGGAGACCCACTCCAATGCCAGAATAGTCCCTTTCAGAGAACACACTATATTTAGTTCTTCAGGGTTTAAACAGCTAGAAACAAACATAACACAAAAGTAATAGGCCAATATATTATCATATAAATTGACAAAAAGTAGTATATGTCACAATAATTCTAAGATATAAATTCAAATTCAATACATTTATTTTAAAACTTAAAACAAAATTAATCCATAGATCTTTAACCTGCTATTTCTCCAGGATTTCCAGCAAGCCAGCTGGTCACTATAGAAGTATGAAGGTCAAATATTCTGTATCTCTATCAGCCAAGGTCACTTTAGGACTGAGTCTTAGGCTAGCCCTCTGAGTCATAAGATTCTCCACCACCTTTTGTGATAAAGTAATAAAAAAGATCTTATTTGATTAGGAGCAAGTATAGGATATAATAGTGTACAAAAACAGTCACAGGAGACAAGTAATCAATTAAAGTGAGGTGGAATTACAAAAAGCATTTTTAACATTTAAAAGGAGTAATATAAATTCAATCAATATTCCACTAACATTTATTAAAAACCTATTTTGCATGAATTTATGGCCTCTACACCTAGATAACAGGGTGTCTCAGGTCTTAGTGATAGGGAACCTTTTATTAATTAATCTGATCTGCTTTCCCCAAATTTATTTTCTTTAGTGCCATTTTAAATTCCTGTGTAAGTGCCTTAGGGACTGTCATGTTCAAGTCTTAAGTGTGGTGGTTCCTTTGATGGAGAAAACAGTTCGTTGTAATAACTTGCAAATCCCTTCCACTTCTTTATTTTTATTCTTGAATGCCCTTGGGATGACTTTGCTTAATTGTATATCCTACTAACCTTTCTTAATACTGGGTTGACTCTCTACTGCTTCTCTCTGCTTTATAAGATTATATTGTTTATAATTATTTATCATCCTTCTTCAGAAGATTTTACAGATGAGTTTATATTCTAATCCAGTGCTACCTTTGGCAGCCATCTCTCCCAATCTGACAAGGAGGTAAAATGTTTGCTAAGCTGTTTTCTGGAGTCTTCTGGCCTCCTTTTTGTAGCAATTAATTTATATGGCTTTAACATCTGGAAGGAATAGTCATAGTAGGGGTCAATGCCATTGTATATTTCCCATTTTTTTTTCATTATGGATAGGGATAAGGATAGTATCTGTAGTTTCACTGGCACAGGGAACTCCTTGATAATGAAACTGCTTCTACCTCTGCAGGCTAGCATTCTCTACAATTTAGGGTCTTAGAGAGTTACCTAGAATACTAACAGATTAAAGGCCTTGACCACGATCACACAGGGTTAGAAATGGGACTTGAACACAGATCTTTGTTCTTTAAGACCCAACATTCTATCCTCTATGCAACACTGCCTCTTGGTTGTTTAATTCAGATTTAAATCTATTTAATTGTACTCCATATCTTTTTCTCACTACTCTTGTTTCTTCTGCTAAGTTCTGAATTTAGCTCTGATGCTGACTCAGCAATAGCTCCTTCATCTAGGATAGGTCTTATCCCAGGTTTTACAATGTAGTCAGTTTCATTTTTTGTGAAGTTAATTGGCTATCTACCTCTATTTTCATAATTTTGGATTCATCTGTATTTATAAATGTTAATTTTATTCTTTACAAGCTAGTCTTCTCTATTAAAGAATAAATTCCTCAAAGTCAACAAATCAGTCAACAATCATTATTAAGTACTTAGTGGGTTCCAGGCACTGTGACAGGCAAAGACTGAAGAGGGTAGTACACTGTAGGAAAGAATGCTGAACCGAACCTGGAGTCAAGATTTGTGTTTAGATCCTGGCTGTGCTCACTGTGTGATGGTAAGCAAGTCATATAATTTATCTAAGCCTTAGTTTCCACATCTGTAGGAAGAAGATAATACCTTCACTACCTCACAGATTTGCCAGCAAAGTGTTGTATAAAGTGTCAGGTAATATTTTTCCTGTAACTTATAACCCAAGAACAAAACTAAGTATTCCATAAGCACCACATAAGTATGACTAAGTTGAACTACCCCTTTGTTTTGATGTTCATTGGTTGCTATATAAGGTATAAAGTCCTCATTGTCACACTAAAGAAAAATAGGGATACCCGCTTCTTGGTTTTCTTGTTTTGGATTGTCTGGCTCGTCCTATGTAGTTCTATGCCTTGTCTTGCTTTTCCTTGACAATGACATTCTTCAAGTCGGTTTTTCTCTCCATACTAAAAATAAATAAGGTAAAACAGCAATCAGTGATATTCTTAAGATCATAGTTTTTTGTTGGCAAAAATTTTATTGTTATCAAAACATTTCTTTAGTTCCTAAAGATTGACAGTGTTTCTTCACAACAAACCTGTGAGATTCAGTGAAAGTTGTATTATCCTCAATTTACATACAATGAAATCAAGGTACAGAAAAAGCCAAGTGAATTTTCAGTGGCCACATAGCTGGCATGTCAGAGCTAGGATTCACACTTAGGTATTTTGACTCAAAGACCAGTTTTCATTCCAGTATAACACGCTGCCTCTGAGGATTATAGGAATTAGATTTGGTAGAAATCTTAATAGATTATCTAGTCCAGTGGTTCTCAACCCTCCTAATGCCGTGACCCTTTAATACAGTTCCTCATGTTGTGGTGACCCCCAACCATAAAATTATTTTTGTTGCTACTTCATAACTGTAATTTTGCTACTGTTATGAATTGTAATGTAAATATCTGATATGCAGGATGTATTTAACTTGAACATAACCCACAGATTGAGAACCGGTGATCTAGTCCAATGCCTTCTAAGTAATTTTATTCATTTCTCATCAAGCTACTATACCCTGAACCACTCCATTATGTCCCAGAAACCTTTTCATTCTGGAATATCACGTCTTAAAATTTTCACTTTAGAAGAACCTTCCTCCCAGAGGCCTCTCCTCCTGATTGAATGACTCCTCTGAGAAGGTCTATTTAAGGAGAGTGCTAACTAGCCATCTCTTCATTTCTCTAGGACTGCTCTTGGTACTTCTCCATTGGCCTGCCTCCCTCAGGTACCTTCCTCTTTCCCCATACGTCATCCCACTTTCATCTTCCTTTTATATGTAGTCTTCCCTCATTAAAATGCAAGTTCCTTAAGGGTCAGAGCTGCCTTCCCTTTTGCATCTATTTGTACACTTAGCACGGTATAAGCATGTAAGCACAGTAAGCACTTAACAAATGCTTGTTGACTACTAACTTTAAATATTTTTTTTAATGTGGCTATTATTGAACAACTTTCTGGGTGATTTCTGAGCCCCAAACATTTAAATATAATGTTAATTTATCTTTTGTAGTTGACACCCTAAGCAGCACAAATATATAAATGACACAAAATGCTATACTCTTCCTCTTGGTTTTTTTGGGCACCAGTGCACCACTTGGGCTATCTACCTGTTATCTCTTACTCTTGTTTTCATGACTGACCCACCTAATTTTTCTACCACACATTTCCTGAAGTGATATTTTCTCTCCTAATTATAAGATCACAGATTTAGAGCTAGAAAGAATTTAGGAGGTATCTAGTCTAACCTCCTCATTTAATGGATGAAAGAGAGCACTATTAATAAATAGCAGAGCTAAGATTTGAATCCAGGCCCTCTGTTTCTAAATCTAGTCTTTTTTTCTATCATACTGCACTGCTTCACATTTTGTTCAGCTCACCTTTGGTATCATGTTGAAGCCTATGTGTCTCTTTTTTGGTCACCTACAGACAACTGGTGATAGCTCAGGATGTAGTGGAAAAGGGACAGCTAGGTAGCTCAGTGGATACAGCACTGGCCCTGGAGTCAGGAGGACCTAAGTTCAAATCTGCCCTCAGACAGTTACTAGCTGTGTGACCCTGGGCAAGTCACTTAGCTCTTAGCTCTTAGCTCCTATTGTCTCTAAACAAAACCAAAGGGATGCAGTAGAAGATCTAGGTCTTTTTAAGCTAAGGTCTTTCCCAGGTCTGTTTGTCTGAGGCACCTATTCAGTGATTAAGGGGTTGGTAAGAACTGATCCAAAAGATGACTTAGTTTGTCATCACAAAAGAATCAGCCTACAAGGAAAAGACCCTCAGAGTTTCTGTCCAGAACAGAAAATAATTGCTGTTTATACTCACTTAGAGTCATCAAAACCCAAACAATAAGCAAGAGGTTTGGGCTGGACAATTCAATTTTACTGGTCAGTCAGTGAAAGCCAGGGTTTTGATTTGGGTTTAAAGGCAGGGTCAAGTAACTCCATTTGAATCATAATGGGCTTTTGCCAGGCCTGTTTTTTCAGAAGGATATTTTAGGAAATTATAAATGAAAATTACATGAGACAAAGAATTACTTGTCCTAACTTTTTGAAAAAAATGATAAAGTAAATAAATGGGAGGGAAAATCAAGCCTCCAGACCCCAAGATAACAGGTTCATGGAAAAGACACACAAAACATATAAGAGGTAATTTTGCAGGGCAAAGCACTAATTTCTGGGGAACCAGGAAAGACTTTATGTAGAAAGTGCTGCTTGAGCTGAGTCTTAAAGGGAGTGTGATGAGGGGGAGCATTCCTACCATAGAAGAAGCTTTTTGCAAAGGCACAGAGATGGGAGATGGGAGTATTATGTATGAAGGACAGCAAATAAGGTAGTAGCACTCTGGAATGTATGGAGAAAAATAACGTACAAAAAAAACTAGAAAAGTAGAATGAAACAAGTTTGTAAAGAACTTTAAATGCTTGATAGAAAAGTTTCTATTTGATCCTAAAGGGGATAAGGAACCTCTGCAGTTCGCTAAGTTAGGGGGATGACATGGTCAGACCTGTGCTTCAAGGAAAATCACTTTGGTTATATGTGGAGAATAGATTCCAGTGGGGAGAAACTTGAGGCAGGAAGACTAATTAGGAAACTATTACAATAGTCCAAGTGAATGGTCATGATAGGCTGAAATGGAGAAAAGGGACTGTGAGAGATATCATGGAAGAAGAAATGATAACATTTGGTAACTAACTGTCTGGACATATTGGAGTGAGAATGAGGAGTTAAGCATACCAACTGAGGTTGTGAACCTGTGTGACTAGAGTAGAGGGCCCAGGACAGAGCCTCAAGTGATAGAGACTGACAAACTGGTGGGAGAACAAAGAAGGATCAGTGTTACAAAAAACACACAGAGAAATCAAAGTATCAAAGAGGAGGAGATGGTAGTCAGCAGTTTCAAATATAATATGTAAAAATACAAGTTCTCTCACAGAATAGCTTGGAATCATTGGAAGTGCTACAAATTTACCAAATCCAATCTGTCTTGTTCCTTCTCTTATTCAATACTGGGTCCAGAATTGGGAGAACCTAGATGAGAAATGAATAGGACAAGAGCATTTAAAGGGTTATACTGTATTCCTGGAGAAATTACCCATGTAGATGAATATGCCAGTTTTTATTATTACAGTAAATGCCAGTTTTAAGCTGTTAATAAAAAAATGTTTGTTTATCTTTCTCTGTTTGTGTGTGTCAAATGTATTTGTAATGCACACAGGCAACACTTATTCCATGATCTTATTTTTGACTTAACAGAAATACTGATGTATTAAATGAACATACAAACACAAAGAGAATACATTTGATGCTGATATATTCTCTTCACTTAGGAATCAGATGCAGATGATATTGAAGAAACTGCAAGAAGCATTTTGGATATTATATTTCAAACTTAAGCACTAACTTTGTATTCCTGGCTGTTTTTCCAAGGTTCCTATCCTGACTGGAAACAGGATCTAGTAACTACTGATATCCTCTCTTGGGAGAGTACAAGATATTAAATATATGACACAAAGTGGGATTGCTAAGTTTGCATTTTAGATTTTACCTTGATTTTGCATAGCCTAAACAAATTCCTCCCAGGTCTATGCCATCTTACATATCAAATCAGGATTTGGGCTCATCCTCCTGATAAGTCACTTTTTTGGAGAAGCGGGGCCTCCTCTTTAAGAGCCAGTCAGTGATGGATAAGGGACCCAGGATCTTCAGCACTGTTGAACTCACAAGGTTGCCTTCATGGCCAGCAAAGAAGATCCTAAGAAACAAAGCAGAAAAGGGGGGGGGGGGGTGTTACCCCAGGCCCAGGCTCAACTGTTCTTGTTGAGGCCCCTTGCTCTAGCTGCCATATGCTTGAAGTTTCCATTTCTACCTAAGTAGGAGAAAGTACTAGTTGCCTCCTCTACCCCTCATGGGAAAGGGTGGGGTAAGAGAGAGAACTACTTGCCACATATTGAGAAGGAAAAGGAAGGCAGAGGGTAGATCATTCCCTTTTTAAGGTGCACTGAGTCATTACCTCTTCCTGCATCAAGGCCAATACAGAGATGAGTTCTTAAAATGCAGTCTTCCAGTGCTGAGCCACAGAAGTTGCTAGGGGAGCTCTACAGGCCCACCTTTGAACACTCCCTGGGGTACAACCCCTGCTACACTTGCTTTGTCAGTTTTCTCTCAAGACAAAGAAGAAATTATTTCACCTCATTTCAAACTGCAAGGAACGTCTTTATTATTTCATGATGTTACATATAGTATAAATTCCTTCCCTCTTTGCTCTGGGACTTTTTTCTTATTATCACTTTGCAGAGACAGGGCATCAGACCAATTCTTGTAATTGTTGGGCATTCAAATTATTAAGTAGCTTCTGATGCAGGCTAAGAACTAATTTTTTATTTCTCTTAAACAAGATAAAGAATAGAAGAGCTAGATATGTGCATGAGAGATCCCGATTTTTATTGTCACTGTGTGCTATGTTCTAAACACTCAGAAAAAACTTACAGGAAAACAAAAGGGAATATGTTTCATACTTTTCATGCCATTTAACATTAAGATAGGAATTAGAAAAACTTACCTTATCTAGCTCACAAAAATGTTGCCCTTAAACTTGTTTTGGTAATATCCCCTTGAGCAAAAATCCATTTTAAGTCATTTTGTTGTTCTTACTGAAGTACTGGAAGTAATTTTATTTTGAACCGTTCTAATAAAAAAAACTGCTTTTCTTCCTCATCTCTTTAAATTTTTTTTTTCTCAAATGCTCCTCCCACCTTCTTCTTCAAAACAAGATTCACTTTCCTTAAAAAAAGAAGCCACAGCATGATTCCATTGTTTTGTTCATCATTTTCAGTGGCTCCTTACTACTTACTTTATGCTGACATTCAAGGCCTACCACAATCTGCCCTTCACCTACCTTTTTTTTAGCTTTATCTCCAACTAAACTAAAGAACACCACAACCAATTAATTTCCCTTAACTTGCACTGTGCTTCCCCACCCCCATAACTTTCCCAACTCTTTTCTCCTACCAAGGAAGAAGGATCTGGTATGTCATGATTTACCTTTGCATTTGTTAAGAGAAATTACAGCAGTACCATGACACCCTTCTCCCCCTTCCACCTCCTCCCTTTGCTTTTCCCAAAGCTAAGCCTATTCCACAAGTAAATTACATTTTTGGCTTTGCTAGTCACTTCTAGATCTTTCTTTGCCTAAGGCCAGAAACCAGGAGTAGAGTTTTATTATCATTAACATACCTGCAATTCTTGTTCCCTAAAAGGAAGTCACGTATAAATATGGTTTGGGTCTGAGATCCTTACTCAGGTAAAACTCCCACTGCTTTGGCTTAAGTCCCTGGACTTTTGCCCAAGTTAGCCTGCTGCATCCCAGCCCAAGTGAACTCTAGGTGGTCTTCTAAGGAGGCCTCTGTTTTCCACCCTTTGCAGTGACACCCTGGGAAGTTTGTTTAACCTCCCTGGAAACATCTTTTAGTTTGTTTTGAATTGAATTTTGATTAAAACACAAATGGCTGTCTCATATATCTCAAAACGTAATGATATGCATGGGTCTCCTGTGGTGTTTGGACAAAAATGTTGCTGTCACAGGAAATTCTTATAGACAGAAAATAAACTGAGATAAAGACTATCATTAAAGGGTGGGAAGAAAAGCTCCAGTATTCTCCTGTTTGAAACCTGAGCTCACGGGTATAGGAAACTTCCTGTGGGGAGAGGTTATTTAGTCCTAAATACGGATCTGCAACGGCTCTGCAATCTTGTTAATTATCTGGGACATGGAAAGGTTAATTAATTTGCACAACAGTATCAAGCGGCCAGAATGTCGGTTTATGAAACTTTAAAGAACAAATGCATTAAAAGTAGATCAGAAAAAGTTGGATTTTGGATCACCTTTTCAGTGTCTCCAACACAGTGTCCCCCTCCCCAGGATCAATTATAAGACTCGGGCACTCTGAAGTGCGGCTCTCGGATCCCCGGCGATCCCTTGCTTCGGCCAGTGGCAGGCCTCACCCCACCGCCAGCAACAGAGAAAGAAGGCCCGTTCAAAAAAAAAGCGAAGTCTTCCTGGCCCAAGAGGTAGAAAGCCAGGGGCGCGAAGCAGGATGGGGCGGGGCGAGAAAGAGGAGCCAGGAGCTGCGGAAGGGCTGGGACCTTAGAGGAGGGGTGGGGTCTGCGGGTGGCTAGGCAAGGCCTTCGAAAATTTCCACTACCGGTAGCAGTCCCAGCGGCAGCCCCTCCCACTCTCGGGCTTCCGCGAGTTCATGTGATCGGTGACTCAGCCGGCACCGCCTTCTTGCGTCTGGTGGCGGGCTGAGGGAGGGAAGCGAGGGTGCGCAGAGCTTACGCTTGAAATGGGTGGCTGTTTAGCGCAGCTGCGGCTCGTTGCAGACTGTTAGGTAGCGCCTGCCCTCGGAAAGGCCGCTAAGGCTTCTGCTGCCAGCGCGCGAGCTCCTGTGGGAAGAGAGCTTGTGACCCGGAAAGCCTAGCCGGCCCTGGAACGTCAGGGGTAGATTGCCCGCGGCGGCGGGTATTAAGGTCTCGTAGTCTGAGATCCCAGGTCAGGATCGAGGCAGCTGAGCCAGAAGACCTCAGGAGTGGCCTACCAGGGATGTTGTGCTGCGGTAGTTTCAACCCTGGAAATAACCAGGCTCCTGCAGTAGTGTGTATTGGGCCAGGCCTGCCGCCGCAGAATGGTGGAGCTTTGGCAAGAATTCAGAGAGACAGGCGGCGGCAGGACATTCTCCCTGGAGGGATTCGTGTTAGCGTTCGGGGGCTGTGAAACCACGGGATTGGCGAAAGAGAAGTTAAAACTCCCGAATCCCCAAAGAAAGTACCTTGAAGGGGCTGCAAATACGGAATTTGACCCGAAAATTGATTTAAATTTTGTTTCCAAACAAGTCTTACTTTCTCATTAAGAATTTTAAAATCAAGGTAATTGATCAGTTTAATCATAATAACCTTACTTCTTCCAATCCCTTACAGTGAACGTGCCCACTGTAGGAAAACTACCAAAGTCCTGAAGTTTAGTTTTTAGACATAACTTTAATAAGAAAGTAAACTATATGCGCTATTAACTGCACCACGTATCTGTCCTTATAGTACTAATTAGAATGTCAATAATTGGAATCATTCGCTTATAACATTGACCTTTCCAAAAGAAGTAGTGTGAGTTGAACCTTACAGATCGCACGTGACCACTACTTGCAATTCCGTGTCCAGGGCCAGACTCTCATCACCACTCGCAGGATTATAGCCATAAAGCCTCCAGGTGGTGCCATGTACGGAGTGTCAGGCCTGGAGGTGAGACGTTCTGAGTTAAAATCCAGTCTCAGACGCTTACTAGCTGGGTGACTGAGCATGCCATTTAACCCCTGTTTGCCTCAGTTTCCTCATCTGTAAACTGGGAATAATAATAACACTTCCCAGGTTTGTCGTGAGGACGTAAAGTACTTAGCACATAGTATTTGTTGTAAGCATTATATAAATATTACTTTATTAATATTGTTAGTCTCCTAGTTTATGTCCCTTTTTATCCAGATCTTCCTTTCTATAATCCATCGTCTATATAGCTGCTAAATTGATATTTCTAAAGAACAGGCCAGACCATATTATTCCTTTGCTCAAGGAGCTTTAGTGGCTCTCCATTGCTCTTAGGATCAAATAAAGTCCTATTTGGCATTTAAAAGCCTTTACAATTTGGTTCCAGCATATGTTTCTGGGCTGATTTCATGTTACTTTCCCCATGCTCCAGCCATACATGCTATTCTCCACACCAGACATCACATTTCCTTTCTCTATGTCTTTGCATAGGCTATTGTCCCCCATGCCTGGAATTCTCTCCCTTTTGACCTTGGTTGTTTGAACCCTTATTACCCTGTATGACATTTAAAAAGCTGGAGAGTGATAATTTCTTGGTAATTGATCACTTTGTTAATAATACTAGCATATTACCGATAAAATGGATCCATGACATTCTAGAATGCTAAAGAGGAATCATGGAACCTCACAGCTTACATGCCCTTGGAAGAGTGGATGTTCTTGTGGCAGTCAACTCTGATTGGTTAACAATTAATGAGAGAGAATGAATATTACAGTGAAAGGTGGACCTATTCTAATGGGCAATCTAATCAAAGAATTTATCCCTATCAGAACTTGTGTGGAGCATAGTGGGCTTCCCCACCAGGGTGGGGGCTGAACAAGATTGAAGAGAAAGTTAATTCAGCCTCATTATCAGCAATGCCCTTCAGAGACTGAACAACCTACAGGTTTCTAAAAAAACAAAACAAAACTCCTCTTCCTAATTTAATAATTGCTTATTAATATGAAAGAAATAATCATTTCTCTCACCTGCAAGCCTCAGCTCAAGGGGCAGCACCTTCAAGATGCCTTTTCTGATTCCTCTGGTTTTCACCCCATCCCAAACCACTTTGCATATAACCTAAATTTACTCATCTGTGAACATATTTTAAAATTTTATTATTTATTTTTAGCGTTCTTTACTTTTTTAAATTTTGAGTTCCAAATTCTCTTCCTCCCTGCCACTCTCTGAGAAGGCAAGCTATATGGTATCAATTATACATGGGAAATTATTATTATTATTGCTCTTTGGAGGGGGGAAGGCAGGGCTATTGGGGTTAAGTGACTTGTCCAAGGTCACATGGCCAGTAAGTGTTAAATGTCTGAGGTCAGATTTGAACTCAGGTCCTCCAGACTCCAGGGCTGGTGCTCTATTCACTGCATCACCTTGCCTCCCTGATACATGTGAAATTATGCAAAACATTTCCACATTAACTGTAATTTTTTAAAAAGCAAAAATAAAGTGGGAAAATTATGCTTCAGTTTGCACTGAGTTTATCAGTTCTCTTTCTGGAGATGGATAGCATTTTTTCATCCTAAAAAGTTTTTTTTAAGTTGTGATGGATCATTGTATTGATCAGGGTAGCCAAGTTTTCACAGTTGATTATCCTTACAACTTTGCTATTTTTGCTCTCCCAATTCTCACTTCATTTTGCATTAGTTTATATAGGTCTTGCATGTTTTTCTGAAACCACTCTCCTCATCATTTCCTACAGCACATTAGTACTCCATCACAATTATATGCCATAGCTTTTTTCAGCCATGCCCCAATTGATGAGCATCTCCTTGATTTCCAATTCTTTGCCACCATAAAAAGAACTAATATAAATATTTTTGTACATAATAGGTCCTTTTCATTTTTATTTGATCTCTTTGGGGTACAGACCTAGTAGTGGTATTATTGGGGAAAAGAATATAGTCCTTGGGCCAAATTCCAATTTGTTCTCCAGAAAGGTTGGACTAGTTCACAACTCCAGCAGTTCATTAATGAACCTGTTTTTCCCTCATCCCCTCCAGCATTTGTCATTTCTGATTGTTGTGAGGTGGTATTTTAGAGTTGTTTTAATTTGCCTTTTTCTAATCAACAGTGATTTAAAACATTTTTCATATAACTATCGATAGCTTTAATTTCTTCTGAAAACTGCCCTTTTCTATCTTTTGACCATTTATCAATTGGGGAATGGCTCTTATTTTTTAAATTTGACTGAGTTCTATACTCAATGTGTATATTTGATAAATGAGAAAATGAGAGAAACTTGCTGTAAAATTTTTTGATGTTACTTCTTTATGGTATCTTTTAACAAAATATAGTTTCCCTCATTATCCCTTTTAATTAGGCCTTTTGCTTTGTTTGAGATCATGTTTGCTACCCCTGCCTTTTGTTAGTTTAGTTGAAGCACACTGGATTCTGCTCTGGCTTTTTAACTTGACTCTCTGTGTGTCTTTTCTATTTCATGTGTCTATTGTAAACAAATTGTTGTGTTTGTCCTTCATTCTCAAAGAGGAAGGATGACATAGAAATGATGACATGACTTGTAGTTGACTTTGATTTAAGTGAAGAAGAGCTCTGCAAGGTCAGCAGCCTCAGTTTCTCTTCCAGAGCCATCTGGGTCCAATAGCCAGATATTCATCAAGACAACTGGAGACGGTCCAGGATGCAATGGGAGACCCTGGTCTTTTAAGCTAAGGTCTTTTCAGATTCTCACTTTGAGTGAGGTGTCATTCAGTGCAGTGGTTCTCAACCTTCCTAATGCTGCGACCCTTTAATACTCGTATGTGGTGTATGTGCATGTGGGCAGACCCACCTGGAAACGGATAGAGGGGCCGTGGCTCTGTTCCTAAGACCATTGGAAATATGTGTTTTCCTTTTTTTTTTTT
>CM053585.1:396027492-396088470 GCA_028646515.1 Pseudochirops corinnae
CTCTGCATTTCGCTTTTCAGCTCTGGAGACCTTTAGGCCAGACTGCTCATCTTCCCCTTTCACAATCCCCACTTGCAGCTGGTGCTAATCTCCACTCACCTGAGAAGCTTCTCCCGCCCAGCTGCCCCTGGGGCACAGCCGCGGCTTCAGGCCAGGCTGGTTTCAGTTCGCAGTGCTGATATGGTTCCTCATAGCCGAGCTGACTTTAGTGGGAAGTATCCTTGTGTGTGTTTTGGAGTTCTAGGATTGGTTTAGAGTCCTATTTTATGGGTATTTTGGGGTGGCTATGTGAGAGCTGCAATATGTTGCTGCTGCTACACCGCCATCTTGGCTCCGCCCCCCCCTCAAATTTATCTTGATGATATATAATGCTGGTTCTTGGTTTTAGATTGTGAGAAGACAACTGTCCACCAGGTTTGGTTTAGGAGATTTTCCCCAAGGGGTGACAAAACTGGGATTTGATTTGCCTGGGGGTGGGGTAGGGTGGGTTGCCGTAGTAAACTCAAATAGAATGAGATACTGGAACGTCTAAATCTATGTTATAGACATTTATAAGACACACAGGCGAAATAAAAGAAAAAAGCATAATAATATCAGCTTTTTGTGGTTCGCAAACAACCACGAGGAGTAGAAGTGTTACAGTGATAGAAATGAATTGTCTTTTAACTTTATGGATTGACAAGTACTATAAAAACACTTTAGTCTTAGTAAAGCAACCATTCAGACATAAGTTTCAAGTTTATTTAAGTCAGTGAAACAAAATGTAAATGAATTAGATAGTGAGGAACCTTTTAGTGCAGGTGTTGGTTGGTTCAGTTGCTTTAAAAATTGAACTCAATTGTATAATGTTAAAATTACCAGAGAAGTGGTCATTGCAGATGAGGACTAAATATGCTGCTATTTTAAAGAAAATAATAGAAGAGAGTGTATACGCTAGCAACAATTTTTTTTTTCATGTAGATGGAACAGGCTTGTTCTGGAAAAGGATTCTTTCCAGAGCTTGGATTTCTGAGAAAAAAACTCAACTTTGATTCATAAAATTGCCTAACACTTTTATTGGGAGATTATGTAGAAGGGAATTTAAATTAAATGCTTGTTAAACTCTGAGAAGCTACAGTCATTGGATCTTTTCCAGTTTCATAAAAAGACTTGAGAGTAAATCTGTTATTGAAGCCTGGTTTTCAAGTTACTATCCCATTCAAAGCGATACTAATATTAGAAAACTGGTCATCCAATTACACTAGGTTCACTGTGTGAGAATGTGAACATGAAAATTTGTATAGTAGTGATAAAAATCTTTGTAATTACCAGCCTATGTGTCAATCAATCAATCAGTTAACATTTATTAAGCACCTACTATGTGATGCCACACTGTGTGCTAAGTACTGGGAATACAAAAAGAGGCAAAAACAGTCCCTGCTCTCAAGGAGCTTGCAATCTAATGGGAGAGACAACATGCGAACCAATTCTTTACAAAAGAAGCTGTAGATAGAATCAATAGGAAATATTTAAAAACGAGAGGGCACTCAAATTAAGAGGCATCGGGGAAAGCTTCCTGCAGAATGGGGGTTGGGGGTTAGTTGAGACTTAAAGGAAGCCAGGGAAGTTGAAAGAGAAGATAGTTCAGTGTGTGCTATTAAAATATTTTAAACAATTATCATATTTTTTGCATATTACCAGTGCAGGCTTATCTTTAGGAACAAAATTCCAAATTGTAAATTTTTTAAATTTTGTTTTCTATAACTACTCTTTATAGTAAATTTGAATCAAAAATATATTTTCATATTATTATGTTAAAGACATAGAAGGTTCTTTAAGTTTTTCCCATTGCATTTTTCCTTTATAACTTCAAATAGTATGAATTTGAAAAATGAGACCATTTAATAGTATTCATTATTCATTCTAATCAGGACCTAGCTATACTTGAATACTATGTTACTCTAAGATAAAAAAAGGATGGTTTCAGAGTAATCCAGAAGACTTATATGAATTGATGCAGAGTAAAGTAGGCAGAATGAGAACACGTTATACAATAATAATATTTAAAGGCAACTTTGAAGGATTTCAATGAATTCAACTCCAATAAGCTTGGTAATAACCACATTCTCCACCTCCTGACAGTGAAATGACACACTCAGAATGCAGAATGGAGCATATTTTTGGACATAGATTGTGTGTATTTGTTACAAGGGTTTTGCTTATCTTTCCCCCCATCCCCATGGGGGAGGGTAAGTAGGAGGCCTGGAAATTTTTGTTGAGGAATAATAAAATAAAGTTATTCTCATTTGTATGGTATGTTGAACAGGGGACTATGACTAATTTAGGACTTTGAAGGAAATAAAAGAGGCATTTAGAGCCACCACCACCCCTTTTTTGCAGCAAAGATATTTATCAATTAAGAGGAAAGGAAACATTGCTCAGCCCATACTTGACTTGTACTCTGCTTGACCTGGGAGTGACAATCAAGCCTACTCTATAAGGAATGTCTAAGACTTCAAATCCCATATCATATGCCTATTGAGCAAAGAGATTAATATTTGTGGTAAAATGGAAGCACGAGTGGTGTCTTAATTAAGAACAAAGCATATAGTGTAAGAAAAAAGCACTCTCTGCTCTTTGCCATAGGGAAATATACCTGGAAGAATTTGTTGGTATATATCTGCTGAAGTTTCTGGCTTCTAGGTTCCACTACCCTGTCAAATTGCAAATAATTAACATGAAATAAATGTGAAATTCCATTTAAGTATGTATATTTAAATATTTAATAGTCTGGTAGCACAGAACCTGACACACAAGGAGGACTTAATAAATGCCTATTGACTGACTGGAAAATGCCCTCAGGATACAGAACTGTTCAGTTGGAAAATTTGCCTACAGAGGCCTCTTGAGTCTTCATTAAATGGCTTAAGCATTCTTCCAAGACTTTTGATAGATCTGTCAATATCTCATTTAGTTGTTCTAACATATACTGTTCCTTTAATCCTTGCTGAAAATTTTAAGCTTATTTCTTCTTTTGTGGTCTGTATGATGATGCACTTATAATGCATTTAATTTTTCAATGTAAATGCAAATGTCACCCCATGATTAGGTGGTCCTTGGAGGACAGATCTGAAACTGTTAACCAGCCAGCCAAACCCTCCTCCAGCTTTGGGAAGCCACTGTGTTTTCTGAGCTCTAAGGCCCTGGCCCATGAAATTGGGCTGTGACTTGCCCCTTCAGGATTAGCGATCAGCTACTCAGAAGGTGGAAATATGGATTAAATCTTATTCCTCAACCCTACCCCCAAGAAAATTGTGGGCTTTTCTAGTACAACTATATCACCCTTTTCAACACATCTTCCCTCTGTCCCATCCCAAGAATAGGCTTTGGTGACTGTACCAGTCTTTAGTGTCTCAGGGATGTTATAAACTAATCCAGCCCAGGTATCAGAAGTAGCTATGAAAGCAAATCCTGTCCCTCCAATTATACCCAGCATCCTCATAACCCCTCTCTTTTTTCTTCCCATGGCCAAATCACTATTCTGGGTCAATGGCCAGTGTTTAACAACCTTCCTCTCCCCTCACACATAACATTTCATTGTTTTTCTGGAGGAAGAATGAATAGCACAGGATGAGTAGGCATGAGTGGACTGTGATTGCATTATCTTCACCTCCAATCCCACTTTTGCTCTGAATTTCCCTATTTCTGGGGAAGGTATTACCATTCTTCCCTTTCTCAGTTTCTTAGACTCCTTCTTAAAATCTTACTCAATAGAAACCCAAAAGAAAATTGATCAGAGGGTAAGGGGTGCAAGAAAGCTTTTTTGTTGGTATTTAGTTTCAGGATTTGGAGCTGGAAACAGCATCAGGAGGAGCCCAGGTCAGGTTGGGCAGGTAGGTTCAGCTTCTAATCGTGTTTCAGGCTATCTCTCTACCAGACTGTCATTCAGCCCAGCCTGGGAGCTCAATTGGTAGTGGCCCTTCAGGAAGTCACAGAGTTGTGTTTCCTCTTGGCTGGAGACTAGGGTATATAGCTCCAGTAGGGTCAGAGTAGCTTCCATGGTATCCACGCTCACTCTAGGAAAATTGGAAGCACTAAAAACACTGTTTTTCTTTTTTTAGCTCACAGAAAAAGTGTGACACTCCAGGGAGGGCAAAATCATTCAGGTCAAAATAGAAAGTTAGGAGGCCCACAGGTTGGTTAGGTGGTTGACAATGCCCTCAGCAGAGAACTTTTGGTGGATATAAGAGGTAGAGCTATGGCATCAGGGGCAAAAGAGGTGACTGGTTCTGGAGGGAGGCAGGGAAAAGACGGCTTGAATAGCTGATCTTAGGGGTTGGAAGATCAAATGTGAGGGGCTTTGGGGTAGAGCTTGATATATTTGTTCCAGAAAAAACCTACATTTGCCAAAGTTATTAATGATCTCTGATTTGCCAGATCTAATGGCGTCTTTTCAGTCTTCATCCTTCTTGGCCTCTCTGCAGCCTTTGGTACTACTGGCCACCGTCATCTTCAGAATACTTAACTTTATTCTCTCTAGATTGTCCTGACAGAACTTTTTTTCTTTTTCTTTCCCTTCTTTCTTCTTTTCTATTTTTCTTATTTCTCTGGCCATTTTTCAGTCTCTGTTGCTGGCTCATCGGCCGGAGCACGCGTGCCTCACTTAATTTATCCATCCTCGTTTGTTCTTGTCCTTCATTTCTTCTTCTCTTTTTGTGGCTAAACTACATGAGAAGACCATTTATAAGAAGTACCTCCGCTTCCTTTCCTTTCACTCTTCAACTGTCTGTAGAGCTTAGCTTCTGGCCCCATCACTCATCTGTAATCTTCTAATTGACAGATCTAATGGCCTTTTCTCAATTTTCATCCTTCATGCCCTCTCTGTAGTCTTCGACACTGTCTATGACACTCTTCTCTCTAGGTTTTCATAACATTATTCTGTCCTGGTTCTCCTCTTACCTATCTGGCTACCCCTTCTCAGTCTCCTTTGCTAGATCTTCATCAAGGACCCTCTTCTCTTCTTCAATGCTATTTCACTGTAGTGATCACATATGCTGCCATGGATTTAATGATCATCTCTTATTTAATTATCACTACTATGCAGACTTTCTCAGTTCTTCTTATTCAGCTTTAACCTCTCTGCTGACTTTCAGTCTCATTTCCAACTACCATAGAACATCCCATAGACATCTTAAATTAAAATATCCAAATCTGAACTAATCATTTTACTTTATCCCCTCCCTTTCTCCTTTTCTAGCTTCCTTATTAGTGTGTCAAGGGTACCACCAGCCTCCTAGTAACCTAGGTCTGCCCCTATCCTTCACTCTGAACTCTTTCTCACCCTCCACATCCAATCTGTTGCCAAGGTCCTGTCAGTTTTACATTTGTAACATTTCTTGTATCCACTCCCTCTCTCCTCTGACACTGCTGCTGCCCTGGTGCAGGCCCTCGTCTCCTCACACTTAGACTCCTAAAATAGCCTGCTGATTGGTCTCCCTGCTTTCTCTCCCTACTCCAGTTCATCCTTTGCTAGCTGTCAGAACAATCTTCCTAAAACACAAGTCTGATCGTGTCATCCCATTCTCCAGTAGCTCCCTGTTGCCCCCATGATCATATATAAAATCCTTTATTTGGCATTCAAAGCCCATCATAAACTGACTTCCTACCTTCCCATTCTTGCTTCCCATATGCTCCCTCATACTCTGTCATCCACTACTACTGTCCTTGCCATTTCTTGGACAAAACACTCTATTTCCCAACTTTGAGCATTTCTGTTGTCTGTGACCTATGCCTGGAATTCTCTGCCTTCTCCTTTCCATCTGCTGGCTCCCTTCAAGTCCCAACTAAAACCCCAATTTCTATGAGAAGCCTTTCTTGACCCCCTTAATGCTAGTGCTTTTCTCCTGAGATTATATCCAGTTTATTCTGTGACCCTGTTTACATTTTGTTTGTTTTCTTATTATTTCTCCAACCATACTGTGAGCTCCTTGAGGGAAGGGACTGTTTTTGCCCCAGTGCCTGGCACTTCAGTAAGTACTTAAATGCTCATTGACTTAGCTCCAGACTGTGGGTGTATCCTAAGGTTTTGTTCTGGCTCCTCTTTTCATCTTTCTCTATATTCTCTCACTTGTTAACTTCATTAGCTCTCATGGGGTTAATTAGAGATGCAGATGTCTTCCAGATCTATATAACCAGGCACAATCTTTTTCCTGAATTCTAGTCCCATCCACACGCTGCCTTTTGGACATTTCAAACTGGATATCCTGTAACCATCTTAAACTCAATATGTCTAAAACAGAACTCACTCAGACGCACTCCTTTCATACTTCTCTACTTCTGGTGAGTATATTAACATCCCTTTCACTTAAACAGGCTCTCAACTTGGAATTATACTTCATTTACCCCTGTTGTTCATGCCAAATATCCATTTAGTTGTTGTATTGTGTAATGTCTGCCTCCCCAATGTCTAATAGCCACTGTGCCAGTTTGGCATACAATCACATCTTATTGTTTTAGCCTCCTAATTAGTCTTCTCGCTGAATTTTTACACAGACATTGTAGTGACTTTTCCAAAGTGAAGGTTCAACTATATCACCTGCAACTGCTTCCCACCATTCAATAAATAAATCCAGTGACTCTTTCTTGTCTCTGGGATCAAATACAGACTTCTCCATTTGGCATTTAAAACTATTCAAACCCTGACCTCTTCCTTTCTTTCGGTTTTTTTGTCCTGTTACACCTCTCCATGCTCTTTTTGACCCAGCCATACTAATCTAATTTCTGTTTCTCATATACAATTCTGTGTTTCCTGTCTCAGTGCCTTTGAATTGGGGTGCCCTCATACCTCAAATGCTCTTCCTCCTATCCTCTAACAGATTCCATGGCTTCCTTTATGAGTGAGTTCAAGTAAACACCTGTTGAAGGAGGCCTTATCTCTTGCCTCCAGCTGCTGGTGCTACCTTCCATCCCCCTGTATTTATCTTGCATCTGTCAATTTATGCACATGTTGTTTTCTCCTCATACTTCCATATGGTCACTTGGAGCCAGTGATGGCAAATCTAAACATGCTTCATAGAAGGATGGAATGATCCCCAGTATATGTGTTTCCAAATGAGATAAAGCATGGGAAGGCTAGATATATCTGTAAAATCAGTAAACACAAAACAATCAGTGTACCATGAAGCCAAAGAAGAATACTTAGCAATTTTAAGAGAACATATTTCTTAAGTATGGTCTATCACTTCAACAGCTTCAGTGTTGATGAAACCAGTGTATTTTGAGAATGATTGCCAACTACTACCCTTGCAAGTGCCCACGAATCAAGCACTTCTAAATTTAGGCAGAATGAAGATAGGTTGACTTTTACTGCATGTGCATGTTTTGCAAACTCCCATAAAACAAAACATTTGCTAGTTAGAAACTTTCATTGTCTTAAGACTTTGAAAAGTTTTATGTATACAAGCTAATGGTCCACATGGATGTAAAAATACTTTTATTCTGAATTGTTCTGTCATCTTTTTGTATCTTCAATGAAAAATCATTTCACCACTTGGAAGTAATACGTTTTTATGTTGCTAAACAATGTAGAGTTTCTCTTAAGGAAATAAGATTGGAAATATTTCTACTCTTATAAAATTTAAAATTATATTGTATTTATTTCAATCAGGAAAAAGCCATCATCCCACCCAGATTCCCTCATAAATAAAATAAATATATAAAAGAAAATCAAAACCTAATAAAATGTGGATAATCAGTCAAAACAAATTTCCACATTGGCCACGTCCAAAAACTGTTCCGTTCTACACTATCCTCTCTATCATGAGGTGAAGCATGTTTCATCATTAGTCCTCTGAAATCATGGCTGATCATCATGCTCATAACAGATCCAAATTCGTTCTAAGTTGTTTGTTCTTAACCGTATTATTCTCATTATATAAATTGTTCTTCTGGATCTTTTTCCTTCACTGTATCACTCCATACAGCTCTTCAGAACCACTCTGTCACATTTTTATACTATAACTTGCATATTCATTGTCCAATTTATGGACAGCCCCTCAGATTCCTATTCTTTGTCACCTCAAAAAGAGCTATACATATTTTTGCATATACTTAGAATTTAGTTTGTTTTGCTTAGAACTAATATCTTCCTTAATCTACCCTCTCCATAGTTCTCCCTGCCCTTTTCTCCCCTTTATCTTTTATTAACCTGTCCAGTGATGAACTTACAGGCTCTTCTTCGGCCTGGGATTCCTATCCTGGTTATTCCTGCCCCTTACAGGCTGGGCTAGATGCTAGAAGTGAAACTCTGTTCTGCTCCTGGGGCCCGAACCACACCACTTGCTTGCTTCTGAACTTTCTCCTTTCTCAGTACACTAGCCAGAGCCTACCTACCCAGTAATTCCAAAATGTGTTTAGGTCCCCTTCTCAGGCCTCCCTGAATCTGTGGCTCAAAGCTGGGTAATGTGAAATAAAGTTGCCATTTGGTACCTGTCTCCATTGCAGTGCTTGAGGACAGATTTAGTGGTGCCCCACTATGATTCTGGGACCTTCTCTTGCCCTGGTCACAGTCTGTTGAGCTCCTGACCAGATAATTTCCCCAGTGTTTGAAGATGTGTCTATCTGTTTTCTTGTGCCGAGCTGGGATGAAAAATAATTCTAGATTTCTCCATCAGAATTCTAGTGCATTTTCTAGATATGTGTGAAGGAATTTGGTGGAGGGAAGCATGATTGTATGGCTTCCCTCAACCCCACCATCTTTGTCTGAGAATACTTTTTACCACATACTTCTTCCTGTTTCTTTATTGTCACCTCACATTCAACTTAAGGGTAAAGAAGTTTTTCAGAATATTAAATATCATGATAGAAGAGATTTTGTGAGAAATTTGGTATGCCATATAAACACTAAATGGATTCAATCTTATTGAAATATTGAAGATGCAGTTTTAATTATTACATATGACTAAAATAGACAATCTAGATCAATTCTAGAAGCATAGAATCTCAGTAACTCTGAACGGACTTTTGGTCTAATCCATATCTAAAGCAAAATTCCCCTTTATATCTTCCTGAACATAAGATTGTAGTCTGATGTTAAGCAACTACCCTTGGGACAAAGGGGTCATACTCATATCTCCTTCCCAAGCAGTCCTACTTCGGAACTATGCATGAGGTCCACATTGGATGCAGTTTTGGGGAGCCTGTATTCTCTAATGAGATAGGGTCTATGTTTCTTTTTCTCACGTTCTATAGCTCATTTGCATTAAAGTGCTACCCCATAAGCCTGGATAAAAATTATTTAAATTGATTATTTAAAGCTTAAGTTTAGACTGACATCTAAGGTTTACCCCAAAAGGGAAAGGGGCAGAATTATGCTTGCTGTACAGTATAAATCACATATAAACACTGATTTCCCACACATGAAAGAAATCGTAAGATTTAAAATAATTCACCAGCATAAATTGATGCAACTTGAAACAGTGCTCAATAAATTAACACATTACTACTATAATCTCTCAGGAGGCTTATACTTAAACTTCATCAGAACATAAAACAGTTTGTCAGATTGCTGATTAGGTATTTTACATTTCAGCTTAGCTCTTCCTTTTCCAAACAATTCCCAATACAGGACTGTGGGAAAAATAGGTAAAACTTGGATCAATCCACTTGTCACTGGTTGTCCTTTCCAGTGTAGAAGGTCTCCCTCAGGCCTTGTCCATTCATTGCACAAACCTCTAAAACTCTCAAAGTTGTTTACAAGCCTAGATTTATCAATCTGACAGATGATATTCAATCACAAAGTGAAAAAGGTAATCAAGGACTAGACTCAAACTTGCATAATACAGACTTTACATGGAAATAGCTCAGCATTGTGGGAAAGAACATAGCCAATCTCCCCTCTCCCCACTCCCTACCTCCAGCCTCTAGAGATAAAATACTCTACTTACCACACAAGAAAGATGGAAGTTGTTTCTTTTTTGAATCAACATACTGCCTAATACTCCTGCTATCCTGAGGCATGGGGAAAACCAAGTTTGACACATCACGCAAAAATGCCATGTCTTTTTAGGATTAAGTCACCACATGCAAGAAGTAACTAAGGAATTTGTCATCTCTAATACATCCAATGCTCAATCACGTATGTAGTTGGCAGAGGATATCTGAGCATTAGTATAAGACCGTGAAATGATAGGGCTAGAGCTGGATGAGAAACCTGAATCCCAGAGTTGAAGTTATTTGTCCAAGAATACACCAGTATTCAGCAATGGGACTCTAGCTACCTTCTGGGAATGCCATCCCAGTTTTGAACAGCACTGATTATTAGAAAATTTTCCCCTTTGTATAACATAGAACAACTGCTGACTTAGAATACTTCCAGGTATTCTCTAATATAGTCTTCCCCCATGGGGACAGTTTTACTGTCCTCAGAAAATGAACTGGGTACAGTTAGGTAGGATTGAGTGCTGGACTTGGAGTAAGGAAGACCTCAGTTCAAATCCAATCTCAGAAAACTTATTCACTGTATGAACCAGGCAAGTCACAATCTCTGTCTCCATTTACTCATCTATAAAATGAATATAGCAAAAGCATGTCTCAGAGCTGTTGTGAGGATAAAGTGAAATAATATTTTTAAAGTTCTTTGGAAACCTTAAACACCATCTTAGTGTTTATATAATTAAATAATTACTATATTAGAATATTTGAATATACCCTTACCATTTATGAACCTCATCACACACATGGAAGGAACTAAAAAGTATCTTCCTGAAGATTCAGAATAGGTGATAGGAAATCTTTGGATCTCTAGAATTGTTTGACAAGAACATTTGGAGCCCTAGAAAGATTGATGTTTTTAAAGCAGACAGTTTTAGTGAGTAGCTTTGCCTTCTGCTTATTAGATTTTTCTTAGACTGTAGAGGGGAGGTTAAAGTTCTGCATTATTAAAGATGAAAAGGATCATGAGTTGGCTGCCTGTGACTCTCAAAGGTTGGAATGTGGGAGGTCACAAGACAGGCCTGTATACATTACCTAGGTTTGAGTAGTGATATAGATCAAATTTCTAGGGAGGAAGTCTCTAGGCTGTAGAGTAGATAGGATTGTGAACCATGTGGCAATTGAGGCATGCAGCTGACCAGTAGCTACTAGAGTATAAAGATTTCTTTGTTTCATACATAAAGGAAGACTTTCTACTGGTGATGTGGTCCCTGGCATCCCCATGAGCAGAATAAAAACACTCAGTGAGAGAGCCTTGGCCTGTTTGGACCTGGCAGAATTTTCCACTCTGCAGGGTCTGAACTCACTACTACTTTTCATTTTTTCTGTGGAGAAAATGGGAAACAAAGGAAAATCTTGGCACTCTTCAGAATTATCACCACGTGTCCTGGCTTTATTTGACAACTGTATCCTTACAAGCTAAGTAAATTTTTTATATCCCTTTTTTATACCCCTTTCTTATGCTGGGTCGGTCATACTACTTTGATATCTGGGTTTAGGACAGCTGCCAGCAGCCATCCTATGACACCCACTTAACTGGAACACTCTCAAAAACACACACAATGGTGGGAAGAATTAGCATAGACATAATGTACATTGGTAGTGAGGTACACACAGAGAATATCTATGTTCAAGACAATTCATGCCTCCAGCCCTGCAAAGCCCAGATGTGTTTTTTATTCTCATGGTGTCCTCATTCTGCTCCTTGAGCATAATGTCTCTGTTGGGCAAGTCACTCAGCTGGATTCTCTGGGCTTTTCTTCTATATAGTCCATCTCCATATGGTCAGGGCTAGCTAACTGCTAGAGATCACATTCCTCCAAGCTGTGTCTTGGCAGCCCAGATTACTGGGCTTGCTCCATGCTGGGTACAATGCTTTCTCCTGAGCAAGTACCTCCGATGAAAGATTTCATGACGGATGGGAGGGAGGGAGTAATCTTACCTCTCTTCCCCCCAACCCCATATCTATCAAGAGCCAGGTTCTTCTTTAATAGCTGGCTCTCCTCCAGACTGTCAGGGGCAATACTTCTCAGAATACTCTTGCCTCAGCTGTCTCCCAGGAGAATATGTCCTGCTTTTTAAAAGCTGCTAGGGGTTGTAGCCTATCTTCAGCCTGCCAATATCTAGCTGCTCTTCTGATTCCATCAGGGAGAACTTTTGTATAAAGGGGACACGAGCTGAAAATTGTTCTTTGCATTTCCCCTAACATATTAACACCTCTGTTACTTGGCTCTTTTATCATTTGTCACATGGGCTGAGGGAAGGGAAATAAATTGATCCTGTGTCTTGATCAGTTCCCTACTCCAAACATAAAGAAACCAAGGGTGGCCTTATGAGCACTTTTATTTTTTCAAAGTATAACTATATATGGATATGATTTTTCCTTTCAAAGAGACTTTATTTTATGGATGTGGCTTATATTTTGACCCATGTGATACCAAAAGGCACTTCTACTTTTAAAAATTATTTCAGAGAAAGTTAACACATCATTAAAATAGGAAAATTCCTATTGTATTCATCCTGAAAAATCAGTCTATAAAAGTAAGTTTCATTGCACATGCTTAAACTAGTGATTCATCAGTGTGTTCAAACTGACTGAGAAGCTAGCCTTCTACTTGATTTTGTTTTTTTTTGCCTAATTGGCATGTATGATGGCCCCAATACTCCACTTTTTCTATGCATATTATTTGAGTAGCCCTCAACTTCTCATGGTTCATTTCCTTTTTTTAAGAAATGGAATAATTGCTTTCAAACATTTTATATGAAAAAGAAATGAATGTTTAAAAAACTTCTTACAAGTGAAAGCTTGCTAAATAGGAAATGAGGAAGGAATCAATTCAGAAATAAATGTAATATAAAAAAATAGGCATCAGTAAAAATAAAATCCAACTCAAAAACTTTGTATGTAAAGTTGTAAAAATATGACAGTTTCTTTTAAGATGTAAATTCATTTTGAAAATAATGAGTAGATATATTCATTCCTAAGTATCGCAAAATATTCCTGTTTAACTGAATGGAAAGGAATATCTGTATTTAACTCAGTAGGTTATGGACCATTTTCTAAGAGAGGAAATATAGCTATAACACCCCCCATGAAGTGAAGCTCCACAGAAAAAGGACATGCAGCAGGAAATTCCTGACTGGCAGTGTAATTTGTTGCATAAATGTGCTGGGATATAAACAGATTTTCATGATTTTGCTTCTGTTTGCTTTTTAATAGCTACTGAAGATGTTATTTTCCTTAATTAATTGGAATTTCATTAAAATACCATTTACTACAGAACATAATCCATATCCCACTTCTGCATACGCCTATGTAAGGGGTTTTAGTTACTGAAATATCAAAAGATAATTTTTATAAGGCATCAGGCCCCTCGTCTAATGCAAATACCCTGTTTCAGACTTTCATCTCTTCTCACCTAGATCACTGGAATAATTGGTCTTCCTCTCAACAGTCTGTCCCTTCTTTCTTTCTTTCTTTTTTTTTTTGGAGGGCAATTGGGGTTAAGTGACTTGCCTAAGGTCACACGGCTAGTAAGTGTTAAGTGTCTGAGGCCGGATTTGAACTCAGGTCCTCCTGACTCCAGGGCCAGTGCTCTATTCACTGCTCCACATAGCTACCCCCTGTCCTTTCTTTAGACCAATTTTTAATTTATCTTCCTAATACATTGAGCGTACCTCTATTCTAAACCTTTAGTGATTCCCTTGATTCTACCCCCATTACCAAACCCCCTCCCTCCCACCTTTTAATGGTCTGGAAAGGGCACTGCACTTGAAGTCAAGAGGCCTGAATTCTAATATAATCTCTGATATTTACTGATTATGTAATTACAAGAAAGTTAATTAACCTCTTGAACCTCAGATACCCAATTTGTGAAAATGGGGATATCTGGGCTACCTATCTCAGAAAATTTTGATCACAAAATAAGATAATGTATTCAAATGCTTTGTAAACCACAAGTTAATGTTATAAATACCAGCTATTATTACTATTGATTACAAACTCCTTACCCTACATTCAAGATTCTCTGCAATCTGGCTCCAAACCTCTATTTTCCAAGCTTTGCTCTATATGTAGGCCACTATGTAGTGTAGAGAATAGAGTGCTGGGTTTAGAGTCATTGAGATGACTGTATTGAGATTCTGCCTCAGACACTTATTGGCAGTATGACCCTAGACAAGTTACATCAGCCTGAGTTTCCAATGGGGATAATAGCACCTATCTCTCAGAGTTGTAAGGATTAAATGAGATGACATATATAAAGTTCTTTTAAAATCTTGAGGCACTATATAGATGCTATCATTGTTATTATTATCATTGAAAGGAAACTAAGCCGAGAACCTTGCCTCACATTTTATAGAAACGATTGAGACCATTCACTGTGAACCCTCTTCTTCCTTCTTCCTCATCTCCTATCATTCAGATGCCTTCTCTCTTCACCCTTGTCTTAGATGAGGAAGTGGCCTTGCTCCTTTCCCAGGCTAATCCCTCTACCTTTTCAAGGTATCTCATTCCATTCCATCTCCTCCAACAATTGTCTCCTCCATCATACTCAATTTTCTTTATTTTCAAACTCTCCCTCTCTCTAGGCTCATTTCCTGCTGACTACAAACATGTCCATTTCTCTCCCATCCAGAAAAAAACCCTCGCTTTATCTTTCCATCCCTCACTAACTGTTGGCTTAGATCTCTTCTGCACTTTGTAGCTAGACTTGAAAAGATCATCTACAATAGCGGTCTTCCCTCCCCTCTCCCTCTCTTACTCCCTTCGAATCTTGCTTCCAACTTCACCTTTCCACCAATACTGCTCCCTCCAAAGTTACCTGTAATCTCTCAGGCGCCAAATCCAGGGGCCTTTTCTCAATCCTAATTCTCTTCTCTTTGATTTCTCTGTGGCCTTTGACACTGTTGATCACTTTCTCCTCTTTCATACTCTCTTCTCTCTAGGTTTTTGGGACGTGGCTCTCTCATGGCTGTCCTCCTATCGCTTCTTCTAAGCCACCTTTGCTGGATTTAGAGCATGTCCTCTAACTGTAGATGTCCCTCAGGGTTCTGTCTTAGGCCTTCTTCTATTCTCTACCATACTATTTCTCTTGGTCATCATCGGCTTCTAGGGATTTAATTACCATCTGAACGCTGATAATTCTCAGATCTACCTGTCCTGCCTCTACCTCTCTGCTGACCACCAATCTTACATTTCTAACTTCTTTCTAGACATCTCAAAAATGTCCCAAGCTGATCGAATGATTTCCTCTCCCACCCTTCCTGCTTCTACCTTTCCTATTACTGTAGAGAGCAACACTATCCTTTCAGTCCCTCACCCTTGACTTCTCACTGTCTCTTAAAGCTCCCCCTACCCATTTTTTCAATCTGTTGCCAAAGCCTATTGATTTCACCTTTGCAACATCTCTTGAATGTGACTTCTTTACTCTGCCACTGTCACCACTCTAGTGCAAGCATTCATTGCTTCACCCCTGAATTATTTTAATAACCTGCTGGTAAATCTGCCTTCCTCAAGTTTCTTCCCACTATAATCTATCTTCTATTCAGCCCCCAAAGTTGTTTTCCTAAAGCACAGGTCCAACCATATCATCTCCCAACCCCGACTCAATAAACTCTAGTAGATCCCTATTGTTCTCAAGATCAAATACAGAATCCTCTGCTTGGCATTCAAAATCCTTCATAATTTAGCCCCCTTCAATCTTTCCAGTGTCCATATATTTTACTCCATACCACACATTCTCTGATCTAGTGATACTGGCTTCCTTTGTTGTTCACAAACAAGATGTTCTATCTCTTGACCTTGAGATTTTCTCTGGACAGCCTCCATTTCTGGAATGCTCTCTGTCCTCAACTCTTCCCACTGACTTCTCCGGATTCCTTTAAATCCCAACTAAAATCTCATCTTTTACCTTTCTCAACCCCTCTTAATTCTAGTGCTTTCTCTCTGTTAGTTTTTTCCTATTTATCTTTTATATAACTTGTTTTGTATATATGTTTTTTGCATGTTCTCTTCCCCCATTAGATTGTAAGCTTCTTGAGGGCAGGAACTATTTTTTCCATCTTTGTATCCCTGGCGTTTAGCACAGTTTTTGTCCCATAGTAAGCATTTAATAAATTTTTGATTGATAATCTTCATCTCACTTCATTATGTTGAAGCTCCTCTCTTCAGAAACAACTCAAGGACTACATCCTTCATGAATTCTTCCCCAACTGGGGTAGGAATATCTGTTTTGCTTATTCATTCATCTATCTATCTGTCTACATATCTATCTGTCTATCTATCTATCTATCTATCTATCTATCTATCTATCTATCTATCTATCTACCTAACTACCTACCTATCTGTTTGTTTATTTTTACTGCATAGTGCTAGGCACACAGTAGGCACTTGATAAATGTTTATTGACTATGTTAAACACAAACTGCTCTCACTGTTTAAGAGGTGTCAGGACTCAAAGAACACTTTTTGTTCTCTGCCTTATTAGGAAAAAGGAAGAGCTCCTTGACAGGATAGAAAAAATTCAAAATGTTTTTACAAGACTTGAAAAGGTAAGTGAGAACTGAAATGTCATTTTTTACTATTAGTTCTTTCAATTGAAGTCTGATTTCTTCTCTAATATTTGTCTTCTATGTTAGAGACAAGGTGAGAAATAGTTTGTCAGACAAGTAGAATCCCTTAGACGTTCCCACTGTCCTAGAAACACAAAGGAATTAGATGTTTAAACTCAGAATTTCAGTGTTGAAAGGGAATTTAAGTTTCATCTGGAGTTCAGACTCCTCATTTTATGAATGAATAATTGAAACTGAGAGATGGAGGGACTTGACCACAGTAGTGGCAGAGTCAGGCCTGGAACCCAATGCTTGCTTGTTTTTTTTTTTTAAATTCAATTTTGTTTCAGTTCCAAATTTTCTCCTTTCCACCTCCCTTTACCTTACCCATTGAGATAGCAAGAAAAAATAAAAAGAATTACAAATTTGTACTGACAAACAATTCTCACATTAACCATGTCTAGAACAATTATGTTTCAATCTGTAGTCTGAGTCTATCACTTCTCTGTCTAAAGGTTGGTTAGCATATTTGTTTGAGAGTCCCCTGGAACAGTAGTTGGTTTCTTTATGTTGATCCAAGTTCCTAAGTTTTCAGAGTTGTTTGTCCTTTCACTATTGTTATTGTATAAATTGTTCTCCTGGTTTTGCTCACTTCTCTTTGCATCAGTACACACAAGTCTTCTCAATTTTTTTTCTGAAACTATCACCTTCATTATGTTTTCAGAAGAATAGTATTCTGTCACTTATTATAATATACCTTAACTTGTTCAGCCATTCCTAAATTGATAGGTAAGTAATATGTATTTTAGATACTCTGAACTGGTTTTATTTTTTTTTAATTTATTTATTTTTAGTTTTCAACATTCACTTCCATAAGATTTTGAGTTCCAAATTTTCTCCTCATTTATCCCCTCTCTGCACCCTAAGAGAGTGTAAATTTACATTTAAATCAAATTAAAAGCTGGTTTCCTGTTGAGAGAGCAAGGATGCTATCTCTTAGGACTTGGTTGGTCTGGAGATCCATGTTTTAAATCACTGGCATGGCTTATCTTCTGAGATATAGATAGATGAAGAGTTGATATTCATGCAGTTTTACAAAATTTCTACCACCCTGTGGGATGTCTTTTTGACCTAGATAACCATGGGTTTGGCTGAGCAATTTGGGGCCTGGAGGGGTCAGATCTAGAAAATTAAAGGTTCTGCCCTTTGGGATCAGGACCAATGAAGAATTTTGCTTATACCTCCTATCACATACAGTTATGGGTTGGTTGTATTGTGTGAATGACAGACACTGGTCCCTGTGTCCATTATCAGTTTGAATATGGTATCATGATGTTATGTTGCAGTGGGCAGAGGATCATACTATTCCTTTAAGGATAAAGTAGCTACCTCTATTCAACAAGACCCCTCAAGTCACCTGATAGACATCTGCCCCTGAAAGTTCAGTATGCCATGATTCCAGATGGTTTTTGGCTTTCCTCCTCCTGGAAAATTTATTATATTGGCCATTAGGGAATCTTAGGGCAAGAAATTTGTCCTTATTGCAACTGATATTTAATTAGGATTTGGTATTGCAATGCCACTCAAGTCTACCACAATAACAGCCTCATGAAAACTCATAAAACATATCATTCTTTTTATAGGCACCTCTGCATCATTGTCTTAAGAGCAGAGAGTCCATTTTACTGCCAAAGAAGTCTGAGATAAGGCTTACCACTATCATATCCTCAGGCAATTGGCATTATTGAATACTGGCATGAGTTCTTGAAACAACAACTTTGTCATCACACTTCTTATCATAGAGTTTGGATGTATCACTTTCCATAAGCTGTGTCTCATGAAATGGTAATATCATGGCATGGAAGATAGTTCTCCAGTCCGATAGTTTATTGGATCAGGCTTCCATGAGGACTTCTCTGATTAAGATAAACTACTTTTAGACATAGTCTCAGTTGAACCCCTCCAGCCCTTCCTTATGCCATCCCTTCATAGAATCACTTGGGCCATAAGGTTTTTGCCTACTCACATTTCTGGGAATTTAGTTCAGATTTTCCTTAATTGTCTAGAAAGGGCTTGGGGGGGAGGAACCAATGAATAGATTTTGGGGAAAGTTTCTTGTTAGTCTAATGATATAGGGAGGTGAAACTGTATTTAGATGAGTATGGAAAATATGAATTCATCTGAGACAAAGAGTATCCTTTAGCCAATGTGCTAACAATCTGGATTCCCTGAATGAAGAAGTGGGGAGGCCTTTATCCAGTTACCACAAAGAAGGGAACAGGTACTCAGTATAGAATTCTGAAGAGGCAAAGATTTCATATCAGCTCCTAATGGAACTTCCAAAAGGACGTAAGTTGTGGCTGGTCATTTAGAGAAGATTGAATGGTGATAATAAAAGAGTCTTAGTATCAACTCAGGCCCTACACATGAGGAAGATCAGTGACTGTGTCAGAGGTATCATGTGGTCCTAATGCTGGCTCAATTCATTATCACTGCTTTTCTTTGGAAAAAACACTTTGAATTGTCCCTAATGTCATTCACATTGCATAGACTACTTTTTTTAAAGAAGACTTTTAGAATTTTGCCTTTTAAAAAGCTTTCATTTTCACTAAATTCCTTCTCCAGGCTTCTCACATCTCCAAGGTTAGAGATGTTTAACAGCCCTGAGGTCATTTTATCAATGGAAAATCTCATGAAGATTTTGAGACCTTTACCACCAAGGAGTGGGATTTGGTAACAGTATCTATCTTACATAGGATGGACTGGGTTCCCTTTAAGGGAAAAAGTGGGATGTCCTTGAGATTTGGTTGGTCTTGAGGATTAGCACTTGAACCAGAGTCAATGGCTTCATTATTGCCTGAGGCATAAAAATCTCAGCCTAGGTAGAGTAATATTTTCTGAAGTTTGATGAAATTCCCACTGCCCTAAAGAGAAGGAAGCAGATGTTGCCTTGGCTGATGAAGAGGTCAAGAACAGTTTTTGTTTTAATTAATCATATCCCTTTTCATATCTTATTTTGGGCGTATTTAATTTTGCTGTATTTTACAGTTCAAATTTTTTTATTGTATTCTAATCCTGAGCCTGGTCTGAGCTAAAAATAGATCATAATACTCTGTTATCTCAGGTAAGTGATAACTTCTTCCTGAAATTTCTCAAAGTACTTTGCCTTGAATCCTCCTTTGCACTGATCTTATATTTCTTGGTTATGTTCCCTTCTCCAACATCACATTGGCTTGTAAGCAACTTGAAAACACAGTCTGTGTTGTATCTATCAGTCCTTGTATTCTTAGTACCTAATACTGTTTGGCATATAAATAATGTTTAATAAATTTTAAAATTTCATTTCTTAAAATTGAATGTAGTCTCACATCGTGTATGTTAAGAAAGATGCTATAGAAACCTCTTATGACTCTCCCTTCTCCCATCTTCTCAGCAGAGAATCCTGCCTCATATTTGGCTTAAAAAATATTGAGGTTATTTGCTGAGAGCTCCTTCTTTTTCCCTCCTCATTATCTCACATCGTCCAAATGCAGTCTGTCACTATCATCTCCTTCACCCTGTATCACATTATGATGTGGCCCTTTTTAGATTTTTTTTTTTGCTTTTTGGAGGGTCAAGGCATGACAGTTGGGGTTAAATGACTTGCCTGAGGTCACACGGCTAGTAAGTGTTAAGTGTCTGAGCTCCTATTTGAACTCAGATCCTCCTGACTTCAGGGCCAGTGCTGTATTCACTGTGCTGGCTAGCCGCCCTGATGTGGCCCTTCTTGTTCAAACACTCCTACATGCAAAAAATGATCCCATTACACCTCATTTTCTCCAACAGATTGCCCCTTCATCATCCTTCTCTCACTTATTTTCACTCTCTCCTTGTCTGCTATTTGCTTCTCAATTTCATAGAAACATACCCATACCTCCCTCATCCTCAAAAAGTTATCTCTTGATCCAACCATTCCCACTAACTATCATCCAGTAGCTCTTCTGCCTTTTTTGTGGGTAAGCTTCTTGAGAAGGCCATCTACAGTAGATGTAGGCAATTCCATTCCTCTTTCTCTTAAGTCTTTCCAGTCCAAATTCTGACCTCATCATTCACTGAAATGGCTTTCTCTAAAGTTACTAATGTTCTCTTTTTTAACCTTTTTCTTTTTAAAAAATATCTATTATCTTAATTTATTTTAAACATTTTTTTAAGTTGAGTTCCAAATTCTTGCCCTTCTCCTGCTCATCCTTCTCTTACTGAGATGACAAACAATGGTATAAATTGTACATGTGAAATCATGGAAAACATATTTCCACATTAGTTATATGGCTAAAAAGGCAAGAAAAAGAAAATAAGAAAACTATAATCCACTTTGCACTCAAAGTTCCTCAGTTCTTTTCTCTGGAAGTGATTAGCATTTTTCATCATGAGTCCTTTGGAATTATCTTGGATCATTGTATTGATAAGAGTAGCTAAGTCTCTTGTAAACAATATATTGTTGGATTCTAGTTTCTAATTCATTCTACTATTAACTTCCATTTTATGAGTGAGCTTATCCCATTCCCATTCACAGTTATGGTTACATACACAGTTATGTGTAGTTCCCTCCATCCTATTTTTTTCTGTTTATCCTTCTCTCTCTTTTTATCCTGTCTCTCCTCAAAAGTCTGTTTTGCTTCTGACCACTGCCTCCCTTATTCTGCCCTCCCTTTTTTAATCCATCCTCCCTTCTCTTATCTCCTTTTCTTCCTATTTCCTTGTTGGGTAAGACAGATTTCTATGCCCATCTGAGTGTGTATATATGTGTTTGCATGTAAATGTATATTTCCTGCTTTGAACCAATTCTGATGAGAGTGTAGTTCAAGTAGTGCCCACTATTTCCCCTTCTACTCCAAAAGCTCTTCCCTATGTGCCTCTTTTATGTGAGATTATTTCCCCCATTCTATCTCTCCCTTCCCTCTTTTACCAGTGCATCCTTCTTTCTCACTATTTCATTTTTCAAAAGATCATCCCAACATAATCAACTCACATCTGTCCCCTCTTTCTATGTAAGATCCCTTGAACTGTCCTGATAATAATAAACCTTTTAGTAGTTACATCTGTCATCTTCCCATGTAGAAATGTAAAAAAGCTTACCTTACTGAGTCCCTTATTATTTCTCTTTCATGTTTGCTTTTTTATGCTTCTATTGAGTCTTGTGTTTGAATGTCAAATTTTCTATTTAGCTCTGGACTTCTCATCAGGAATGTTTGAAGTATTTTATTTCATTAAACACCCATTTTTCCCTCTGTAAGATTATACTCAGTTTTATTGGGTAGATTATTCTTGGTTGTAATCCTAGCTCTTTTGCCTTCCAGAATATAATATTTCAAGTCATGGAAGTTGCTAAATCTTGTTTGATCTGGACTGTCACTCCATAATATTTGATTTATTTTTTTCTGATTGCTTGCAATATTTTCTCCTTGTCTTGGGACCTCTGAAATTTGTTTGTAATATTCCTGGGAGTTCTCATTTTGGGATCTCTTTAAGGAGGTGATCAGTGGATTCCTTCAAATTCTATTTTACCCTCTGGATCTAAGATATTGCTTCAGTTTTCCTCCATAATTTTTTGAAATATGATGCCTAGACTATTTTTTGATCATGGATTTTAGATAATCCATTAATTCTTAAATAATCTTTTCTCAATCTGTTTTCCAGGTCCATTATTTTTCCAATGAGATATTTCACATTTTCTTCTACTTTTTCATTCTTTTGACTTTGTTTTTATATTGTTTCTTAACATCTCATGGAGTCATTGGTTTCCAGTTGCTCAATTCTAATGTTTAAGGAATTATTTTCTTTAGTTTTGTTTTTCCATTTGGCCAATTCTGCTTTTTAAGAAGGTCTTTTTTTTTTTAGCGAAGAGTAGCTAAGATGGTGGAGTGGTAAGAAACTAAATAACCTAACTTTCCTCTATTAAACTCCTACAAACTTATCTAGAAAATGCACCAGAAAATCCAGAAAAAGTCTAATTAAGGTCTTGGGTTTTTTCTCCCAGTTTGGCATAAGAAAACAATCAGAAATATCTTCAAACACTGGGGACAGTATCTGGTCAGGAGCGCATTGCACACAGAGTACTCCAGTACAGAGGGATAGACTGTGCACTAGGGCATGAGGAAGTCCCAGAATCATAATGGGGTACCACTAGAGCTGTCCTGGGCACTGCAATAGAGACAGATGCCAACTGACAACTTTGTTTCCCCCTACCTAGCTCTGGATCACAGATCTAGGGAGACCTGAGAAGGGGACCTACACACATGGGTGGAGTTACTGGGTAAGTAGGTTCTGGCTAGTATACTGAGAAAGGAGGAAGTTCAGAAGCAAACAAATGGCGTGGCTCATACCCCAGGAGCAGAATAGAGTCTCAAATCTAGCATCTAGTCCAGCCTATGGAAGAATAATCAGGGCAGAAAACCCAGAGTAAAGAAGAGCCTTTAATTCTGTCAGTCTGAATCAACAGAGCTTTCCAGATTTCTGAGAAGGGCTAGGTTGAGGAGCATTTTAATGGTATTCTAATGTTGTTCATATCAAAACCCAGGTTAGGAACTTGCAGACCCAGACCAGAGGGATGGCAATCAGACTTTGCCCTGGCTCAGAATACTAGTAGCACTAAAAGCTTTCAGGTCCTCAGACTGTTGCTGAGATTCTGGGATGTCACAACACTCAATACCACAAGAAAGCAACTATAGGACCAGCACAGACTTTTCCTACAGTAGTGTGGCAGAACCCAGTCCTAACATCAAGTCTTAAGTCAGGAAGTAGTCTTGAAAAATTAGCAAACAAAAAAAGAATCCTACCAAGAAAAGCTATTATGGTGGCAGAAAAGTTCAAGATACAAACCCAGAAGAGAATGACCCCAAAACATTTACAAGGAAAGCCTCATACCAAAACATAGCTTGGGTACAATTTCATTGTGAATTCCTGAAAGAGATGAAGCAAGACTATTTTAAAAATAATTAAATATATTTTCATAAGTGAAATGAGAAAGCTTGAGAAAAAATTGGAAAATAAATGAGAGCTATAAAGAATTAGAAATTGAGGGGGGGGGTCCATCAACTGGGGAATAGCTGAACAAGCTGTGGCACATGATTGTGAAGGAATACTATAAGATGGTTTCAGAAAAACTTGGGAAGACTTATATGAACTGATACAAAGTGAAGTAAGCTGAACATTGTACACAGTGAAACCGCAATATTGTAAGGATGATCAACTGTTAAAGACTTAACTACTGTGATCAATACAGTGATACATTCAAAGGACCCGTGATGAAAAATGCTTTCTACCTCTAGAGGGAAAACTGATGCAATTTGAATACATATTGATGGATACTTTTTAAAAACTTTCCTTATTTCCTTGGGGTTTTTTTGTCTGTGTTTTTTTTTTTTTGTGCAATGTGACTAATATGGAAATATGTTTTCTATGACTTTATATGTATAATGGATATCAAATTGCTTGCAGTCAAGGGGGCAGAGGTGGAAGGGAGGGAGAGAATTTGTAATTAAAATTTTTAAAAAATGATTGTTAAAAATTATTTACATGTAACTGGGAGATAATTAACAAAATAAATAAAAATAATCACTAGTATAAAATTTTTCAAAAGGCTAGATTTCTCTTTCTAGGAGAAAGAAGGGTTGACCAAAGGCTGTTTCCCTTTCTAGCAGAAAGTAGGGTTGACCAGAAGCTAAATTCCCCTTTTTGGAACCTGGAGAAAGGTAAAGATTAGCCAGAAGTTAAGTTCCTCTTTCCAATCTTAGTAGAAAAGCTCCCTTTTTTTTTTCTTGAGCTAGAGTGTAAGTTGAATAATGGAATCTTCTAGGGAAGATAGGTGGTGACTGCTAACTACTGAGTACAAGTTCCTCTTTCCCAGTACACTTTTTTTGTTATAAAAGGCATCACCAGTAAGGCAAGGACTTCTAGGTTAAGATTAAGAAAACCTGGGAGAAGTGAACTAGTCAAGTGACCTGCTTTGTCCAATTGAATTATGTTCAAAATAAGTTTGTCTTTTTAAAAAATTTCCCTTTTCTGTTATAAAAATCAGCTCTGTAAATCACTTCTTGTCTCTGACTTCTGAGGAGACAGGTGACCTGATTTGATATGCAAATGACAGCTTTGCAAATTATATCATAGATAGCTCAATAACTTTGTCCTCAGTTTCCCTTTTATTTCAGATAATTTTAACAAGGGGGAGCAAGAGGGAGGGTCAGTAATGGAAGGGTATAGTCCTAAGCAAAATAAACTCTAAAGATGTACAAAAATGTATAGTTCATTTTGAGATGGTAAAAAATGGGAATTTGAAGTAGTGCCCATAAATTGAGGAATGAATGAACAAATTATGTGATGTAATACTATTTTGCTGTAAGAAATGATGGAGAGGGTGTGGCTAGGTGGCACAATTAATAGAGTACCAACCCTGGATTCAGGAGGACCTGAGTTCAAAATCTGGCCTGAGACACTTGACACACTTCACTAGCTGTGTGACCTTGGGCAAGACACTTAACCCCAATTGCCCTGCCTTCCCCCTTCCAAAAAAGCAAAAAAAAAAAAGAAATGATGGAGAGAGGGTTTCAGAAAAACTTGGGAAGAGTTGTATGAGGTGATGCAGGATGCAGTGAACAGAAACAGGAGAACAATTTAAACAACTGAAGCAGTATGGTAAAGGCAAATAACTTTAAAAGAATTAGGAACACTTAGCACTGTAATTACCAGTGGACTAATAATAAAACATGCTATCTGCCTCCTGATAGAGGGGAAAAAATCTCAGAGTTCAAAATGATACAAATTATTTTTGGACATGAACAATGTAGAAACTTATTTTGATAGATTATATTTGTTTGTAATATTTTTCTTTTATTCTCATTTGGGAAGGCTGAAATGAGAGGCTAAAAAGGCAGATTCTTTTTGCTAATTGAAACAAATAAAATATAATTTAAAAAATAAATCAATAAATAAATGAAGAAAGAAAGAAAAAAAGATGTCTCCCAACAATACTACTACTTGTTTCATTTCTGTGGAGCTTTCCAAACTGCCACAGAGTAAAAGAGTAAAAGAAGGTGGCCAATTGTGGGAGACCTAAACTACTTCTCTAGGGTGTACAGAGCTATGGGAGTAAGAACTTTGAGACCAAGTCAACTCTATGCTGAGGAATTTATAAGGAAAAGTAAGAGAAAGTCAGTAATGATTATGTCTAAAAAAGGCTATTCTTATAAAGTAAGTCTTACTGGAGATGGAATCTTGGAAACCACTGGAAAGGAAAGTCCCTTCTTCTTCTCGGTGTTACAATGACTTGTTACAGATATAACTGAATTCTGAGAGTATAGGCACCAAACCTAGGCAACCTAGAAGAATCATTTGTTCCTGTGCCTAGGATCATTTACCGTTTCCACCTGAATGTCCATATTGTCAATGGACCCACTCCCTAGTGTCTGCTGTCCTTGTAATGACACCAATCTGATTATTTACCATATGATATCTCTGAAGGGTGCTGACATGCCCCACAAACAATTGTTTGTAGTGGGAGGCATATACAAAATTTCTCTATTGATCCCAAAGCCAAAGAGGAGAACGTTTGATTTTCTGACAGCAGTTCCCAAAGCTGATAATACTGCCCCCTGGTGGGTGCTGGAATGATTCAGGTGGGCAGTAGTAGCCTTGGGTGCAGCTTCAGGGGAGCATAAGGGGGCAGTGGAGGCATAAGGAAAGAAGAAAATATAAGAAAATTTTGAAAAATTTTTCATACATTTTTCATCTGTTTTGTAGCAGAGTTAAAATCATAGTGATTACATTATTTTCCAAATTAACACACAAAATGCGAGTTATGATCAATCAGTGGTCAGGTCTGCCAAAAGGTCTTAACATGCAAGTGTTGGCAGGCAAGTGTGTAGTACATTGTCAGGAAGTCCAGTATGCATCAGCAAGAATATGTGCATGTAGTGACTTGTTTACAATACAATTCTATACAGTTACATGACACAATATTGCATCATTAAAATTTCAATGCAGGAAAAAATTCACAATAAATTATTAAATTTAAGGTGTGTCATTTTAAAAAAGTTGTATTTTTTTTTTTAAATGATACAAATTTCAAAAAAAAACCCAAACTCTTAAAGAGTTAACAAAAGTAGATTTCCAGAGTGGGCACTGAGTAATTTTTTTTTTTTAAAGGGAGCAGTAGTCCGAATAATTTTGGTAACCTCTGGTCCAGTCCCTCTTCAGGCCTCAGAACACACAATCAAACCAATGACTACCAACTTCCCAGAAATTAGGTTAGATAAAGATCTTCATTCCACTTTTCAAGGATCTCCCATGTGCCAGTCATATAGCTTGGAGCTCAGTCCTCTGGACAGACTTCCTAGGATATTTCCTACTAACTTAATTAATTAAACCAATTTCCTATTAATTAACTATTAATTAATAGTGGCTATTGAGATCCAGTTATACATAACTCTATTGTAGTAAATGGAGCCATTTGTAAACCAGACAAAATGGCATTCCTCAGGAGACAGATTCTGAGGGCCTTTTGGGTCAACAGAGGAGTCAGAATTTTAGAGTGTGGATAGAAATCATCAGTCTCCAGCACAGCCAACAATGAACAAAGTATGTTTGTATGACCCCATGTCACCTGTTTTTTGATTGAGTTGACTTAAGCCCAGAATAGTACTGATGTCATATAGGTCACTCATATATACTGGTCAACATTAGGTCATCAATGTAGTGATATACAGAGGTCTCAAAATCATAGCCTGCAGAAATCCCAAGTGTGGCCTAAACCAGATTAAAATGTAATCAAGAAATGTTTAACAAAATAAAATAAAACTTAGATACTCTTAATGTATGGTTTTCTAAGTCAATATGCAATCCATAGGGATTGATTTCTATTTGAGGTTGACTGCACTGGTGTAGGCCATTTTCCTCAGGAAGGGAGACCTTTTTCACACCGCTGCCAGAACATGTCAACATAAGGGTGAGTTCAGAAAGCTCTACCTTGGGAACAACAGGTGAAAATAGAGAAAAAATAGAGAAAAAAAAATCATCGGCAAGTTCAGTAACCTAATACCACTCAGCCCGACTCTGGGCTACCTAGTCTACAATGTTGACGGAGTTAGGAAAAGCTGTAGAATTAGGTGTGATGACTTTGTTCAGCTTCTTATCCTCCACTAGTAGATATCTAGTGTCATCTGCCCTTTACACATGTAAAACAAGGTTGTACAGGGAGTTGGTATAACGAAGTATTCCTTTTTCCTTCATCTTTATCACTAGGGAAGAAATATCCATGCTGTTAACTACATGGGACGGTTCAGGCAACTCTGAAGATTTCCCTTTGATTCTATCCACAGTAGCATACATAGACGTTGCTGAAAGAGATGGCATAGATTGTGAGCCTATCATGTTCCTTCTCTCCATGGTCTGCCCCAAAGCCTTCTATGAATGAACCAAATGGGACGGTGACTTTAGAAATGTCTCAGACTTGATTAGAGCTACGGCTTCATTAGTAACACACATTAATTGATTTCTTATCAACTCCATGTTCCTGGAGCCACATCCAAAGCTCCTTGTAGGATACTGTGTCATTATTCTCTACCTACTTGGCAGGCCAAAAGATGTAGGTCCTGAAGGGTACTGACAATGCCCACAAACAATTGTTTGTAGTGGGAGGCATATACAAACACCCCATAAAGCACCTATTTGTACCTAACACTATATTTGCTCTGATAGCCTCTGACACCCTAATCTTCTGCTCAAATTTCAATAATTATTAAGTTTTTTTGGTAGTGAACACCAATAACTAAAATATGAAGCTATTTGGGTGGGGCTCCACCCAAAAGATGGGAGGTAAACACCCCTGAAGTAGGCTGGATATACAGCATGACAAGTTGTGGGAAGCCTATATAAATCCTATCTTTCAAATCTATTCCTCCCTCCCCACCTTTTTTTTAGTACATTTTAAAATTTTATTATTTATTTTAAACATTATTTTTAAATTTTGTGTTCCAAGTTCTCTCACACCCCACCACACCATCCCTTATTCACTGAGGGGGTAAACAATATGATATCAATATACATGTGAAATTATGCAAAATATGTTTCCATATTAGCCATATTGCAAAAAAAAAAGTGAGAAAATTATACTCCAGTTTGCACTTAGAGGTTATTAACTCTCTGGACATGGATAGCATTTTTTCATCATGAGTTGTTTAGTATTTTCTTGGATCATTGTATTGAACAGAGTAGACATGTCTTTTATAGTTGATTGTCATTACAACATTGCTGTTACTGTGCACAATGATCTCCCCAGTTCTTCTCACTTCACTTTGCATCAGTTCTTATGTCTTGCCATGTCGTTCTGAAACCACCCACCTCATCATTTCTTATAGCACAGTAGGATTCCATCACGATCATATGCCACAACTTGTTCAGCCATTGTGCAATTAATGGACATTCCCTCAATTTCTAATTCTTTGCCATCATAAAAAGAGCTGCTTGTAAAGCAGCTTTGTATGAACAGCTTTCCAGAAGACTACTGCTGTGAACAGCTTTCAAGGTTCTGATTATATGATATAGTGAACTCTCTATTTAGTCAGCAACAAATTAAGACAAAACATTCACAGAAAATCAAAATATAGCATTCATCATGTTATGGAATAACAACTTATCACTAAAATAGCCACATAGTTTTCACCAAAGTGGTCACATAGTTTTAAACAAAGTACATTCATTTAGTAACCTAATCATTCTTAAGGAGGTCCTTAATTGACACTAAGAACAGAGGTTAAAAGTTCTCCACTCCTAGGTCACATTGTCTTAATCTCTTCAATCAAAAAGTCTTCTTTCTTCTTAATTGGAAATTAGTTTCCAATCATCCTGAATTAGTAAGTCCTTAATTCAATCATCTAAATGTAAAGGTCAAAGTTATCCACCCCTAGTAAATCATGATCTTCTCAGTTTGCATTAAATATCCAAGGAGAGGTCTTTTTATCTTGACTCAAGGCTGGCTCTCTGCTTCCATGGTTCCCCTTCCATGGTCCCAGCTCCTGGCAGCTCCTTGTTGTCCAGCTCCTGTCCAGTTCCTATTCCATACTGAAGCTCACAATGTCTAGTCCACCTCAAATCCTTCACAGTTTCTGTTCCTGGAAAGACAAAGCTTAACAAAGCCACAATAACATTCATACACATTGCCAGCATCCTCATCAATTCACTTTCTGCCTGTGAAATCAACATAGACCCAACAACAAGGTCTGAGGAATCAGAACAGATCATTAGTATAGTCCCCAGGACTTCTGAAAACATCAGGAAGACCCTCCTCCAGGATTTCTGTGAACATACAACAAGAAAATCCTCTTTCAGAATTTCTGAACCAGCAGCAAGGTCCCAGGGCTTCTGTAACAACAGCACTGTCCTCTATTAGCAGACAAATCTGACAAAGTAACATCAAAACAGACAAAGTGCTGACACCACAGCCATGCCTCCTCCCAGTTCTCTTCTATTCTTGTTTCTCAGTTCTCAGTTCTCATTTCAGTCCTCATTTCTCAGTTCTCTTCTCAGTTCTCAGTTCAGTTCTCTTCTCTCTCTCCAGCAGTAGCAGCCCAGCCTCCAGATGCTTGCTCCCAGCAGTTCTGGCCTCTTTCAGCTTGGGCTTTTCCTTATATATTGTATTAGCTCTTCCCTGTTCTGCCCCTTCCTATTATATCAACAAGTCCATCCCACTGTGGGATTCACAAGTTCTGGGTCTTAATACTTGACATAATCATTAACTTGGAACAAGGTGCTAAGTACCTGTTTGATTGCAAATACAAGGGACAGGGAAGATCTTCAATTTCCCCTTACCATTACACTGCTATAAATATAAATTTTCAAAATTATAAATTTAAACAAACATACAGGTCCTTTTCCTTTTTTTTATTTTTTTTTATTTTTTTGGGATACAGACCTAGTAGTGGTACTCCTGGGTCAAGGAGAATACACAGTTTTATATCCCTTTCGGCATAGTTCCAAATTGTTCTCCAGAATGGTTTGGACCATTTCCCTACTTCACCAACAGTTTATTAGTGTACCTATTTCCTCTCATCCTCTCCAGCATTTGTTATTTCTGTTGTGTGTGATGTAGAACCTGAGTTGTTTTAATAGGTAGCTTTGATTTCTTCTGAAACCTGCATGCTTATGTCTTCTTACCATTTATCAATTGAGGAATGGCTCTTATTTTTATAAATTTGACTCAGTTCCCCATATATCTGAGAAATGAGGCCTTTATCAGAGGAACTTGCTGTAAAATTTTTTTGATATTAATTCATTGTCTATAGTACTTTTTTAAAAATCAAAATGTATTTTTCCCTGATTATCTCTTTTAGTTAGATTTATTTCATGATTGCTATTCCTTCCTTTTTTAACTTCAGCTGAAGCACATTAAATTTTGCTCCTGCCCTTTATTTTAATTCTGAGTATATTTTTCTGTTTCAAGTGTGTCTCTTGTAAACAGCATGCTGTTGGATTCTGGTTTCTAATCCATTCTGCACTCTGCTTTCATTTTATGGGTGAGCTCAGCTCATTCACATTCACAGTTACGATTACTAACTTATTTCTTTCCATTTCATTTTCTTTTGTTTCTTCTTCTCTCTCTCTTTTTATCCTGTCCCTCTTCAAAAGCCTATTCTGCTTCCAACCATTGCCTCCCAGAATACACTCCCCCCCCTCCTTTGACCATCCCCACTCACTTTCTCTTTCCCTCTTATTTACCTATTGGGTAAGATAGATTTCTATATGCAACTGAGTGTGTGTGTGTGTGTGTGTGTGTGTGTGTGCTTGTGTGTGTGTGTTCTTCCAAATTTCAAAGAATTCATATGAGAGTAAGGTTCAAGCATTGCATACCCCTCCACAATAAAAGTTTTCTTCTGCACTTCACTTGTGTAAGAAAATTTGCCAAATTCTACCTCTCCCTTCTTCCTTCTCCAAGAGCATCCCTCTTTCTTAATTTAAAAAAATTGTTTTCAAATTTATTAAATTAATTTTTATTTTAAAAAAAGCATAATCAAGTTATATCCATGCCCTCTATCTATATAAACTCCTTTTAACTGGCCTAATAATGATAAAGTTCTTAGGAGTTAACATCTATCATCTTCCAATATAGGAATGTAAAAAGTTTAACCTTATTGAGTCCTTTATGATTTTTCTTTCATGTTTACCTTTTTATACTTCTCTTCAGTCTTGTGTTTGAATGTCAAATTTTGTATTCTACTCTGGTCTTTTCATCAGGAGTGCTTGAAAGACCTTTGTTTTATAAAAAGCCAGTTTTCCCCCTGAAGGACCATATTCAACTTTGCTGGGTAGGTTATTTTTTATTATAATTCTTATTCCTTTGCCTTTTAGAATGTCATATTCCAAGCCATTTGCTCCTTTAACATAGAAATAACTAAATCTAACTAAATTTCATTAATTAAATTTATAAAATATTGACTGTGGTTCCACAATATTTGAATTGTTTCCTTCTGGTTGCTTGCAGTATTTTCCCTTTGATTTAAGAGTTCTTGAATTTGTCTAAAATATTCCTGGGGAGCGTGGTCCTCCTTTTGGGATTGGTAGATTCTTTCCATTTCTTGTTTGCTTTCTGGATCTAAGATATTAGGGCAGTTTTCCTTGATAATTTTTAAAAATATGATGCCTAGGCTCTTTCTTTGATCACTGCTTTCAGGTAGTCCAATAATTCTTAACTTATCTCTTCTTTATCTAATTGCTAGGGCATTTGTTTTTTCAGTGAGTCATTTTTTCCTATATTTTCATTAGCTTGCAGTTGCCTAATTTTTGTTTTTAAGACAATGAGATATTTAACATTTTCTTCTATTTTTTCAATCTCTTGATTTTGTTTCATGTTTTTCTTGATTTTCATGGAATCACTAACTTCCACTTGCCCAGTTCTAATTTTTAAGGAATTATATTCTTCCGTAAGCTTTTGTACCTCTTTTTGCATTTGGCCAATTTAAAGGGTTCTTTTCTTTGGTGAATTTTTGTGCCTGTTAAAAAACCAAGCTGTTTCTCTTTTTATAATTTTCTTGTATTACTCTCATTTCTTTTCCCAATTTTCCTTTGCCACTCTTATCTCTGTGTTTGACTCTTCCAGGAATTCTTTTTGGGCTTATGTCCAATTAGCATTTTTCTTTGAGGCTTTAGTTGTAGTTGTTTTCATGTTATTATATTCATCTGAGTTTGTGTCTTATCCTTCTATGTCACTGTTGTAGCTTTTTATGATCAAATTCCTTTTTGTTGTTGTTGTTTGCTCATTTTTCCAGCCTATTTCTTAACTTTAAATTTCATGTAAAAGTTGAGCTCTGCTCACCTGCAGGTGAGGAGACACTATCCCAAATTTTCAGGGATTTTTGTGCTGTTTTCAGAGCTAATTCTGGGGGTCTTCAAGTTTTTTGTGCTTCCAAGGTAATGTGTTCTAGGGAGAGGTATGGTCACTGCTCTCCTGTTCTGTGCTTTGGTCTTTATCCAGGAAGGGTCCCTGTTCCCCTGCAACCATAATCACTAATGATCTTCTTGGCCCTCCTGCTGCCATAAGCACTAGAGCTCCTATCTGCCTTTGAAATGTGACCAGGGCCCTTTTCCCTTATGACCAGCCACACATGCTCTTCTATACTCTGCAACTGCAATTCAGATTTGTATATGGGCACTATAGTTTCTAGTCAGTGCCAGCTACACTCAGTGCCAGCAAAGGGTCCCCTGTAATCTCTTTCTGACCATTTGTCAGACCCCCTTACTGTCTCTGGGCTGAGAGCTCCCGAAAGGTGCTGCTGCTGTTGATGTGGCTGCCTTTGTGTGCATGTGCTCCAGACAGACCTCCACCCCCGTATCACCGACCTCTCTTACGAACCTTCTAAGTTTTCTTCGGCCAGAAAAATGTCTCACCCTGATTTTTTGTTGGCTCTTCTCCAAAATTTTATTTAGTTATTATTTTAAAGTTGTTTGAAGGGAAATGTTAAGAGAGATAGACTGGGTCACCTCTCAAACCCATTTCCTTTAGAAACTTGCCTCCTTCCTTTTAGATCCTCAGATCCTGCAGTGAGAAATCATCTTCATAGGGGCTATGTGAAAACATCTCAGATACCTACAAAGCGATAAAAAACATTCCTTATCTGGAGGCTCTAATAGATTTAGTTGACTTTCTTAAAACTGTGTTCTCAGAGTACTCTCCCATCCTGCAGAAGTCTACTAATAGTGGCTCTGAATTGGCTCCTTCAGACTATGCCCTTAGAGCCATTGTTCCTGTGACTCATCCGTTTTCTATTTGAACTTCTGCAACCACAGAAGCTCCTGTTCCCTCAGGGCAGGGAGTCACCCAAGTAGCAATAGCAGTAACAGGATAATCCTGGAACTTTCTTAACCACTGATTCCTATGTCTCATAGCTCTGATCTCAGCAAGAACTTAAACCTTTCCATCAAAGGTCATAGAATGAGTTCTTGTCTGTCAGTACCTGGTACTTTTAGGAGAGATCTGTCACCTGGCATCCACCTACTCCATTTGCTGCCATTCAGCTTACACAGTACCTGAAAGCTGAGACCTTTTTTCTCTAATTGCTAAAGGCCTTGTCCCTGCTCATTTTCAGTCTTATTATGATGATAGTCCAGCTTATACGAAACAGTAAACACCCAGGGAATGTTGGACTTGACTCTTCATTTCTCAAGGCAGTACCTTCTATTACCCAATCCTTGGGAACAAGAGCCTGCTCCCTGTCACAGAGACAGGGAAGAGAAGGGAATATGTATTTATGTCCTATGTTCAGCCACTACGTTAAGTGCTTTACAAATATTTCATTTGATCCTTACAACAACTCTGCAAGGTATGTACTGTTATTATCCACATTTCGCCGTTGAGGAAACTGAGATAAACAGAGGTTAACTGACTTGCGGCTAGTTACGTAGCTAGTAAGTGGCTGAGACTGGATTTGAAGTCAGATCTTAATGATTTCAGGCTCAATTCTCTGTGCACTTTGGCACCACCTAGCTGCCTCTGTGCCTCCTAGCTGCCTAAGTAGACTAGACAGAACTCCTTATACATAATTAGGAGTATTCTTGCAATCAGGAGCCATTTAAGTGAACCCACATCTGATCACCCCACCCTTGGTATTTTCAGCCCTCTTTTCTCAACCCAAACAAGATAAGAACTGCTAGGCCATCTTGTCTCATCCTAATCTGCTGACTATACTCAATATTAGGCTATTGTGGATATTAACTTTCCTCTTGGCTCCACATGGAAACTTGTGTGGTCAGCAGAGAAAGACAGGTCTTCAGACATCTACCAAAACATAATGGCCCCAACTGCACCGGAATTTGACTTTTTAAATGTCCTCTGGTAAGCAAGAAGTTGTTATGAGGAAGGAAAGAGTCAATCAAGTCTCAGGGGGCAACTTTGTTACCTTTTAGGGAAAACTAATTCTTATTAAGGAAATCAAGGCAATCCCGGTCCTATCACAGATAGGAAGTGAAAAATATTATAAAGATAGAAATTGCAAGATTAGGCAATTCATGTAATATGTAGGGTGAAGGAGAGTGAAGAGTCTAGGATCAGACTATGAACCTGAGACATCAAAAGGATGGTAGTGCCTTTGACAGAAATAGGATGGTTTGGAAGAGAGGAAGGCTTAGGGGAAAATGTAGAAAAGACATGTTCGATGTTACAAATGTTAAGTTTGGGTTTACTGGAACATCCAGGTTGAAATGTTTATTAGGTATTTGGTAATCCAGAGTTGAAAGCTTAGGTCTAGTTGAACATAAAGATCTGCATAGTGTTAATTGTTAAACCTATGGAAGCTAATGAGGTCATCAAGAAAGTGAGACTAGAGAGAGAACAGAAAGGAATCCAAAACTGAGCCTTGCTGAATACTCATAGTTAAAGTTTGTGATGTGAATGATAAGCTAGCAAAGGAAACTAAGCATTGTGAAGTTAAATGGCTTGCCTAGGGTCATAGAGCTGAAGCAGGATTTGAATAGAGATCTTCCTGACTCTAAATCCAGCAGCTGTTTACTACTACTTTTATTCTGAGTTTTCATGTAGTCATTGAATTTTAGAAAGCTGGAGGATAGAGTTCCAATCAAAATGGTTAAATGAATAGGACCAAAACAGTCCAGTTTGCACCCATGTATTCCCCAAGAGATAACAAAAATAACACTAGCACAAAAAGGGAAGCCCAGAAGCCTACAGGTAGTTAAGGAGATGGCCTGGCCAGAAGAGTTGTATAGAGAAAGCACAGTGCTGAGAGGCCTTCTAGCTAGCAGTGGCAATCAGAAGACCCTCTCTTTTGCCATGCCTGACTTGACTAATCCATCAATGAAGATGGATTGAGGATCTGAATACTCTATCGAGAAGGCCCCATGGCGAGCTCTGGAACTAGTAACTGAGACAAAGTTACTACTAAGACAGAAAGGTTCAACTCACTAACCCTGGAGACAAAATTGTCAACAAGTTGACATGTGCCACAAATCCTTGAAGATTTCAAGTATCCAGAAGATATGGGTAAACCTGAGACCTGCCAGCACTTTGCACATAGCAGACAAGAGAAAAATGAAGAGCTAGCAAAGAGGACCCCAGACAAAACATAGTAGGACCAAACTGGTGCCCACCATCTCATTAAAATTAGTGGGAGCAATAGGAACCTGGCTTTGACAAAAAGTCCCAGTTTAGGAAGTAAAGCTGAAAAGATGAATAAACAGAGGGCATTGATGATAAATAAATTTAAAGGACACAGGGACTTTCAGGACATAAACCTGTCCAGACTGCTCCACTTCCTTACCTGTAGCCTTGCTTATCTCAAGATTCTCTGACCCTGGGGCCTGTTCTTCTGATTGGTGAGTCCTTGACCAGGATCACTATTTCACAAGATGCCCTAGCCATGTTCAAATCACTCTCTAGACTGCTCTACTTCCTCACCAGCAACCTTGCTCCTTCCCCACTTTTAAGATCTCCTTTCTGGTTTGTCTTCTAGGAAGGCTCATGAGAGTAGTGACTAGAACTATACTGGTAAATGTTTAACAACTAGTCCTCTAATACCCATCCACATACAACACACTGAGTTTAATCAGTACTATTAACATTTTCTCTAGCATTTTCTTAAGTTTAGACAATTAGTAAAATAATAAATCAAGCCCTGGTTTGCAGTTTTTGCTAATTTCTGATACATAAATGCTCACAGTGAAAATTTAACAATGGACTCTCTTAAACTGGTATGAGCTGATTCCAGAATGCCCCAATAGAGATCAATCATCTTGTTCTATTGTGTTTATATCTCTATTACTTGTGACAGTGGCTGGCATATTTGTTGTTCAATCATTTTAGTCCTATTTGACTTCTCTAGCTCATTTTACAGGGTTAAGTGACTTGCCCAGCAAGTAAGTATCTGAGGCCAGATTTGGATTTGGGTCTTTCTGACTTCAGGCCTGGTGCTTTATCCATTGCTCTACCTACCTGCCCTGCCAGGTGTAAAGTACTTAATGCATGTGATATTTCTAGAGGAAAGAGCCTCTAACCATAGCCACTAAGAAGTCCATGAGGTCTATCAGAATTCCTTGAATAGATTTTTTTTTTTAAAGAGAGGGATTAAAAAGAATGTTATAAATTAAAAGAGAGCTCTAGAGGAAATAATTGGAAGGAGAATTAAGAGTTTAGTAGAAGTACAAAATCTTGTCAAAGCAACGAACCCCATGAAAAGTAGAATGGATGAAACAGGAATCAATGACTTCATTAGACAATCAGAAATATGAGAAAAAAATTGAAAAATTGAAAAAAGGAAGAAAATATAAGCCATATCCTATTTTTTAAAGTTGTTCTGGAAAACAATTTAGGGAGAGATGATTTAAAATATCAGACAAACTGAAAACCATGACCAAAAAAATTCAGAATTGTTCAGAACTTTTAGAACCAGAGGGCAAGGGGAAAATAGAAAGAATTCACTTCTTGAAAAAAACCTAAATGAAAACTTCCAGGAACTTCATAAAATCCAGAAATTCTAATAAAAATAGGTAATAGCTAGCTAATCTGATTAAAACAGAGAGAGCAAATTGGAAGCATCAAAAACAAAAAATGAGGATTCACTACAGATGAAGATTACATAAAGGAAATTATCAAAATTATTTTTGCCCAAATACATGCCAACATAATCAGAAAGATGTATACATAATAGATTATTTTAGTAAGAAGAATAAAATCACATGAATTTAGCAATAGAGCCAAAAAGTTTTTGACAAAATACATCATCCATTTCTGTTAAAACATTAAAAACAGAAAGTATAAGTAGACCTTTTCTTATTACAGTAAATAGTATATTAAAAAACCCAAAGGCCAACATTATATGTAATAATGAAATGCTAGAGGTCTTTCCAGTAAGAACAGAGGTTAAACAGAGGTTCATTATCAACCCTATTATTTGGTATAGTGTTAGAAATACCAGATAGAACAAGACAAGGAAAATAAATCAGGGGTTTAAGCATAAGCAGAGAAACAAAACTATCACATTTTGAAGATAACATAATGGTCTATTTATGAAACTATAAAGTTTTAATTAGTTGAAACAATAACCTCAGCAAAGTTGTAAGATATAAGATAAGCTCACATAAATCATTGACATTTTTGATTAGTAATATTGACAAAACCCAGAAGAATGAGATAGAGAAATCCCATTCAAAATACTAGATTCTGGAAAATTTGAGGGAGTCTACATTACAGAATAGACACACAGAAACTATATAATACATGTAGAAAGGACACACACAGAATTGAATACTGACTTAAATAACTGGAGAAATATTAACTACTCATGGTTTGGTTACCAATATAGTAAGGAATGAAAATATTACCTAAATTATTTATTCAGTTCCACAGCAATTGAATTACCACAGGATAACTTTAGAGAGCTTTAAAAAAACAACAAAATTCATCTGAAGGAAGAAATGCTTAAGAATCTCAAAGGAAATAATTTGTTAAAGGTACAAAGAAATGGAGTCTAATAGTAACATTTATCAAATTGGACCATAAGACAGTAATTGTCAAAACTATTTTGTACTGGTTAAAAAATAGAGAGGCTTGAAGTGGCTAGGTGGTGCAGTGAATAAAGCACTAGTCCTAGAGTCAGGAGGACCTGAGTTCAAATCAGGCCTCAGACACTTAACACTTACTAGCCATGTGACCTTGGGCAAGTCACTTAAGCCCAATTGCCCTGCCCTCCCTACTCCAAAAAACAAAAAAAAAAATTAAAAAAAAAATAGAGAGGCTGATCAGTTGAAAAAAGTAAGTATACAATGTTCAAAAGAAAGACAACATGGTAACAGTGTTAAATCATTCAAATACCCCAACTACTAGAGTAAGAACTCACTATTGCTAGAAAAAAACGGAAATTAGTCTGACAAGAATTAAGTTTACACTAATGTCTCATACCATATGTCACAGCAAATGCAAACAGATAAATGACTTAGATATAAGAGGTTATATCATAAAACAATTAGAAAAGCAAGGAAGGAAATACCTTTCACAGTCATAGATTAAGGAAGAATTTATGACCAAACAAGGGGGAGAGAGAGGATCATAGAAGATAAGATGGAATATTTTACAATTCTGATCACATAAAATTGAAAAGTTTTTGTACAATCCAAGCCATTATAGTTCAAATTGGAAAGGAAAGTTAATTGGCAGGGGGGTGGGGGGGGTGGGGAGGGGGTGGAAATCTTTGTAGCAAGTTTCTCTGCTAGCTAAGTTATCTAAAGAACTTATTCAAATATGTAAGAACAAAAGTCATTCCTCTTACTTAAAGGATATGAATAGCCAGTTCTCAAAGGCAGAAATCCAAGATTTCAACAGCTCTATGAAAAAATCCTTCAAATCACTATATCTCTAAGTAGAGGATAATTAGAGGTGATGCCAATTAAATAATTAGAGATATGTCCATTTAAACACCAGAAGATACAAAGAAAGACAAAAGAAAGTTCCTCCTCACAAAGAACTCACACTTTAATGAGAGAAATATGTAAATAAATACTTTTGAACAAGCTATAGATAGGATAAATCGAGATAATAAGTAGAAGGGAGGCATTAGAATTAAGAAGGATCAGTAAAGGATTCTTATAGAAGATAGAATTTTAGCTGGGACTTGGAGGAAGCCAGGGAAGCCAGGAGACAGAGATGAAGACATGGGGAGCAGTCAGTGAAAATGCCTGAAGTCTGGCGATAGAGTGCCTTGTGTGAGGAACATAAGCAAAAACAATGTTATTGGATCTGAGAATAAATACATGGTTGAGAGGAGCAGCGGTTTCAATTATAGGAAAACTGGAAAGGTAATGGGTGGGAAGGCCGGTTATAAAAGGCTTTGAATTCCCAACATCAGATTTTATACTTAATCCTAGAGGTAAGAGTAGTTTATTGAGTAAGGGGATGATCTGGTCAGATGTGAGCTTTAGGAAGATCATTTTGATAGCAGAGTGGAAGATGGACTAGAATGGGAAGAGACTTGTGTCAGGAAGCCCACCCAGCAGGCTACAGCAGTAATCTCAGTTTGAGGTGATGAGAACCTGTACCAAGGTGGTAGCAGTGTCAGAGGAAAAAGAAGGCATAGGCCAGAGTGGTTATGAAGACAAAATCAGCAACCCTTGGCAACAAATTAATTATGGGGAGTGATAGGGTAAGGTTGCAAGCCTGGGGCATTGGGAGGATGGTGGTGCCCTTGACAATTAGAGGGGAATTAGAAAGAGGGAAAGGCTCAAGGAGGAAGATAATAAGTTCAGTTTTGGGCACATTGTGTTTAAGATGCCTATAGGACATCCAGTTTGAGATTACCAGTAGGCAATTGAAAATGAGACACTGGAGCTCAGTAGATAGGTTTGAATTGGACAAGTAGATCTGACAGTCATCTGCATAGAGATGATAATTGGATCCATGGGAGCTGTTGTTGTTGTTCATCCTTCATTCTCAAAGAGGACCAATGACATCAGGAGGAGGATGTCTTGACTTGTGAGTGAATTGGATTTATGTGAGGCAGAGCTGGGCAACCATTAGCCTTACTCTCTTCTCCAGAGTCGTTGGAGTCCAGTGGCAAGGCATAAGTCAAGATGACTGGTGATGATCCTGGCTGCAGTGGGAGACTTTGGTCTTAAGCTAAACTTTCCCCAGGTCTCAGTTTGTCTGAGGCAATGCCCATTCAGTAATTAAAGGCAAGGCAAGAACTGAGGCAAAAGATGGCCTAGTTTTCTTTCACAAAAGAATCAATCTTTCTCCTCTGACCCTGGGAGCTAATGAGATTACCAAGTGAAATAATGTGGAGGAAAAAGAGAAGAACGCCTAACATAAAGTCCAGTGGTATACTTATGGGTAGTGGGTATGAGCAGAATGAAGATACAGCAAAGACACCTAAGAAGGATAGGTCAGGTAGGTAGGAGGAAAATCAGGACAAAATATTGTCATGAAAACCTAGCAAGGAAAGTGAGTGATCAACAATGTTGAGAGAAATTGTTGTTTTTTCTATTAATAACCAATTATTAATATCATGGTCCAAGTTTTTTTCCTTCCTCATTTAAAGACTAGTCTTTCTAGGTCAATCAGTTTCTGAAGGACAGGGCTGATAAGATTGGCCTAACCCTCCAGAAACACTATCCTCTATCTTGGGCAGAACCTTCCCCAACTAGGAGAGCTTATTTCTCATTAAAGGGTAAAGAGAATCTATTCTAGGTGAATTGCAACCCATTGTTCACAACTTGAGGTTGGACCTGGAAATGGATTTCTTTGTTCAGATAGCTGGAGGCAGATGGGTTTCATCTAGCCACATTCTCAGCAAGAGTAGCTGATAGCTTTCCATGTACCTCCTCATATACCGCCCCCCCCCCCCCAATCATTGATTGTTCACCAATCAGAGTTGATCTACTCTTGTGGGGAACACCCATTTTTCCAAATCTATTCAAGCATTCAATGATCTCCAAGGTTGGTCTTTCGTTACCTGAGAAATGACTGACCTCAATTTATCTATTATTTGCTAGCCTAATTAATAAACAGATTATTAATTACCCAGAAACTCTGTCTCTCAGACTTTTCATTTGTCTCAGTGTTAAAAGCTACAGATAAGTGAAGATGAAGATCAATAATACCATTAGATTAATTAATAAGGTTATTAGATCTGGCAAGCAAAAGATAATTAAAAATTTTGGAGAGAGTAGTTTCAGTTGAATAATGAGGATGGAAGTCAAACTGCAGAGAGGTAAGAAGAGAATGAGGGACAAGGAAGTGCCTACACCTATTGTAGATGGTCTTTTAAAGGAACTTAGTCATAAAAGGGAGAAAGAGAAGAAACTGTATTTTAAGGATGGAGAGAAATGGACATATGTGCAAGCTGTTGGAAAGCTACTAATAGACAGGTAGAAACCAAAGGCAAACGAGACAAGGGAAATGATAAATGGGACGATCTATTGGAGAACTATTATTTAAATGGAACATTTGAAAAATCAATATCCATACAGCTAAAATAAAGGACTAGAGCAGAATTATGCTCACTAAACAATACATATCTTTTGACCCAGTCATATCAGGCCTGTATCCCAAAGAGATCAAATCAAAGGGAAAAAGACCCATACGTACAAAAAATAGTTATAGCAGTTCTATTTGTGGTGGTAAAGAACTGAAAATAAAGTAGATGCCTATCAAATGGAGAATTGTCTTACAAGGTATGGTATATATGAATAGAATAGAATGTTATTAAGACACAGTATAAAAAATGACAGGTATTGCTCCAGAGAAACCTGAGAAGAGTTGTATGAACTGATCCAAAGCAAAGTGAGCAGAACCATGAGAATGGGCCAGATAGTAATGATATTATAAATACAAATTACTTAGGAAGATTTAACAAAATTTATCAATGGGAAAATTATATTCAGCAGCATGGTAGAGTAAAAGCAGGGACTACCTCAGCCCTCCCAAATTCCCCTTCAGACAACTTTAAATTAATGCCTCAAAATGGATTCTGGAGCAGCAGAACCAAAAGAAAGACAGGGTAAAACAATTTCCTAACCCAAGACAACTTAAGGTTGGTAGGAAAGGTCTGTTTCATTGGGGTCAGAGTGCAGCCCAGCCATAGCGTAGCAAGCCAGTAGGGGGTGACTGAATCTGCAGCAGCTTCCAGAGCTCTCAGTTTGCAGATGAGAAGGGGGTCAGACAAGTGGGCAGAAGGAGATTACAAGGGCCCTTTCCTGGCACTGAGTACAGGACTCTATTGCATTACCCATACATGGGTTGCAGTCCCAGGGTGAAGATGACCACTAGCACATTAAAGCATGCAAGGGAGTAGGGACACTGGTCACAGTTCCAGGGTGGAAAAGAGTGCTCGTGGTCACTTACAGATCAGAGCAGAGGCCAGGAGAACAATGACCATACCTCTCCTTAGATCATACCTGTGAGATAAAGAGTCTAGCACTATGTAGAGTCCTGTTTCCACAGATATTGCCATATAAGGAGTTTGCTAAGGAGTACAACGTTAGCAGATAAGCACAGACTGCTTTGCAAGAATTATGGTCAGGGCCCCTATTTCTAGGAAGCTAGGAGGCTTGAAACCTTGAAAAGTACAAACTTGAGAGTTTATCCCTGGTCACTGAGACCTAACTACTGCCCTTGCCTAATAACCTTCATGCACGTTAACTTACATGCCCATGCATAAATTATCCCTCCATTTTTTTGAACATGGAACTCATGTAGACCCATGTTTGGAAGGAGGGAACAGGTTAAGAAGCAACATGTAGTGGGTGGGTTAGAAAGATTGCAACCTGGAGGAACTGGGCCCAACCCCACTTCTGAAAGGAGGGACCAGGAAGTACTAACCAATAAAAGGCTCAGTTTTGCTTCTGTACAGCACATGTGTTTCCCTATGGGTACCACATGCCCACTTCTTGCAAGAACTGTAATAAACACTTCCTTCACTCACTTTAGCTTTGTCTTTACTAGAGGAGTGGGGCACTACTTGCTTTACTATGAGGGGAGCACCGGGCTAATCCCCCTCATCCTACAAAGGTGCCCCCAAACTCTGTTTCTCCCAATACCTAACCTTGGAAGAACTGAAAACTTACAGACTCTTAGAACTATCTCTGAAAAGAGTAGGGGGAAAAAAACAACTTGAAGTTTGGGACAGTTTAAGAACTCCTTAAAAATCAGAATTGGTCAAATGAAAAAGGATTTACTAAAGCTCACTAAAGAAGAGAATTCCTTAAAAATTAGAATTGAGTAAGTGGGAGCTAATGACTCCACAAGACATCAAGAAACAATAAAACAAAATCAAAAGAATGAAAAGTAGAAGAAAATATGAAATATCTCATTGGAAAAACAGCTGACATGGAAAATAGATACAGGAGAGATAATTTAAGAATTATTAGACTACCTGAAAGCCATGATAAAAAAAAAGGGCGGGGGGAGTTTAGTTATTATATTTCAAAGGAAAACTGCCCCAACATCTTAGAACCAGAGAGTAAAATAGAACTTGAAAGAATCCACCTATCACTCCCTGAAAGAGATCCCAAAAGGAAAACTCCCAGGGATATTATAGTGAAATTCCAGAATTCCCAGGTCAAAGAAAAAAAATGTTGCAAATAGCCAGAAAGAAAGAACTCAAATATCATGGAGTCACAGTTAGGATCAAACAAGATTTAGCAGCTTCTACATTAGGAGGGGAGGGTTTGGAATATGATATTCTGGAAGGCAAAGGAGCTAGAATTATAACCCAAAATCACCTAACCAGCAAAACTGAATATAGTCCTTTGGGGGGGTGGGGAGAAATGAATATTTAATGAAAAAAATGAATTTCAAGCATTCCTGATGAAAAAAACCAGAATTGAAGAAAAAATTTGACATTCAAACAGAGGACTAAAGAAAAGCATAGAAAGTAGCTTTACTTTCAGGTCTGAAAGAGATATCATAAAGAGTAAACTTTTTACATTGTACATTCAAGCTATTTATGTCTTATCTGAAAACTGACCCTGTACTGATCAATTAGTTATTGTTTCTATGTTCCTTTGATTGTTTGCAGACAGGGGGCATGGGACTCCTCTTTTTCTGATTTCAGGGAATCACATTTGTTTACTCTTTCCCTCCCTACTTGGAAAGTCCCTATCTTTCTTCTGATCAGAAAATAGATTACCTAATATTAAATTGTTTCCTTTAAATTAATTGGCCTCATTTGATTAATTGTTTTTCATGCATAAAAGTCTGTCTCCCCCTGTATTTGGGATCCAGTCCTAAACTGAGAAAGGGTCCTGGTCCTGATTTGTTAGGCAATTGGTATGCATGATAGATTGATAAATCAAAATACTTGGGAACTCCAACCTTTGTTTCCTCAGTCATTTCATCTTTCATTCACCATAGCAGGTAATAATTGAACCTTATTCTTATGAGAATTGACTCAAAGAGGGAATAACATACCCACTCAGTTGGGTATAGAAATTTATCTTATCCTACAGGGGAGATGGCGAAGAAGGAGATAAGAGAAAGGGGGAGTTGATAGAAGGGAGGCTAATTGGAGGAGCTGATGGTTAGGAGAAAAACATTTTTTAGATGGGATATGGTGAAATGACAGAGGGAAAGATAAACAGGGGAAAATAGGGAGGAGGAACATAAACAGTAATCATAACTGTGAAAATATTTTTACATCAAGTTTCTCTGATAAAGATCTGATTTCTCAAATATATAGAGAATGGAGTCAAATTTATAAAAATATAAAGTCATTCCCCAATTAATAAATGGCCAAAGTATATGAAAGGCAATTTTCAGATGAAGAAATCAAAGTTATCTATAATTATATGGAAAAAGTACTCTAAACCACTATTGATTAGAGAAATGCAAATTAAAACAACTCTGAGGTACCACCTCACATCCATGGCTAATGTGACAGAAGAAGCAACAGATGTTAGAAGGGATATATGGGGAATTTGGTGCATAAATGAAACTATTGGTGGAGTTGTGAACTGATTAAATCATTCTGGAGAGCAATTTGGAACTATGCCCAAAGGTTTATAAAACTGTGCATGCCCTTTGACCCAGCAATACCACTACTATGTCTGTATCCCAAAACAAAAAAGAAAATATTTATAGCAGCTTTTTTTTTCCTGTGGTGGCAAAAAATCAGAAATGGAAGGGATGCCCATCAGTTGAGGAATGGCTGAACAAGTTGTTGTATATGATTGTGGTGGAATACTATTGTACTATAAGAAATGATGAGCAAGATGCTTTCAGAAAAACCTGGCAAGACTTACATGAACTGATACTGAGTGAAGTGAGCAGAACCAGGAGAGCAGCATGCATAGTAACAGAAATATTATATGACGATCAACTGTGAATGACTTCACTATTTTCAGCAATACAAGACAGCTCCAAAGGATTTATGATGCAAAATTCTATCTACCTCCTTTTATATTACATGCATGACTGTACATATATAACCTATATTGGATTGCTTGCCTTCTCCATGAGGGGAGAGGGAAGGGAAGGAGGGAAAGAATTTGGAATTTAAATTTTTTTTAATGTTAATGTTGCTTTTACATATAATTGGAAGAAAATATTTTTTTAAAAAAAGAAAGAATAGTAAACAATGAAATGACCAATCTTGCCTCCAAAGGATCTATGATGAAGCATGCTACCCATGTCCTGATGAACTCAAGCTACAGAATAAGACAAACCTATTTTGAAGTGACAAATGGACTTACTTAACAATATTTATTTGTTACAAGGATTGTAATTTTTACTTATCATTTGTGGCGGTTTATAGGTGGGAGGGTTGAGGGGAGCTAGTGATAGTATTGCCAAAAAAAAAAAAGAGGGTTATTGCAGCATTAAAAAGTACACAAAAGTGAACAAAAAGGAAGTTCAAAAGGAAACAGAATTTATAGGATAGCTTTAAAGGAACATATTGTATGCAAAAGAAGATGCCCCAGTGAAAACTGAACTTCAGGTCTGCAGAAGACAAAGAACAGAGACCTTGTAATCTAAAGGGGAAAGCCTTTAGATAAGAAAAGAGATATTGCCCTGCATTAGAAAGGATCTTAGGCTTGAACAGTTGAATTGCTATAGAGATCAGTGATAAAATGAACCTGTTTCCAGGGTACATAGAATTCACCTAGAGGTGATAACCTTGAAGCCAAGATGCTGGAAAGGAAGGGTTTCTGCTGATGATAAGCTGAGTGTCATTGCCCTAGCTAAAAGCTCTGTAGCACTCTGACTATAACACTTCAGATGAAGAGAAAGCATAGGACCACCCAGCCAAGCCAGGGGCTGAAGGTAGAAAAGGCTGTCCTTCAAAGAGCAAGTCAGGAAATCTAGTGGATTGACCTGTCCTGTAATAATCCCTCTGAGGAGAGCCCGGTGGTTGGCACAACCTTCCTGGGTTTTTCTGGCATTTGCTGTTCAATGGCTGTATGGCCTTCCCAGCCCAGGCTAGCAGCAGCCAAGCCCAGTAAAGAGTCAGGGTATTCATTGCATGACTTCCTTGACCTAATCCAGTAGGATGCCCCATCTACCCTAAGTACCATATCCTGTAAAAAGCAAACCTAGCTGAGCCATTTGTACAGTAGTGATGCAATGCTCTAAGAGGAATCAGTCTAGCTCTGAGTAGCAGAGCAATTCATCCATCCCCATGCCTCACAGTAAATACTGTGAGGACAATCTGGAAAAAGAAAATACTGCAATTTCAAAGTGTGAGTTCCATTGACCATGACTGTTAAGCTCCAATGTACTTTAATTTCACACCCACTCTTTCCTCCATGGATTTTATGTATTGACAATCGTTAAATATAATATTTTTGGCCAAGGTCTGAATTAATCAAATAGACTGCTTTGCTTTAAAGATGCATTTTCCTATGTCAGTGGCTTCAGAAACCAGATAGGGCTGAAAGTGGGATTTCCCCTTATCTTGGGACATACTCCTTCCAGGAGGAAAACAGAGATCATAAATTCCAAATGGACCCAACAGCTTCTTTTTTCTCTGAGTAAACTCAGAGAATATTTCTTCCTATGTAAAAACCACAGACAGGGCTAACTTAAGAACATTCTTTCTTCTGCCAAGGATGAGACCCTGAACCTAAGATGCTATCTTGAATAATGGAACCTTATCTTATCTAAATATTTTGTGGGGCGTGTATTATGTTGTGGCAAATCCCTTTCTGGTCATCATAAATTTGACCCTGAATTGGGCTGCTCTACAATGATTTAGAATTTAGCTTCTAACTCCCTGTACATACAAGTTCACTAATTTAAGGGAATAAATGCTGTAACTGTATATCACCTAGCCTGTTGTCTCCTTTAACCAAACTCTTAAAGTTAACAGTATCCATGGGAGAGTGTGCCTCTGGTTTGATGAGGGGAATGCTCTGTAATTACTATTCTTGCTATGCCTCTTTGAGTAAATGCCTTTGCTAAAAGAGTCTACAGGATTATTATTAAAGAGAAGCATGTAGATGGGTGCTTCTAAACAACTGTTAGCAGGATAGCCACCCACAGCATTACCCATAGAACACAAAAAGTAGCGACGATAACTCCTTTAGGGACACAGTCTGCTAATGCCAGTGCAAGTTAGGGGAGTGAGCATGACCTCTGGGGGGCAGGGAGGGAAGTGTTCCATGAATTTATTATATATGTAAAAAGAAAAGCAATCTGTATGCAAGAAATTTTCATTTTCATGTATATTTTATGTATAATATCAATCTACATTGTATATGTAAATACCTATTTTATTTGGTATTTATTAAATTCAGAACAAAAAAATTAAAAAGAAACCTGTGAGATAGATTGATGAATGCTGTGATTTTTAAGCATACTGCTAAAATTTTGAGTGCAGATGGCATATAATGAATGTCCTGGCATGTTTTGCTCTCTATTTACTCAGCAAAGACTTCCTGTTCTAAATAAATTTAGCTTCTGGGTTTGCAGTTATGGGGGGAGAAATCAGCTATATTTTAAGACCTGGAACCTGTGCATTCATGGATACTAAGTCACAAGTTTAATCAAAGATTAGCTATCCTTCTGTAACAAAAAAAATCATAATTTAATATACTTTTAATCTTTACCTCCAAAGCAATTTAAGCAATAAAGACTAATTTGATGATTTTGGTATGACAATTTATTTAAAAATGCCCTAGCATTTCTATATTAATCACTACTTAGGAAACAAGTTCTCAAATGCCAACATCACATTATTAATTTAATAGAATGGGAAGAGAATATGGCTTACTCTGTGACTGAATCAGAATTTCTTCCAGACAAATAGAAGAAAGATATCTACCTCTAGGCACATTCAGCTAGATGTTTGTCAAAGTCCTAATGCCAATAAAAATATTCAAGGATATAGTGATACCAATAAAACAATAATAAGAAGATTGAATTCTGATCACTTTTCATCATGGGAATTAAGGCAGAAGTCATCTCAACACAGAGCATCTCAACACATCTCAACATAAACAGTCAAAAAAGAGATGAAATTTTAAAGTAAATATTTTGAGAATAACATAGATTGTGGTAATGTAGACTACAGAATTTTTTTTCATTCTACAAATTCTGCATAGTCACTTGCAAATAAGGACCTCTTCTTTCTCTGTCTATAATTCTAACAGCAAGCAGCAACCATAGGATCATAGATTAGAGCTAAACAGAGGGTCCTCAGAAGATATCTAGTCCAACTTCCTCATTTTATAGATGAAGAAACTAGGGCCCAGAAAGGATAAGTGACTTGACCAAGATCACATATATAGAGTAAATAGCAGATGGGGGAAATGCATTGCTCTTTCTTTTGTATCATGCTGGCCAACTAGATCTCTATCTTTTGGCATCTAATCTCTCTTGTTTTTTTTTTTTCTTCACAAATACATTCACACAGTTCTTTGATAATAAATATAAAAACTTTCCAGGCCACAATATTTTATCACGTATCTTTCCTCCTAACGTAGTAACACAGGTTACTAAAATGGTAAAAACAAACAAAAAAGATGGAAAAATCTCACTTTGTTCAGTTTGATGAGTTTAGAACAGTAGTTGCATGAGAAGACCCAAAGAGTGCTCATAAATGGATCAACTCTAGTAGAACCCAAAGGACTGTGCCCTTGTCCTAAATTTATTTAAAATCTTTATCAGTGATTGAGATTAATTTAAAGAAGGTATGGATATCAAGTGGGAAAATGGCACTAGCTGAGTGAATAAATCCATCAGATGGTAAAACTGGCAGTTCCAAAGTTCAAGACAGGCTGAGCCAATGGGCCAAGTCTAATTAAATGAAATTTAATGGGGATAAGAAGGAAGCCTTACATTTAGATTACAAACAACAACAACAACAACTTCATTTAACAGGTACAAGACTGGGGAGACCTGGCTAGACAAGAGTTTGTATTAAAAGATCCTTGGGATTTTTTTTGGATGGGGAAACAGTATGATACGAAAGTTAAGAATTAATATGATCTTAGACATGTAGAATTCAGAATGAAAAGGGTTATAATTCACCTTCAATCTGCTCTGGTCATATCATATGTGTAATGTTATATTCAATTCTGAGTTCCGTATTTTATTAAGGACACTGAGAAGCTGAAACACATCCAAAGGAAGTTGACTGGAATGATTAGGTGATTTGAAACCATGCTATAAAGGGCTTAGCTGAAGAACATGCAGATGTTTGTTGTGGAGGAGATTTAGGGGACACAAGATAATTGTTATCAAATATTTCAAAGGCTGTAATGTGAAAAAGGAACTGGATTTATATTGCTTGGTCTCAGACAGCCAGTGGGTTAGAAGGAGATAGGCATGAGCTTGATATGAAGAAAAACTTCTTAACAATTAGAGCTGTCCAAAATTGAACTACACTGGAAGTTAGTGAATTCCCCAGCAGTGAAAGTAGAGTGTGAATGATGCTTTTTCAACAAATCTGTAAAGAGGAGATTACTGTTTAAGGGTGATAATCCAGATGATTATTTTCTGGGTTAGAGTAGATGCTCCTTATATCCTTTTCAATTTTAAGATTACATGATTCTTTTTTACTAAAAGAACATAAGTTATAAATTATCACGGGCAAGTAGAGTACCTATTTCCAAAGCTCTGTTTATTGAGGAATTATCAATGAATAAAAATTGTTATTTGTGAGCCATACTAAGATCATCGTCTATCAAAGTGGCTTATAGATTAATACAGTAGTTAAAAGCCTCAGGCAGCAAAATCTGCTTTTGGTTACTACCAGTCTACCTTCACTCCAAGTTTGTATAACGTCTTTATCAATGACTGGGATGAAGCCAAAAAGAGTAAGAGAAAAAGAAGTGGAGGCACATAATGTAGAGGGCCCTCCTAAGGAGTTTAGCCAGAAAAGGGAGAAGAGTTAGTGACGATGGCTAGTAGTATGGATGGCTCAAGTTTGGGTTTTGGAGGATGGGGAAGACACGAAAAAAATTTATAGGCAAGAGGGAAGCAGCCAGTAGACAGGGAGAAACTAAAACAAAATGAGAGAGTAGAGATGATGGACGTGGCAATCTACTGAAGAAGATAGGGATGAAACGGGATCCCTTGTGCACAAAGAGGTGTCTGGCTTTCCAAGGAGATAATAACGTCATTATCTGAAACAAGAGTGAAGGAAGAGATAGTGACAGAAGACATCTGGGTGATGTGAGATGAGGAGGGAAGAAGAGGGAGCTCTTAGTGAATGATTTCTATTTTTTTTTCAATGAAATATGAGGTAATGTTCTCAAATGAGGAGAGCAAGTGATGAGAGGCTTTAAGAATGATAAAAAGGTTTGGAAGAGCCACTGTGGTGAATGGGATAATGACTAAGTGGGGGAGATATAAAAAGTTTGTCTTGCAAAAATGAGGACCCATTAAAGTAATGTAACATAAATTTGTAGTGGATCCAGTGAATACAGGTTCATGATTTTTCCTCTTCATTCAGTAGTGAGTAAAAACCAAGGCTTTCCACTAGGAAAGTGGTAATATTCCAGAGCTAAGAAGTCTAAGAGGTGCCACAGTAGATTGAGCACTGGGCCCAGAGTCCAAATCAACCATCAGAGACTTACTAGTTGTGTAATCCTGTCACTTTACTTCTGCCTCCATTTCCTCATCTATAAAATGGGGATATATAGCACCTACCTCCCAGGGTTGTAAGAATAAAATGAAAATAAAATATTTCAAAGTACTTTATAAATTTTAAATTGATATAAAAATGCTAGCTATTATTATTACATTTTTACATCATCTTTTTTAGGGAAACCCTAAATGTGAACCTAGACCAATCTTTAAATGATTTTTCCCAAAGTGATGGGGAAACAATTTAATCATCTAGAGCAGCAATTCTCAACCTGTGGGTCACGACCCCTTTGGGGGTCGAATGGGGTCACTTAAGACCATTGGAGAACACATATTTTCGATGGTCTTAGGAACCGAGACACCACTCCTCTATCCATCTCCAGGCGCATCCGCCCACATGCAGATACGCCCACATACAATTATTAAAGGGTAGAGGCATGAGGGAGGTTGAGAACCACTGATCTAGAGTCTAAGAAAAGGAAGCTTATCCCTCATCTCAGTTTTGCCCATTTTACCAGCAGACCCATTCTGAGAGTTACTTGAAAGTAAAGAACTGAGGTGAAATGTAAAATGTCCAGGCAGCAATCTGACAAACTTTTCTGTGTTCTGATGAAGTTGAAGTTTTAAGCTTCCTAAGAGACTGTAAAAATAATGATGCTATTGAATATTGTTTTACATTGTGTCAGTTTATACTTGTTAATTTTTTATATTTTATTATTTCTTTTATGGGTAGGAAATAAATGTTTCATATCTGATTTATATTGTTCATTGAGCTCATTTCTACTCCTCCTGCTCCCAATATTTTTTAGGGAAACTGTAGATGTGAGTCTGAACCTAAGTTTTAAATATTTTTTCTTCAGGGTTATGGAGTGGCAATTTAACATTAATAAGCCCCAGAATGTGAGAAAAGGGAACCCAGACCCCTTTTAATTGCAGGATAGAGGCTCCCCAGGTCTATCCTCAGCCTGGCCTTCATGCCTTGGTCCAGAGCAAAAGCAAATAACTTAGGGAGGAGTGAGTGCAATGACCTAACCCTTTGTCCCAACAGTGGTGCCTTAGCATTAGACTATGGTCTTATATGCACAGAGTTAGAAAGGAGTATTTTGCTTCAGAAATGGATTGGACTAGAAACACCTTCAGGCTAAATGAACTTCTATAATGCTAGAATTGATCCGGGTTCTATTTGATTTGAGTCGGAGGGGAGAAAACATTTAGAGGAGGAAGAGGGTATCAAAAGAGGAGTGTCTAGGAGGGCAGTTTTGCCTGTATTACAGTTTTGCTTAGTGATGGTTCTGGAAGTACATTCTCAATTGCTCTTGCCCTTTTGTCTTGGCTACTGTCCTGCATGGCCTGGCCTATGCAGTTAACCACTAAAGGCAAATGAAAATAGGTGAGGGAATCAATCCCTGGTAAATTTGAGGAAGAAAATTAAAAATTTTATGAACTAATAAAATTTTTGTGGCCCTGAAACTTTCCTGTTGTTTTTTGTTTTGTTTTTAAAGTTTATCTGAAAGTATGGAACATGCCGGAGTTATTTAACTTGCTTTACTTTTCAAATGTTACAGGAACATTTTGTGCGTATCTGTAAATACTACATTTGTGGATCATTTCCTAATAGTCTGTCAATAGACTTTTGCTCTCTCTTGAACTTTCACCTCTTTCTATGTTTCTCTATCCCAGATTTCCCAGCAATATGAATCACATTGTCTCTCTCAACATCCCACTTGTGAGCGCCACCATCCTGTGGAATGTTTTGAAAATAAAATAAAAATAACCTGTATTTACTTAGATCCCATGGGGTCTGGAGGTGCAGAAAGAACAGGCTGTGGGGTGCCCTTCTCCTTTCCACATGAGTCCCTATTACTCAGATCCCATTAGGTACCAGACATCTCCTCCTGAGTGGATGGTTACTCCCTCAATCCCCATTCCTGTTGGACCTAACCCAGAACCGTATCTATTCTAATACTCAGGTCCACTACTCGATTTCCAATAATAAGTGGTTACGTGGTAACTCACATTTCTTAACTGAGCACAGAGTCACTAACTATAATTCTTTCAGGAAGATGGTGGATCATCTTCCTGGGCCTTTTCATCTGCCCTGAAGTTAATCCTTCCTATGTGTGTTTTCTCTCCTAATTAAAATATGAACTCAATGAGAGTAAAGACTGTATTACTTTTCTGTTTATGTGCTCAGCATTCAACACAATGTTTGGTACATAATAAGAGCTTAACAATTTCTTTGCTATTTCATTGCATTTAAACATGTGCAATGTTGGGGTGGGGTGGGACGAAGAAAAGAGGAAGAAGGTGGGAAATGCCAGAACTAGTCTGTGTTGTGTGAAGAAAGTGGGGGAGGAATCTGGTTATCTGTTTAGTGTTCTGAACCAACCTAAACAGCGTTCATGATGTGAACTAATCATAATATCATATAATCATCCAGGAAAGGAAAGGGAAGTGAAGTGAATAAGCATTTATATAGCACCTGCTATTGTCAGGCATTGTGCTAAGTGCTTTTACAAATTTTACAAATACGATTCATTTGAACTTCACAACACTTCTGTGAGGTATGTGCTATCCTCTACAGTTGAGGAAACCGTAGCTGAGTAAAGTGACTTGACCAAGGTCACATACCTATTAAGTATATGAGACCATATTTGAACTCAGGTCTTCCTAACTTCAGGCCTAATACTCTATCCCCTGTGCCACCAGCTACCACCAGACTAAAATTGCCAGATTCTTGGAGCTTTTCAATTGTATTTTTAATCCTAGAAACGAGACATGTAATTTCCTACCCATGCTGAGATGAAGAACAGATGTCTGGTTAAACTAGTGTACTTGAATTGATAAGGAAAAGCACTGCAGATATATTGCGCATACACATATATTAATAAGTATATGTCCAGATACTTTATTTGGAAATGAATCTCTGCTTTCTTTGATATAGGGAATGCCCAATGAGGAAATTCCCTCTGTCAGTGCAGGTCAGCACCTGCTCTGCAATTTATAGTTTTTGAGAGTTGCCTGGGACACTGAGGTTAAATGACTTCCCTGATTCACAAAATCAGTATGTCATTGACATGATTTTAACCCAGATCTGACAAATATTAACTCCATTATGCCATGTTCTTTCCCATATCTAGACATGTGAATTCTAAAATAGATTAGGATATCTTTAAAGGAAATTAGAACCCATAGAAAAAATACATTTAATGTACTTTTTTGCCCTTTTAACATTTATTTTTGTGGTTTTAAAAATGGATATTTGTGTTGACAGCAGGTCTTTAGAAACTGAAAGACACTTAATAATACTTTTTTCTCCCTTTTCCTTTTGGTTTTCAATAAATTTGTATTTTCTCCCACCCCTCACCCCCATTCAAAAGAAAAACAAAATCCTCATAACAGATATATGTGGTCAAGTAAAACCAGTTTCTACATTGTCTACCTCCATTTTGTATGTCTCATTTTGTGTCTTGAATCCATTATTTTTCTGTCAGGAGGTGGGTAGCAGAATTCCTTATAAGTCCTTTGGAATCAGAGTTGTTCATTGCATTGGTCACTGCTTTCAAGTCTGCAAAAATTATTTGTTTTTACAATATTGTCATTGGATAAATTGACAGTATTGTCTTAATTATCAAGAGGAGGAAATTACTAGGATGGGCTGGAGGGATGATGTTGGCAAGTATGAATGGAGTCAATCATAATTTTGCAGTATGATGGACATTTTTGTAGGCTCATAGGTATTTTGTAACTAAATACCAAGATCCTTCAGGAATGAGGAGGTTTTTCTTTTTTTTTTCTTTGCCAGATTTTCAGTATCTTGGTCCCTATGATAGACATCATTTTGCTTTTGTTCAAATTTGAGTTTATATCTTCTAATTTACCCTTTAGGCAGTAAGTCACTCAGGCATCATTGGGCATTTGGTTTCTGACAGGTGATATAACCCCTGATATATAATATAACCAATATAACCCAAGACATATAATTGCTTTTTAATTTGGACAGATAAAAAAAAAATAAATTCAGACTGCCACACCCCTCTAGGATTTTGGTCATTTGAGGAAAAAGAAGAACAACTATTCTTTCTCAATAAATACTTTTACTTCTGGCACTACCTTATATTTCACAATGTCTAAAAGAGATGCTAGGTCCAGAAACAACAATTTGAATGAATGGCCTCCCTCCATGCTCTGTGGAGACCGGTGTTATTTCTGAGCCATAGCCAGCTTTGAATTTATGATGAAAACAGACCCAAGATCTTGCTAGAGTGAAAGCTGGTGTTGAAGTTGGCTAGTGGATCATTCCCACCTATCAGTTCTTATAGAAAATACAGCCCAGATCTGAGGGATGTTCAGTGAAATATTAAGATGCATTTTTTTTTGTTTCTTTTCTTTTCTTTTTTTAAGAGAACTTAGAATGTTGACATTATACTCTTGGCACTGTTTGTTCATTGTCTCCAAGGAGATTATCTTTGCTACTTAAGATTAAATTCAGCAGCCATGGATTCAAGTTACAGCTGTACTCATTTGAAAATAAAGATGGCTGTGAATTTAGCTAAATGTTCAAGTACATAAAAGTGTCTAAACTGTCTTATAAACTTTGATTTGAGTCACTTTTGCGAAATGGAGAGAGAAAAACTATTAGAGTAAGAACAAAGTTTTGGGTTTATATGCAGAATTATGGTGTTTATTCAACCAGATACTTAAATTTAAAGGAAGCTGGAGCAGAATAGAAGAGAGTACTGGACCTTGTTAGAAAGGACTGAGCTCCTTAATCCCTTTTATAATTTTTAAAATAATTTATTGATGTATATATTTATCAACATGATTTAAGTAAGTATGATTGCTTACCTGAAGGAATTTTAGTATAATGTTTCATCATTATCATTGTCTTTCAGATAATTGTTGTCTCTGTGATTTGTTCTTTGAGAGGGATGAATTAAGACCTGAAGCCTCCTCTAGCAATATTTGTCAGTGAACTTATTGGGGGTGAATGTTTTGTAGCAACTTGTAGTTGCTTCGAACCTATTGTTCCCATGGATCAAAGTGATATGAGGGGAGGGGAAGGAGTGTGTCCCTGGACATTCTGAGAAAATGTTTATACTTCTGTGCTTCCTCTATCTTCTCAGTAAATGTCTTTTTAAACATCTAATTTATGTTATTTGGTTAAATGATATTTGGGAATTTATCACTGATGATTGATAATGGGGAGAACATGTTATAATAGAGATTCAAGTCAGTAGCATTAGAGAATAACCTCATAACTCCCCTGTCCTAACTCAAGAGAGCTCTAATTAGCTATAGTAGCCTTGGTGTAGGAACCCAACTCATCAGCGTGAGTGAGAGTTGGGGTAAAGATCCCCAGAGCTTATAAGGGATATATACATAAAAAGGAACAAAAGATATCATCTCAGAAGGGTAGTTGGAAAAGGAAATGAGCTAGCCATACAGTGTAGCAAGAGGTACAACAAACAGATAGTCTGGATGTTGCCCAAGTTTACATTGAATATTCAAAGGCTTAAAAGAAAGCCCCCACTGTATTGGGTCCCTTTTCTATGGAGGAAATATGAGAGACTGTGGGCAAAAATCACAAAAGATGAAAAGGTTTGGATGATGTGATAGGGATAATATCTAAATCCCTTAGCCTAACACAAGTTAGGATAGTTTTTCTTTCAAGGTATTTAATAGGAACATCTAGGCCATATGACCACTCACTATATCATCAGCAGCAAGGCTGCATAAGCAACCTTAGTCCATGAGTTTGTAGCAAAACTCAATCCCACACCCTGACTCACCCCATGCTTTCTCTTCAATGCCATGGAGATTTTAACACCCAGTTGCAGAAATTTGCTGAGACCTCAATTGCCAACACCACAGCACCATTCTGTGCTGTAACAGAGCTCTGCAGAGGACTAGAAAAAATGGAGGAGGACATTTGTCTGGTCTTGTTCAAACCTATATCCTGAAACCAATTTCATCCCAGTGCTGCAGAAATACAAACTACAAATGTCAGAAATTTATGCATGTGGTAATTGTAGCCGCAAGGCAATACTCTGCATGCTAGAGAACTGAAGAACAGAGAAAAAATGGTAGGGCACCATGTGAGGGGGGATGTGTGGCAGCCCACTAAGCTTGAGGGAAAGAGGCCACCAGCATACATCTGGGGCCAGTTCTGCTCCCCACCCCACCCCCAGAATTACTTGGGGGAGACTGATCAATATCTTTTATTTTTTCCTCTAAATTATTTATTTAGTTTTTTTCCCCATTACATGTAAAAACAGTTTTTAACATTTGTGTTTAAGATTTTGAGTTCCTAATTCTCTCCCTATCTCCCTTCTTCCCTCATTGAGAAGGCAAGCACTTTAATATAGGTTATACATATATAGTCATGCAAAACACATTTTCATATAACTCATGTCGTAAAAGAAAACAAAGACAAAAAAAACCCCAAGAAAAATAAAGAAAAAAAAAAAAGTATGTTTCAATCTGTATTCAGACTCCATCAGTTCTTACTCTGGGGATAGATAGCATTTTTCATCATAAGTCCTTCCTGAGTTGGCTTGGATCATTGTGTTGCTGAGAATAGCTAAGTCATTCATAGTTGATCATCTTACAATATTGCTGTTACTGTATACATTGTTCTGGTTCTACTCATTTCACTTTGCATTGAGTCATGTAAGTCTTTCCAGGTTTTTCTGAAAGCATCCTGATGATACTTTCTTATAGCACAATAGTATTCCATTACAATCATATACCACAATTTGTTTCCTCATTCCCCTCAATTTTTAATTCTTTGCTTCCAGAAAAGAGCTGCTTTAAATGTTTTTGTACATATAAGTCCCTTTCCTTTTTGGTTTTTCTCTATTTTGGGATTCAGAACTAGTGGTGGTATTACTGGGGCAAAAGGTACGCGTGGTTTTATCGCCCTTTGGGCATAGCCCCAAATTGCTCTACATAATAGTTGAGTTCATCCACAACTCCCCAACGGTGCATGAGTGCAGAAAGTCCTAGGAATCCAGTAAAGATACTAATCAAGAGGATTAAAAGCTTCAGCAAAGTTGCAGACTATGAAATAAGCAGGACCAAAGTCAGCTCCATTTCTGTGCGATAATGATGACAAAAATCCAAGAAACAATGATATAAAGGGAAATCTTATTCCAGATAATTCCAAATGCATAAAGTATCTGGTTATCAATCTATTAAATCACACAAAAGACTTGTCTAGATCAATTACAAGGTGCCATCTAAAGAAATAAAGGACTTAACCAGCAGAAAGAATATTGAGTGCTCGTGGTTGAACCGTGAATATTTTATGACAATCCGGCCAAAATTAATTTACATTTGTATTGCTATACCAATAAAACAATCAAATATATGCCTCACAGAACTTGATAAAATACTAAAATTTATTTGCAAAAACAAAAGATCAAGACTATCAAGGGGAAAGACAAAAAAGAAGTAAAGAGGAAGGGGCGATAGCACTTCTAGACCTCCAACTGTGTTATAAAGCCGCAGTCATTAAAGCCATCTGGTACTGGCTGAAAAATAGAAAGGGAGACCAGTGGAACACACTAAATTAGGGAAAATCAGAAACAATGGAAGTCAATAACCTAGTATTCAATAAATTGGAAAACATAAATTGCTCAGGAAAGAACTTATTGATTTTTCTAGAAAACTGCTGGGAAAACCTGGAAAGCAATTTTGTAGAAATTAGACAAACACCTTATACTACATGCCACAATTTGTTCTAAAAAGATATGTGACCTTAGTATTAAAGATCATACCAACTATAAGAAATGATAAGCAGGTTGATTTTAGAAAAATGTGGAAAGACTTGTATATGAAATGAGTGAAATGAACAGAACCAAGAAAATGTTGTGTATAGTAACAGCAATATTGTTTAAAGAATAACTGTGGGGATGGAGCCAAGATGGCAGAACAGAAGCAGTAACTTTTGTAAGCTCCGCCATGAATCTTGTCACTAAACTTTAAAAAGTGAATCTGAATGGATTTTAGAGTGACAGAATCCATTGGGAGACAGAATGTGGCAGATTCCTAGCCCAGGAAAGTGCCCACATAGATAAGGGCAGGGGGAACACAGAGCACGTGGGGGCTGCACCAGTGCGGACCAGAGAGCAGACTACAGAGGAGTGAGAAGGAGCCACAGCCAGCAGACTCACCCACCCCAAAAGTGATTTGCAGCCATCTCACCACAGGATGGAGGATTGGTCAGAGCTGGGTAAGAGAAAGCACAGGGCCGTGAGAGAGCAGCTTCTCCTGGGGCTATCAGCCCATAGCCTGGAAGTTTAAAAATCAGCTACCTGAATTTCCAGAAGCCAAGATGACAAAGTAAACTCTAGCAGCTCCAATTCCCCCTTCCTGACCCAGAAAACCCAGAGATAAATGTACTACCCAGAGTAAAATCCCGAAATAGTAGAAATAGCCTCAGGCTTAGGAGACACTGAGAAAGGGTGTAACTGAAGCAGTAAGGAGTCTGAAGTGAAGGGTGGGAGGGATCCCAACAAGCCCCACTGCAGCTGACCAGCAGGAGCTCCCAAAGCCCAGGGTAGTAGAGCCAGCAAGTGCTAACAACACAAGCTCAGGTGGGCCTTAGCACCACCAGGGGAATCTGAAGACACCAGCTCTGCTGGCTACCAGGTGCTGAGCCTGCCTGAGCTGTAGCCCAGGTGCATTGAGGCAGAAATCTGAAGTGGCCAGACCACTGTTCCCTGACAGATTACTCTGTGAGCCTCAGGGTAACTGAGGGGAAACACCGAGAATCCTGGCCTTGAACTCAATCTAGACATCCAGAGGCTGTAGCACAAAGTCAACAACCAGGCACCTAGCTCCCATCCTGTGAACTGTGGGTCAGAGCACTGTGTACCTCAGAAGCAGGAATATACTTTAAAGATTAGGAAATAGGCAATCACAATGTGCTGGAAGCAACTTGCAAAGGTAAGACCAAAGACAATTGAATCCTATTATTGTGAACGAGAAGAATCACTTTCAGGAGACACCATGCTCCGTATCCACACCTGGGACCACAAAAGGAAATATGAATTGATCTCAAGCCCAAAAAGCATTCTTGGAGGAACTCAAGAAAGATTTTAAAAGCCAAATTAGAGGTAGGAGATAAATTTTAATCTACAGTGACCAAATTGGGAAAAAAATCTCACTGAAGAAAACAAATCCCTAAAAAGTAAAATTTGTGAACTGGGACAGGAGGTTCAAAATCTAACTGGAGAAAATACCTCCCTAAAAAAGGAGCTTCAAAAACTAACTGAGGAAAATAATTCACTAAAAATTAGAATCAGTGAAATCAAAGCTAAGGACTCTAGCATCAAGAGTCAGTCAAACAAAACATGAAAATTGAAAAATTAGAAGAAAGTGTAAAATATCTCACTGGAAAA
>CM053585.1:396088970-396108562 GCA_028646515.1 Pseudochirops corinnae
GGGAGGGGAGAAAATCTGAAACCCAAGTGATTGTGGAACTGAATCTTGTAAATTAAAAGTAAATGAGTAAATAAAAAATAAATTAAAAAAAAAAAAAAAAAAGAAAAAGCAATGGACATGGAAAATATATCCAGGAGAGATCATTTAAGGATTATTGGACTACCTGAAAGCCATAGAAAAAAAAGCCTGAACATCATCTTTCAAGAAATTATTCAGGAAATCTTCCCTGATATTCCAGAACCAGAAGGTAAAATTGACATTGAAAGAATCCAACAATCGTTTCCTGAGAGAGATCCTGAAAACTCCTAAGAATATTATAGCCAAATTCCAAAACTATCAGGTCAAGGAGAAAATGTTGCAAGCAGCCAAAGACAAATATCATGGAGCCACAATCAGACTAATGCAAGATTTAGCAGCTTCTACATTCAAGCATCTGAGGATTTGGAATATGATATTCTGGAGGGTACTGTTAGTGAAGCTGTATACTGATTCAGCCATTTTGGAAAGCAATTTGGATATAAAACCATGCATGTTCTTTGGACAAGCAATACCACACCTATGTCTGTATCCCAAAGAGATTTTTTAAAAAGGGAAAGGATTTATAAGTACAAAAATATTTATAGCAGCTCTTTTAGTGGTGGCAAAGAATTGGAAATTGGGGGGACATTCATCAATTGGGGAATGGCTGAACAAGTTGTGCTATATGGTTGTGATGGCATATTATTGTGCTTTAAGAAATGATGAGCAGGATGTTCTCAGAAAAACACGTAAAGACTTAGATGCACTGATGCAAAGTGAAATGAGAAGAACCAGAAAAACATTGCACACAGTAACAGCAATATTGCATGATGATCTATTATGAATAACTTAGCTATTCTCATTAATAGAATGATCTAAGACAATTCTATAGGACTTACTATGAAAGGTGCTGTCCATCTCCAAAGAAAGAACTGGTAGTACTTGAATGCAGATAAAAAATACTTTTTCTTTACTTTCTTTATTTTTCTTGGTTTATTTTTTGGCTTTTTCTTTCACTGAATCACTTAAATGGAAATGTGTTTTGCATGATTATACATGTGTAATCTATGTCAAATTACTTGCCTTTTCAATGAGGGGAATAAGGGAGAGAGGGAGAGAAATTGAAACTCAAAATTTTTTTAAAAGATTCTGAAAATTGTTTTTACATATAATTGGGAAAAAATAAAATGTTAAATAAGATTTTAAAAAGAAATTTAAAAATAAAGAAAATTAGGACCATTTTAATCAGGACTACAAACTGCTCCATAGTATGCTCCTTCCAATATGTGTTAAGAAGTTGCTATCAATTGGCTTTTACAAAGGGATATTTACTGAAATGGTGTAACAAGGACAGAAGTTACAAAAAAAATTTCTCAAAGTGGAAGGTACCCTACATCCTAGAGTTGTACCTCTAGGCTACCAATATTTGATGTGTGGTAGGTAGATACAATTCTAGCCCAAAAACAGCCCATATGGGCAAGGGAAAGTGAAAGTGAATATTCAGTTACACCTTGCTCTTGCTCCCTTCAAAAGTAGAAATCAATGTTGCTTGGAGATAGGGTGGCCAGATCAGTTCCCATATTATGTATTTATCTATTCATGCTATGAAAAAGCCAGCTATTTTATATTAGGTGATCCATTCAACAATTTATTAATTGCAATAAGATGATACTTAAAATTAATTAATTTAGTATTTTATTTTTCCTGTTACATGTAAAAACAATTTTTAACATTCATTCTTAAAACTTTGAGTTCTATATTCTCTCCTGTCCTCTCTCCCCACCTCCCCTCATTGAGAAGGCAAGCAATTCAATATAGATTATTCACCTATAGTCATGCAAAACATTTCCATAATCATCATGTTATGAAATAAAACATAGACTAAAAAAAAGCCTCAAGAAAAATAAAACAAAAAAGTATGCTTTAATCTGTATTCAGACACATCAGTTCTTTCTCTGGAGATGGATAGCATTTTTCATAAGTCCCTCAGAGTTGTCTTGCATCATTGTATTGTTGTGAATTGTTATTCATAGCTGATCATCTTACAATATTGCTGTTACTTTGTACACACTACATTTCACTTTGCACCAGTTCATGCAAGTCTCACCAGGCTTTTCCTGCTTATCCTGCTCATCGTTTCCCTTAGCACAACAGTATTTAATTACATGCATATACCACAACTTATTCAGCCATTTCCCAATTGATAGGCATCCCTTCAATTTCCAATTCTTTCCTATTAGAAAAGAGCTGCTACAAATATTTTTTCACATATAGAGCCTTTTCTTTTTTTTTTTTCACCTTTTTTGGGATACAGACTAATAGTGATATTGCCAGGTCAAAGAGTATGCATGGTTTTATAGCACTTTGGGCATAGCTCCAAATTGCTCTAGAGAATGGTTGAATCAGTTCACAACTTCACCAACAGTGCATTAATGTCCCATTTCCCCCAGCACTTCTCCACCATTTCTCATTTCCCTTTCCTGTCCTATTAGCCAATATAATAGGTATGAGGTAGTACCTCAGAATTGTTTTAATTTACATTTCTTCTATCAATACTGAGTTAGAGCATTTTTTCCACATGGCTATTGATAGCTTTGGCTACTTTATCTGAAAACTGTTCCTGTCTTTTGATCAGTTGGGGAATGGCTTACTTTGATGAACTTGATTCAGTTCCCTAAGTGTTTCAAAATTGTTAGTCTTTACCATGTTGTTCTCATTGTATTTTATAAATTGTTCTCCCTGATCCCCTGTTCACTTCCCTCTGCATCAGTTCATATATGCGTTCCCAGATTTCTCTGAAACTATCCCCTTGAAGATTTTTTTTTCAGCACAATAGTATTATGTGACATTTATATGCCATAACTTGTTCAGTCATTCTTCAATTTATGAATGCCCCCAAGGATTTCCATTCTTTGTATATCAAAAAGAGCTGTAAATATTTTTGTATATCCTCAGTTAGAGTTTGTTTTATTTAGGACTAAATCCCTCCCTTAATTTTTATCCTCCCTCTAATTTCTCCTTCTCTTTTCTCCCCTTTTAATCTTATTTCCCTTCTGAGTGAAATGTGCTTCTATTCCCTGTCTATGTGTGTGTTATTCACTCCATTTTTTACCTAGTTCAGATGAGAGTCAGGTTCAAGTGTCAGCTGCTTACTTCACCTCACCTCTGAGGTAATTTTCCTAACCTTCCTTTCCCTCCCATCCCAATGTATTCCTCTTCCTCTCTTTCCATTCTAGAGCCTTCTCAGGCCTTGTATAATTAGACTCACTCTATAACCTCTGTTAATAATAGGGCTCAGAGGACCTATGTATCATCTGACGATATTTGAATATAAGAGGTTGTATCAGCAAGCACCCCAGCATACCCAGGGTGGCTGCTAGCACAGGTTCTTAGATCTGCTTTTCTAAAGGAAAACAACTCAAAATGGCTTAACAATCTTACTTTAATCCATCAAACAAATACTATTTACCTAGTTCAGGGGAAAAAGTCAGCACCTGAACTTCAGAGAACACAAACACAAGTTACAAACACAAGTTACAAGCAAACAAAGAAACATCATCAGATGGGCTTCTAGCATCTGACCATTACATCAGTTACCTATTCAGTTACCAGAGAGGGAAGCACCAACATGTGGGTTTTTCAAAGCCGGGGGGCTCAACGGCTTCCCAGAGTCTCTTCTGGCCAAATCACACAACTCTTCTCAAAGTGAGCCCCAAACCAAAACCTCACATCAGGGCGTATATATAGCCTTCTCCTGGCTCGGAGAATGTCACAGCCCTCTAGACCCACTGCCCAATCACAAAGCTACAAGGCACGGACATTCCTGGAAAACACACCTCCCGCCACAGGCTCCACGTGACCACGTTCGGCCTATTAGGGGCAGAGTATACTTTCAAATCAGGGAAGGTTCTTAGTCACGTAGCTACTTTAGCACAGGGCCTGGGGCAGGGAAGATCTTCAGGTTCCCATGACAGAGGTCTATCCTTTTTTATTTCCTACCATTGTTTAGTTGTATTTACCATTTTAATATTTCTTTTATCTTTGAACCTAAGTTTTTATGCAGCCTTCTTGATTAAGAATGCTTAGAAATCCTCTATTTCATGAAAGATCCATTTTCTCCCAGTCCCACTCTCACTCCCTTCCACAGACCCCACACTCAGGTTTGTTGGGAAAGTTATTCTGCCTTTTGCAAATGTTATATTCCAAGCTCTCCACTCCTATTTGGCAATGGTTACTAAATTTGTATCTTCTTGATACTTGAAATCTTTCTTTCCTGGCTGCTTGCATTTTTTTTTCTTTGACCTGGAAGCTCTGGGTTTTAACTGTGAGGTTTCTGGTAGATTTCACTTTGGAGTTTCTTTCAGGAAATGACCTATGAATTTCCTCTATTTCCACTTTGTCCTTAGGTTCTAAGAAATCCGGGTGGTTTTCTTTTAAGGTTTCTTGAAATATAATATCTAAGCTCCTTTTTCTTGGTCTTGGTTTTCATGTAGACCAGAAATTCTTAAATTTCTTCTTGAACTGTTTTCTGTTTGCTGTGAGAGTTAATTTTTTCTTCTATTTTTACAGTTTGGATTGAAGACACTTAACTATATACTTTTAATAATTATACATTATTTCTGTTTTCTCTTTTTTTTCTCATTCCTTCCTTATCTTTAACCAAAAACCAAAAACCTTCAACCTCTTGCTTCATCTCTTTGAGGAAATCTAGTTGAATTCGTGCTCAAACTGTGCTTTCCTTTGAGGCTTTCCTTCTATGTGCTTTGAAGTCATTCCCTACTATACTAGCCTTATGGTAGAATTATTTTTTTTGTTTGCTCATTCTTGAATTTAGATTTGATGTCGAAACCAGGATCTTCTAGAAGGAAGGCCTGGGTTGGTCCTGTTATTACTTTTCTGAAACATTGAATATTTTGTTATTCCAAGATCTTATAGATGGGTCAGACTAGGGACCTGAAAGCTTTCAGTGTTTATGATGTGTTCTGCTCTAGGGCATACTCTGTTTTCTATCCTCCCTGTTGTGATCTCTATAAGTTGTTCATCTGAGTTTGGATCTGAACAATAGTTGACTTCTGTTGGATTCAATCACTGGGAAGCTTTGCTGGTTCAGAGTGACAGAACTGCCAGCTCCTCTTTGATCTGAGGTTCATACCTGGGTTATTCCTCTGTAGACTTCAGACTGTGCTAGAAGCTGGAATTGAGACCCCACTCAGTTTCTGGGAGTTTGAGTCACATCACTGATGTCTGCATAAATACCACCCCTTAGTACAGGTCCCTTCCTCACTTTACCTTGGAACAGTGACCACAGGATTGAGTCACGAACAACAGTTATCAGATGGCCCCTGTTCCTATCCCAGTTCCCTGGTATGAGTTTAGGATATCATAATCTTTCCCTGTGCTTTAATGCTTTGCTGTACAATTATGGCCAAGCATCATTCCTGGTGTCAGCAGACCTCTCTCTATCACCTTAAGCCAGCCTGTGTTGTAAAAATGACTCGGTGTTCTTGTTCCATCATCTTGACTTCCTCCCCTTGCATATATCAAGCAGTTAGGCTAAAACTAGCAGTCTCAATGCATCTTGCTGTAATCTGGTTCCCACTGTAATGTCTTGTTTAATTATTTTGGTTTTGAGCTGCTTTAGGCTCTTACCCATTCTACTCAAAGATTAGTCATAACTCCTCTTTTTCTGGGCTCAGCTTAGCAAGAGGGATGAGGGTGGGAAGGAAAGGAAAAAGGAAAGGAACTACAAGCACCAAAAGCTTCAAGCTGCATTTTCCGACAATACAGTGATTTCCTCTTCTCTCTGAACCTTCTCCAGTCCCAGCTACATGGAAAGACTCACTGGAATCACAAGTGGGATGTCTATCTTGCTTGGAATAGAAATGATGGAATTATGGGATGGAAGTTGCCTCAAGAACAAATGAAATAGAAAATTTAGGATGTTTGGAACTGTATGTCCAATATATTTCTTACCTTTATTTGTTTAACTTCTACCTCTAGTCAAAATCTGGGAGGCATTAGTTTTATAGATATATAGAAAAAGAAAATTAAGTTCAAATTAAGTCTGATTTATTTATTGGTTTCCAGTTACAGCCTTGTCTGGTATAAGTATGAACTCTTTTTTTCTCCTCTTGAAATGCAGATTATCACTCTTAGAAAAGGAGTCTGATAGTAGAGTGTAGCGTAGTATAGGGTAGAGTAGGTTAGGGTAGTATAGGGTAGTTTGGTGAAACATGCACTTATATCCATGCTCTATTTAACCAATCTCTCAAAGACTAGCTATTTCTGTTTAGTAGGTGGCACAGTGGATAGAATGCTAGGCCTGGAGTCAGTAAGACCTGAATTCAAATCCAGCCTCAGACACCTGCTATGTGACCCTAGGCAAGTCATTAAATGATGTTTGCCTTAGTTTCCTCTTCTGTAAAATGAGCTGGAGGAGGAAGTGGCAAACTATTTTAGTATCTTTACCAAGGAAATCCAAAATTGGGTCAGGAAGAGGTCAGACATGACTGAAACAACTTAATGAAAAAACATTAGCCACCATTTTTCAAAAACATTGAAAAGGAAAAGGACAGTGGAAATGTGCATGATTTTGCCAGATGAATATTAAATTGTTAAATGATACATAGTACTTCATAAACAAAATTGAAATTTTTCAATACATCATTAGCTATAATTGCTAGATTGCTAGGAATTAATAATAATTTACTAAATAAATTAATTGAAATCTACAATTAAAGAGGAACAGGAGAGACCACTATTCAAAACTAAAATTTTCTAGTCAATCACAATGATTGAGCTATCAGAATCTCCCAAGATAGAAGGATCAGAGTCCAGTGAGAGTAATGAAGGGCAATTTTGGTGTTATAAGTATATTTTAGTTTAAAGGCAGCTTAGTATATCTCAGAGTGAAGAAAAACACTCAGTCCTGGGGGTGAGAATAGAATCTTTTGCCTCAAATAGGAAAGAGTGTCCTCTTAAGGTCATGAATAAAGTATCCAGAAGTATCCTATTGTCATGAATACTCGAAGTTTTATGGAATGAGGGGAAAGCAAAGAAGTATATTTTCAGGCAAAAGGATACAGGAAATTTTAAAGGGAAAAACAGGTATATAAGCATGATGTGTGTATGTATGCATGTGTGTGTTTATAAATATATGCATATGTATACACACACTTGCAAATATTCATCCACTTCATTTAGGTTGTCACTTTCAATGGCATACCATAGGACAAAATAACTCCTTTTATTTCATCTTCACTAGTGGAGCATTTGCTGTTTTATTTTTGCTATTGGTAATTTGATTTTCTTCTTTTTTTCTTGATCAAATTCACTAAGGATTTAGCTTTTTTATTGCTCTCCTCCCCCCCCTTCAAAAAAAACCCAGCTCATACTTCTATTTATTAATTCAGTGTGTTTTTTAAACTTTCCATTTAATTGCTCTCTCCTTTGACTTTCAGGATTTCCATTTTGGTGTTTAATTGGAGATTTTTAATTTGTTATTTTTCTAGGGTTTTATAGTTGCATGTCCGATACACTGATAAATTCCTTCTCTCTTTTAATGCTGTAATAATATAAAATTTCTTCTTACTGTTTTATGACTATTCTGGTTACATCCCACAAATTCTGGTATTTTGCCTCATTGTTATCATTCTCTTTAATGAAATTACCAATTATTTCTATGATTTGTTCTTTGACACAGTCATTCTATAGGATTAAATTATTTAATTTCCAATTAATTTTTAATCTATGTTTCAAAGACCATTTGTTACATTGATTTTCATTGCATTATGATTCAGAAAAAGATACATACTATTTCTACTTTTCTGCATTCTTTTACATGGTTTTTATGTCATAATACCTGATCAGTTTTGGTGAAGGTACCATTCAGTTTTATTCCCATTTATCTCCTTAATTTCTTTCTTATTTTATAGTTAGATTCAACTAGGTCTGAGGGGGGTAAATTGAGGTGTCCTACTACTACAATTTTACTGTCTATTTATTCCTGTAATTCATTTAACTTTTCCTTTAAGAATGTGGATGCTTGGGATAGCTAGGTGGCACAATGAATAGAGCACCAGCCCTGGAATCAGGAGGACCTGAGTTCAAATGTGGCCTCAGATACTTAACACTTACTAGCCTTGTGACACTTAATTCCAACTGACTTCTCTTCTCCCTCCAAAAAACAAAACAAAATATTAAAAGAATGTGGGTGCTATGCCTTTTGGTGCATATATGCTTAGTATGGATATTAATTCATCTAAGCAAACTTTTAGCAAAATGTAGTTTTCCTGATTATCTCTTTTAATTGGGTTAATTTTTCCTTTTGCTTTATTTGAGATGATGATTACTATCCCTACCTTTTTTTTACTTCAGCTGAAACATAATAGCTTCTGTTGAATGTGTTTCTTGTAAAAGTATATCTTTGAGTTCTTGTATGTAATTTGTTTTGCTATCCTTCTCTGTTTCATCAGTGAGTTCACATTCCATTCACATTTACAGTTACAGTTGCTAACTGTGTACTTCCCTACATCCTATTATCTTATATTTATCTTTTTTTTTTTTTTATACTGTCTACTTCTCAAGTACATTTTGCTTCTGGCCATTGCCTTCCTTAATCTCCTATCATTCTTGGCCCCTTTCTCCTTCTTCCCTGCTGGGTAAGATTAATTTCTATATTCAGTTGTGTGTATGTATATTCTTCCCTCCTTGAACCAGTTTAGATAAGAGCATTGCTCACTCCCTTCCTCATTCTTCCTTTCATTGTACAAACTATTCCTTGAAAACCTTATTTATATGAAATAATTTCCTCCATTCTTCTCCCTTCCCTTTCTCCCAGTGTATTCCTCTTTCTCATTCTTCCATTTTTCTTTTGAGACCATCCCAGTGTAGTAGATTTCCATGCATGTGATGATAATGTTCTGAGGGGTTACATGTGTCATCTTTCCACATAGGAATATAAAGTTTAATGCTGTTTAGCCCCTTGTGCTTCTCACTCATGTTTACCTTTTTATGTTTATTTTAAATCTTGTATTTGAATGTCAAATTTTCTATTTATCATGGGTTTTTTCATCAGGAATGCCTGAAATTCCTCTATTTCATTAAATGTCCAATTCATCTCAATTTTGCTCTGTAGGTAATTTCTGATTGTAATCTTAGCTCCTTTGCCTCCTGGAATAGCATATACTAAGCCCTCTGCTGTTTTATAGTGGTGACTGCTAAATCTTTTGTGATTCTGACTGACATTTTGCTTGAATTATTTCTTTCTAGATGCATGCCGTATTTTCTCCTTGACCTGGGAGTTTTGAATTTTGGCTACAAGATATTCCTGATAGTTTTCATTTTGAAAGTTCTTTCAGGAAACGAGTGATAGCTTCTTTCAGTTTTGGCACAGTGGCCTATTGAGGTAACATATGTGACAGAAGATAAGCAATTCAAATGGTGTAAATTGTTTGTCAGCAACAATAAAATGGTGTGGGTAAAACCTGATCCCTTATTTTGAATGACAAGATAAAAGTCTGACAACAGGTGTGAGAACTTAGGTCAATTTATAAATAGAATGGAACAGTTAATGGGCAAAGAGTATGGTTACTTTGGGAGTTATGCAAAGAGCATTGTGTTATTTTCTGTAACAGAGATTCAGTAGAAGTTACTTTATATTATTGTATCTTATCTGTGAAATGATGTCACAATAATTCTCTGTCCTAGCTCTGCTAGGTATCATCTGTTTGACCATAGGCTTCGACCACTTCTGCTTTCTAGGTTTTAGTTTCCTCATTTTTTTTTAAAGATTGGATGAAATAAACAGTTCTCAAAATGTGGATCAGGGACTCCTGGGGGTCCCTGAGACACTTTCAAAGGATCTTCAAGGTCAAAATTATTTTCATAAGTGTTTTCATTTTTAATATGCTAAATATTGATTATAACCAACTTAGACAAAAGCTCTTTGTGGAGCAGCATCAATAATTTTTGAGTCGGAAAGGGTGCTAAACAAAAAAATCGAGGACCACTAGATTAGATAATCTCTAAGGAACTTTCCTGCCCTTACCTTATGATTATTATACAAATCAACTGTAAAGTATTTGGCCAAAAGAATCCTAGAATCCTAGAACTTCTGAGCTGGAGGAGACTGAGTTTTTGATCCTCTCCTTTTACAGATGAAAGTTCAAAGTTATAAAGCTAGTGACTGGACAACTGGGACAATAACTTAGGTCCTGTAATTCCTCTAGTGAGGCTGAATCAAAGCTTTGCCTACAATACCAAGTAAAATAATATGAGCAGAAAATAGTTCTCAGACATATCAAATTTATTGGAGGCTTGTAGATTCTCTGAGGTCCTGTCTATAATTTTATGTATATTCTCTGCTTAGGCAGTTACTAATAAATATAAATTATGCTTCTATAGTGCTTGATATACTTTCAGAAGCACTTTCAACAATATTATTACTAGGGTGTGTGTCTGTGTGTGTGTATGTGTGCGTGTTTTATTTCTACCAGGCACATGATTTCAAAGGTGTAAGAAGCTCTCAGTTAGGAACTGAGATTGCATATTGGCCCATTCTTTGTAATTCATAAACTTAGAGGGTTGTCTGGGTAACTGAGAGGTTGAATGACGTGCTTAGGATTATAGTCAATATTTGTCAGAGGTAGGACTTGAACCCAGGTTTCCCTGACCTAAAGATCTGCTTTCTTTCCACTCTGCTATGCTTCCTTTCCAGGATGACTATTAGGATGAATTAAATTCTTTTTTAAAAATTCATTCTACTTTGTTTTATAACGTTTTATTGATACTTTAAAAATATTATTTCCTAAAACCACCCTTCATAGAACCTTCTCATAAAAAAGAAAAAGTTCAGCATAACATTGATTATATACACCTCATTCTGTGCCTGTAGGCCCCAACCTCTCTGGTGTAGTATGGACCATAATCAATCTTCTGGAGTCAAAAAGTGTTCATGGCATTCATATGAGTTCTAGTGTCTTTTATTCCAATCACTTAAGTGACCTTATATATCTGTGTATTACCTCAAACCCTGCAAATTACAACCTATCCATGCCTGTTTATCGTGAGACTTGTCTGTGTTCTGCCATAAGTTTGCTATAGCACCCAGTATACTGGAGAATACCCTCAATTCCTCTTGACTTTGAAAGATTACCAACAGAGCACTTGAGTTGCCAACCTTTACTCCTCTTGCTCAACATATGACTAGCCCATCTTCTTTCTTGAATCAGCGTTTCTCTGATAACACGTTTTACACCTGTTCTGCTTCAAAGTTTCTCCTTGGCTACATGTTGCAGCCTGGTTACACCTACCACACACTTCTCCTTCTGGGTAATAAACATTTTCTATTCTTCAGAAACAGTTTTACTCTGTATTTCACTGTCATATAAAAACACTGTAGAATATTGGTATTAAAAAGACAGACATTTGTTTCTGGAAGAAATTTGGGGTCATTAAAGGAGTTTTGTAATTTCCTGAAGACAATCCAACCCACCCTCCTGCTTAATTATGGGGATGACTCACTGTCCATTTTTACTGCCTATTCCAGATGTACATACTAACGGATCTGTACATCATAGCTGAAGCAGGAGACACTTCATTCATTTGATTTTTCCTGTCTGCAGGGTCTGGACTAACTCTTTAGTGGTTATGGATCTTTTCCAAGAGTCTCTGCAATGTTATGGGGCTTGATGCACCCAGCATGATGTCATGTATCTGCCTACTACCCACTCTGCCAGGGCCAACTGCTCTTTCCTACACTGAGCCAGGACAACTGCCCATACTAAGGCCTGAGCTCTTCTGCCCTGTGCTGGGACAATGTGTGCTCGTCTATCACACTAACACACCTGGGATCTGCTCCTTTCCTCCCTCCCCACAACCCAGTGAAGGCCCGCTGCAGATCTCCAGTGTGGGGACTGCTACTGCTTAACTTTCCTATGCTGGGGCCAGGTGCTGGCAGTTAGGGTGTCACCACACGTTGGCTGTCAGGTCTTAACAGTTGATAAGGTCAAGAACTGCTACTCCAATTGGAACAGGCAACTCCAAAAGGACTCTAGTCAGTCATCATCCAGCTCAGCATTGCCTACCTATCAAAGTGAGGGAATAGTGTAAGGTCTAAATTCTGAAATTATGAAAGTTTCCCCCCAATTTTCTGCATTCCTTCTATTCTTGGATACATAGGTGTGAGGTTCACATTGCAAGCGGTTGTGTCATGCCACAGGGAAGTGTTTGAGGCCTGGGAATTAGTTGGGTCACGTGGAGGTCAGAGCATATTTTACTGTCTCCCGCCAGGCGATACTGCATTGCTCAGGACTCTCTTGTGTGGAGATACCTCTGTTCCTCATTGGCGTCTCCACACCTTGGAGCCTTCATACCATTGTAATTGCACTCCCCCTCTCACAATTCTGTTCAGCTGGGTTCTATCACGTGTAGTACGTGGATCTGGGGTCTATTTAAGACCTAGGGCTGGGCGGTATCTTTGGAAGCCTGCCTTAGTATATGGCTTTAAGGCTTCCCCATGGAGAGAGCTTAATAAACTTTTCTGTTTGGACCTCAGAGCTGTGACTTTTCTATTCCTGAAAGGTACGCTAGTGTCAGTGAGTTGTGTGTGAAACTGGTTGCCTCTGCTGGTAAGTTAGGGTACTCTAAGAGAGAACCCTGACAAATGATGCCCGGAACAGGGACTCCAGGAACTGAGAAAGGAGCAGGGATGATAGGAAGGCTGGTGGAGAGACCTCTCAAAGAGGCTGCTCTTCGAGAGGACTGAAGAGCCTGGGAACAGTTGCCACAGGACTTAGCCCAGAGCCCCAGGGTAGGGGAGAACGCGTATGGCTCAGGATTTGGAGGTGTATGCTAAACAGACTGAGACGCTTGAAAAGCAAGGCTTGAACGTCTGGCCCAAAAGGGCACAAAAATTTGTGAAAGATAGTTTACAGGTCTCTCCATGGCTGCTGCTTTGCATAAAAGCTTGCAGGCGTTTGAGGATTGGGCTTGCTTTGATTGTGGCAGGTCAGGTCACTTTGCTCCACAATGCAGACACCCCTCTTGTGGATCCCGCAATAGATTATGCAAGTGGCTATAGGCTAAAGTACCCATCACCTATGAGGAGATGTGGTCTCTGCCGGCTAAGATCCAGGTGGCCAGGATAGGAGAGAGTCACCTCGGCTTCACAATTTCAATTAAAATGGGAGGAGGGGCTCCAGTATTTCCCAATTTCTGCTATTTTTTTTGTGGAGTATATTAACGATATGTTTAGCATTCGAATTGAAAAGTGCCAGAGGTGGCTTGGACAGACGCATTGGTTTAACACAGCTGTTTCTAATGTTATCAAGTAAGTTTCACCTGGCTTTCCTTACTATCTGGAGAGATAGCAACTTTAAAAAAATTCTTTCAGGAGATCTCCTATAAATTCTATGTGAAGCTTTTGGATCCATTTTGTTTATTTGTGTTTCTCTGTTTTGTCTTTGTCTTTATGTGAGCAAGTGTGTGAGAGTCATTTGTCATTTTGTCAAAAAAGTATAAACAGAAGTTTAAGACTTTCAAAGGTTTAAAAATCTCCTTCCCTTCATTCCACTCTGGCCAAATGGGGTGAGGGAAAGGTGATGAGAAATAATATGGGAATTTTCCCTTGGATTAAAAAGAAAAAAGTAATTAACCATTCCCTGACTCACCTATTAGAGAAAAAATTTTCAAGTTTCAATTTGAATTTATTTTGGTCATTTTAAGGGAAATGTGAAAAAGTGAATTAATACCATTCATAACCTTGTGCTAAGATAAATCAAAATACTAATTGGCATTTAGGCAAATTGGAGTTTGCTAAAGAAGGAATAAATATGGGCTCTAAAGCACAAGGTAAAATTAGCTAATTAAGAGAGAGTACTGTATAAACAATAGGAAATTTAAATTCTTACAAGGAGCCCACTAGCAAAAAACCCTGAGGCACCCTGAAGGCCACACCTTGTTTAGATAAGCAAATGAACCTCTCCATTCAGCTGTGAGAAGAGAAAAGCCAAAAAAATTTTTTGTTAACAATTTTCGTTTAACTGTGATAAAATTCAAGTGTAAGAAGTACTGCTATCAGCAGATATTTAAGTTGAATTTTGTTGGGATGAAAAAGATGTGGAATTTGTTTAAAAGCAAGTCACTTGCATTCTGTAATGTGTATATATTCCCTGTAGAAAATTAGATATTTACACCTTTACCTATAATGAATGTACTAACAGTTCACTAAAGGCAATTCTCGCTAAACAAAAAAGGGCCTCCATCAGACAGAAACCTATAGATCTGGCACTATCACTCAAATTCAAAAATGACACTGGCTATGAGACATCTTTTGTGCCAGAAAGAACAGCTAGGTGTCCCGCCCCTGGTTAAGGGAAGTGTGGAGGGGCCCTTGGGAGGTACCCATGGGGGGAGAGGGGTATGTTTATCTCTCCACAGAACATGGGCCATGCTGGTATCCTGTCCAAAGGGTCCGGGTCATCCCACAGCGGCAACAAAAGGAAACGGAGGAAGAAAAGGAGACCCAAGAGGAGACCAAGGCAGAGGAGAAGCCGAGCTAAGATCATGCACCGGCTATGTCTCACTCTGATTATGCTGTCTCTTGGAACTGAGGCTTGTCAATATTGCCAGCCTCACGGCTGTGACTCCTGTCCGGGATGTGCTTTCAGCCTTCCATTCCACTGTGCCCTGTTCCTCAGTTGTTGTGACTGTTGCTGACTCTTGCAAAGGGACTATTTCAGTACTACAAAGACTGAACCGGCAGGACTTTAAAAATTGCCTATGGACTTCCATTTGTGTCAATCTCGCCCCTTACAATGCCATTGAACTGCAGTGGGAAACCATTGAACACCACCTGTATGGCCTTGTGGAACGGGGTGGTTTGTCAGCTGACGGGATGGACCTAGGTGAACTAATGTGGGATGTGGGTCATGCCGACCATGGGGGCTTGTCCCCACAGGATATTGTGCTGACTTGTTGAAATGTGTCATAATGGGTCGGGGATTGAAAACTGACTGGGGTTTTTTTTTGCATTACTAGTCTTTGTTTTCTTGATTTGTTATTTTGTATTCCTATGGGTATTAGATAAAACTCCTTGAGCCTACTCAAAACCCAGATCACACTCCAGCACCAGCGCGTGCTGCAAAATAAAAGAGGGGCTATGTGAGGTTCACATTGCAAGCGGTTGTGTCATGCCACAGGGAAGTGTTTGAGGCCTGGGAATTAGTTGGGTCACGTGGAGGTCAGGGCATATTGCACTGTCCCCCGCCAGGGGATACTGCATTGCTCAGGACTCTCTTGCGTGGGGATACACTCTGTTCCTGATTGGCATCTCCACACCTTGGGGCCTTCATACCCTTGTAATTGCACTCCCACTCTCACAATTCTGTTTAGCTGGGTTCTATCGTGTGGTATGTGGATCTGGAGTCTATTTAAGACCTAGGGCTGGGAGGTATCTTTGGAAGCCTGCCTACCTTAGTATATGGCTTTAAGGCTTCCCCATGGAGAGACCTTAATAAACTTTTCTGTTTGGACCTCAGAGCTGTGACTCTTCTGTTCCTGAAAGGTACGCTAGCGTCAGTGAGTTGTGTGTGAAACTGGTTGCCTCTGCTGGTAAGTTAGGGCACTCTAAGAGAACCCTGATACATAGGTTTTATTTTTACAAGAAAAATGTAATTTAAGATAATTAAAACTATCCATTTTAACCTCAACAATGCTTTCATCTTAAAATATTGTTTAAGATCTGATACTACTAAATCTGCTTCCTTTACATCTCTTTTCCCTGGGTTCTTTGAAGTTCTTGTCCTTTTGTTCTTCCAAATGAACTTTGTTATTATTTTTTCTAACTGAGAATGATGATTTTTAGTAATTTAATTGGAATGGCATTACATAAATAGATTAGATAAAATTGTCATTTTAAAAATTATATTCTACTTACCCGTGAAGAGTAAATATTACTTCAGTTGCTTAGATCTAACTTTTTTGTATAAAAAGTGTTTTATCTTTATGTTCATGTAGCTCCTGTGTCTGTTTTGGCAGATCTACTCTCAGATATTTTATACTGTTTAGTTATTTTAAATGGTCTAAAATAATATCGAATAATGTGCTGACACATCTTGTAGTTTCCCTATTTTTCTCTTTTGATTAAATCTATTTAGCTTTAACGTTTTCTGAGATCGTCATTACTGACTCCACTTTTTTTTTTTGAAGAATAAATTCTACTCCTGACCTTTATCTTAAAAAGGAGATGTCTTAACCATTGCAGTAGGATATTCAACAATGTTAGGCATTGAGGGTTCCTCAGCTGATTTTTGTGGAATAAAGCTCCCTTGCCTTGAGTTGTCCATTATGATCTTCCAACTAAGCATCTGAAAGTGCCTAGAACATCTTGTGGCTCAGACAATGAAGTAATTTCAATAGACTTGAGATTTTTCGTCCCCTGGGCCAACCGAGTCTCCAAGATGGTCTCAATATGTTTTCAAAGAAAAATAAAACCCTCTTATCTTTCATGAGGCCAAGAGTTGGGCTATTGGGCAGCTAGGTGGCACAGTGAATAGAGAACCAGCCCTGGAGTCAGGAGGACTTGAGTTCAAATTCAGCCTCAGACACTTAACACCTACTAGCTGTGTGACATGGACAAGTCACTTAACCTCAATTGCCCTGCCCTCTCCCCTCTATAAAAAAAAAAAAGAGTTGGGCTATTGCTCCTAACAGAGGAGGAGTTAACGTAATAGCCTCCACAGGCTCTTCCATGTGGGTTATTTCCTGAAAAGCATGAGGATGTGCAATGAAATTACTTGTCTTGGTCTCTGATTTGGAACATGCGTAAACACTCTGTAACTCGTTCTGGTCTGCTAAATGGTAGAAAGATAAGCTGTTAGTTGGGATCAACAGAACAGACAGCAGATTGAGATCGACTAGAACAAGGTGCATTCAAAAAGGAGCTGGTCAGCCAGGGTCTTACTCTTGGTCTAGCTCTTCCCTATCTGGCTACTTTCAGGGAGGGAAACAATGCTGAAAGAGAAGAGACTTCAGGTCATCCTCATTTACTCTCATAATTCATTATTTGCTCTTTTTTGCCCCCATAATGCATTATAATTATTTATGTGTATGTCATATCCTCCACTAGACTGAACTACATGAGAGCAGGAACAGTGTCTTATTTAAATGTTGTACTTCCCTTGGTGTCTTGCACAGCAAGTGAGCAAATGAACAAATGAATGAAAGAGCTACAAGTGTTTACTACGTTCCAAGCAATGGGAATGCAAAAAGAAAAGCAAATAAAATAATTGCTCTCAGTAAGTGAGACAATGCACACTGATGATTTCAATTGCAAGTGAGAAGGAAAGGGCCAGTGGTCCTTAAGATGCAGAGGCAAAATAGATATAATACCTCTTCTTTAATGTAATTTCCATCAATAAAGCAGTATCCATTTCCGATATTGAACTATTTGATGGTGCCAAGGACTTTCGTTGCAAGAGCTTTCTTTTCCAGGTCTTCAGTAGCTTTCGCAATTAAAAGGTTAGAGGCTGTAGCCTTTGCAGAGACAGTTGGTAGGTAGCATCTACATGAGAGTTGCTCCCCTGGATGAATGAAGGCTGTTAGATTGTGGGGCATATTGGTGGTAGGGTTGGGTCTGAGGGACATTGTTATTTCGTAGCTCTTGGTTTACCTTTCTGTCAGCAACATTTGGTCTGTGCTTGGTATTGGTGGCACTGGTTATGTCAGGTACCATCTATAGAACAGTTGTTCTCCCTGATGGTAGTTGTATGAGCCAAGTTTGAAGAAGGAAGGCGACCTGGGGGCATTGCAGTTTCTAGGTTATTTAGGCTCTCAGTCCTGGGCTATCTCTAATAATGTCTGAGGGGGAGATGTGCTTTGAATACAATAAGCACTTAAAGTGTTTATCAAATTATTAGTATTTCCTGTACCCCTTGTCCTCACTAGGAGATACTGTCTTTGATGGCAGAGTTTTAATATTTTTGATGTAATATTTGACTTTTGAACATTTTGTGCTAGTATTTGGGCTGCCTGCCTGAGGTAGACTTTGCACGTGGGGTTGAAATAAGATATCTGGATCAAGTAACTGAAGCCTTGATGCAATATAACACAGAACACACAGAAGCCAAGCCAAAACTCACAAACAAGTGAAGAGTCATAAGGCAAAAACGTCAGGATGGTAAAAGAATAGAAATGGACGCATGAAGCAAATTAGCTGGGTCACCACACTGTTAGGTGGCAAAAACAAAAGGTGAATCCACAAACCAGTGGTTGTAGGAATCTGCGGCTAAAGCAAGCAAGTAGGGAGCAAACCAATGGCAAATTGACTGCTCCACATCCTCATATGCTTTGATGGCACGTTCTTTTGTGCTATGTTTGTGTGAGCTAGTCATGCCTTCTTCTGTTCCTGAAGTGAGAAGTGCTATCAAAATAGTGAGATCTACATAAAAACAGTTACACTTATTCTTAGAACATTTGCAAATCATTTTCAAGTCCCATTCCAGAGGGTGATCTTTTTGTAGCGCTTCAGTAAAAATACCACCTGCATGTAACCTTCTTGGATCTTTGCCAGAAGTGATTTCATGTTCCTATGAGCTATCACAAAATTCAAACAACTCATGTAGTTTCTGATTCTGCTTTGTAGTATGGTTATTTGTGTTTGTACATGTATCTACATATACATATATATTTCATATGTACATATTTCCCAGACATCTTTTTCTGAGAGGAAGCATAATATTGCTGTCACAGAAGCTTAAAAAAAACCCTGGTTCAAGTCCCACCTCTGACATACTGGTTGTATGTCTTTGAGCAAGGCATTTAATCTCTAAATGTTCCAGGAAACTCTCTAAGACAGGACTTCTTAGCCTTTTTTTGTGTCATGGCTCTCTATAGCAGTATGATGAAGCCTGTGGAATCCTTTTCAGAAGAATGCTTTTTAAATGAGTAAAAATATAATATGTAGTATTACAAAGGAAATCAGTTGCAATTGAAATGAAGATGTAATTCTTTTTCCCATTCAAGCTCACAGATCCTTTAAAATCTATCCACAGACCAGGATTCAATGAACACTAGGTTAAATTCCCTGACTCTAAGATTATAAGTTGAGGAGAAGGTGCCAATTTGAACTGGTAGAGGGAGTTTACTCACCCAAGAGTTCCTTATACCAAATCATATCACTGGTCCAACCTGTATTCCTTTTTATATCTTTTCTTTTATTTGATGAACATCTCATATTAAGGGAACAATTCGTCCTTGCATGCTCCAAAGCTCAGTTCAGTGTTTTATAGACATTTGAGTAGCAAAGTGCATTGCCTGAGTTCCTGCAGAAAGTAGGTAGCAGAACTGGAATTTGAACCCAAGTTCTTAGCCTATAAATCCAGTGTTCTCTATTGTATCAAGTTGCCTTTCCTTTTCTGAAAGAAGAAATGTTTTTTGTTTTTTTTTTTAATTTTATTATACTTTGCATCATTCATTTCCACAAGATTTTGAGTTACATATTTTCTCCCTCTTTCCCCCACCCATCGCCCCAAAACAGCCATCCCAGTGTGTCCCCCCTCCCCCAGTCTATTCTC
>CM053585.1:396109062-396164511 GCA_028646515.1 Pseudochirops corinnae
CTGGAGAACAATCAGGAACTGTGCCCGAAGGGCTATAAATACTTGCATACCCTTTGACCCAATAATACCACTTCTGGGATTGTATCCCAAAGAGATCATAGAAGTGGGGAAAGGATCCATATGTACAAAAATATTTATTGCAGCTCTCTTTGTGGTGGCAAAAAAACTGGAAATTTAGGGGATGCCTATCAATTGTGGAATGGCTAAACAAGTTGTGGTATAAGAATGTAATGTAATACTATTGTGCTATAAAAAATGGGGAGGAGATGGACTTCATATTTACCTGGAGAGGCTTATACAAACTGATGCTGAGTGAGAAGAGCAGAACCAGGAAAAATTTGTACACAATCACAGACACATCGTATGTGTGACGAGCAACCTTGATAAACTGAACTCTTCTCAGCAACACACAGTTACAGAATAGAAACAATTACAGAATGGAATCAAATATAAAATACTAGATCAGTATTTGATTTTCTCAATGTTATCACCACCCTAGTGTCCAAATTGAGAATGAACCTACTTCCCAATTTTTGCTATTCTTGTAATGGTTCTAACCTAGTCATTTAAGCATATGATGTCTCTGATGATCATTCTTATGATCTCCAGGCTGCAGATCACTTGGATAAAAACATGATCACTATCCAAGAACTAGCATAGATTAAAAAAAAAAACCTTTTCTGCCCCATCCCTCAATGCTCTTTCAAATCCAGGCATGAAGCTTGAAGTTCAGCTGATTAGAAGGATTTGCCAGGACCCCTTCTCTGTAGGGTATGTCCTGTAACCATATTAATGGCTGCTAAAATCCAACTGCATATGCCTTTCTTATAATGAGTAGCATCATTGCTTAATCAGTCAAAATGGTGCTCCTCAGGAGTCAAGTGCTTATAGGTAGAGGCCTCCTGGGCCAGTGAAGGAGGCAGAGTTCCAGGGTCTGGACTGGAGTTGTTAGTCTTTGGCATCATTACCATCTGTTGTGAAGAGTACTAACAAGAGGGACCCAAATAAGCGTCATTTATGCAACATTTCTATTTAGCTGTGGAAGTTGTCTGTACCCTACACATATTGTGAGAGGGACCAACTTGTATCACCTGACCCATAATAGGCAACTTTCAAAAAAGAGTAATTGTGAGTAATTGTATGGCCCTGTGTCATTTACTCATTACTAACTAGGGTCTATTAAAAGACAAACAACTACTTTTCAGAAGTGAACAGTACAGAGCTACCTGTTTTGGTGAACCTGGAACCATAGATGCCTAACAATATTTTATTCTGGCCACCTCTTTGTGCTTGACAAAGTCTCCACTCATCCTGGTTTGTTTAAACAGAAACTTCCTGAAACATAGACCTTCCAGAGTCAGAATGACCCAAGGGAAAAGCCTGCCTTCTCACTTCCAGGAATGTAGCCTGCTCTGGGCCCCACTTGAAAGGGGCAGACTTGAAAGTGATTTGGAAAATAGGGGGTATCAGGATGTCTAGATGAAGAATGTGGATTCTTCAAAATCTTAAAAATCCAAGAGTATTTGCCTAAGCCACAACTGTTCCAACTCTCTGCTCAAATTTTACCGGCTTACTGATCAGCCTACACCTGTATGGTTGTGCGATAGGGAACACTCAGAGCTAAAATCTCAAGCTATTGTTTGGAGCTGTGTCTCTGAGACAGACAAAGCATAGGGCAGAGGTGGGGAATCTGTGACCTCATGGCCAAACTTGGCCTTCTAGGTCCTTGGGTGTGGCCTTTTGACTGAGTTCAAATTTGGTGGAACCAATCCTTTTATTAAGGGATTTATTCTGTAAAGTTTGGATTCAGTCAAAGGGCCACACTTGAAGACCTGGAGGGTCATATGTACCCTTGAGGCTGCAGGTGCCCCACCAGTGACAGGGAGTTCAGGCCATACCCTCTTTCCAGGGAATAGAATTTGAATGATGATCTACAAGAGTTCAGAGTTACTAGAATGGGGAGGATCAGGCGGGGTTGGAGGGAGGGAATGGGCAAGGTTTGTTAATCATTGAAGACAGAATTTAGATAGATTTTCTTTGTCCTTAGGAGTTTGACTGCAGGGCTGAGTCCACTCAGAGTGTTAGGCAATTGCTTGGAACTGAAGGAATGGCCTTAATCCCTTTGCCCTAAGGCTGAAGACTTGGTAGGATGTCCTTTCTCCTCTTCTCTGGAAGGGAATATGTAGTCTGATTCATGATGAAACAGTGTTTCTTTTCTTCCAGTAGCATGTAAGAGACCTAGCCTGATGGAATGGCATTCTCTCCTGTTATTGGAAAGACAGGAAATTGGTTTTCAATGGAATAACTTCCTCCTTTTCCTTGGGAAGCTGGAGGAGATGAGGCACAGTGGAATCGCACTTTCTCCCCTCACCACAAAGGCAGGTCACTGGGACAATGGAATGATATTCCTCCTCTAGCCAAGAATTTGGCTAGGATGCATGGAGAATGCATGGAGCATGACAGCTTAGGGATTGTACGTCAGGCTAAGAAGAGGTCACAGACCCACCTAAAGGGGCCCAACTTTGTCCAGGTAGCAGGAACAGATGCCAAATAATATGTCTTGTATCTAATTACCCAGTTATGAACACAGATCCAGAGGCAACTAAGGAGGGGATCTGAACCAAGGATGGTGATCCAGGCCCTAAGCTGTATATTCAATAAGAAGAAAGTTGAGAAGCTAGCAGCAGCTGAGTAGCTACTTGCCAGGAGCAGCTGAGTAGTTACTTGCCAGGAGCTGAGCAAGGTGTCTTTGCTAGCCATCAGACCAGCTTGAAGCCTACAGCAAAATAACCAGGCTGGGAGATCCATAACAAAGAGAACCTTGCAAATCTGACGTTCTTAACCTGCTGAGTCCCACTGCAATCTATTTACACTCCAACCAGAAGCAAGACTAGGAAGGTTTTGCTCTACCTAAACCCAGGTCAGGAACTTGCAGAGCTTAGACAAGGAGGACATCAATCAGAATTTGTCCTGAATCAGATTACTTCAGGAGTACTTAAAGCTTGAAAGTTCCTAGACTGAACTATCACTTAGATCCTAGAATAATACAACACATGAAAGAAGTAGCAGAATCCAAGGGGCAAAACCTCAACCCATACATTCCATCTAGAAATACACAGAACTCAGTCCTAAACATAAAATCTGAAGACAAGAAATAGTCTAGAAGAATAAACAAAAACCAAAATATTCCACTATAAAGAGTTATTATGTAAAAAGTACATATTATTTTGTACTCAAGACACAAACACAGAAGAGAATGACTCGAAAACATCTACAAGCAAAGCCTCAAAGAAAAGCCACAGCTTAGGAAGAAGTTCAACTAGAATTTCTGGAAGAGACAAAGCTAGAGTTGGGGAGCAAAAAGAGTCAAAATTCTTTTTCAATTCCAATGAGAGCATCAGAGGAAAGATTGAGAGAAGAGTTCTGAATTCAGAAGTATGACCTGTCAGAAAACTATGTGTTTTGGTTATGATGTTTACTAAAGACCGTTTTATATATACACATGTGATGGGTGGGGGGAAGGGGGTGTTTTATGCTATTTATGTTACATGTGTCTACATGGGCTTCTCTAGATGTGGCTCACAGGGAAGCAAGAATAGATGTCTCAATTCTCCTCTCCACCCTTCTCCAAGGAACACTTTGATTCCTGCCAAGAATCATTTCATTTCCCACCCTGCTGAGTTCCTAGATTTTGTGATCTCCAGAAGCTCATCATCAAGTTTGAAACTCATATCTCCTCAGTCCCCTATACCCCTGGGACTCCTCCCTCTGTTTGAAGATTTTGGAGGTTGGACATTAGAAAGCTCTTTCCTAATCCTCTACTACTTAAGGAGTGCTGAGTTCAGCAGCACTGAACTTTGCTCAGGGAATTCATCTCATTTTCCAACCTGCTGATCTGGATTTCATGATATCTGGAAACTTACCATTCTGTAAGATGAAACCAATCCTGAAACTCATGACTCCTCAGATATATTCCTCCCTTAACTGTAGGACTTCATTATGCCAGTTGGAGAACCTTCCCCACCCCCTTTCAGCTTCTTTCTGTATTGTCTTCCCCCATTAGATTGTGAACTCTTTGAGGGCAGGGACTGTCTAATACCTTTCTTTGTATTTGCAAATCAATAGCACGGTGGTTGGAACCTTGTAGGCTCTTAATAAATGTTTGCTTTTATTTATTTATTTATTATTATTTTATTATTTTCATTCATTTATTTATTTTTAGTTCTCAACATTCACTTTTATAAGGTTTTGAGTTCCAAATTTTTCCCCTTCCCTCTCCAAGATGACATGCAATCTGCTATAGGCTATACATGTACAATCATATTATTTTCACATTAGTCATCTTGTGAAAGAAGAATCAGAACAAAAGGGTAAAACTACAGGAAGGAAAAAAAGAGAGAGAAAATAGCATGCTTCGATCTGCCTTCAAACTCCATAGTTCTTTCTCTGGATGTGGATAGTATTTTCCATCATGAGTCTTTTGGAATTGTACTATTTTTTTTTTTTTAAGAAAAAGAAGGAAGAGGTTGGGGCCAGAAATTGGCCACTCTATAAGAGTGCTAGCCAAGGTTAGTACAACATCTACCTGCTCCCTAAATATTTTCAGTCTATGGCACTACAAGATTGGACTCCCTTCCCAACAAATGCTAGTTACACAATTTAAGTAACGAATAATGAATTAATCTCTTTATCCAATTTGATAACAAAAACAGAAATCAGAGAAAGTATACATGTGATAATGCATACCAGACAATACACAGAGTGTGAGCAAGATAACAATTCAACTGAAAGTGTCTTAGATCACACCTAAGGGAAAATACCACAAAGTCTCCAGTGTAGTAAGCTGGGAATAGAGACATGTTTGAAGTGCTGGCTCTTCTACATGTCAGCTTCTTCCCAGAATCTTTCTCCTCTGAGAGATATGAAAAAAGTCTTAGAACCAAGGCTCTTCTCTCTCAAACCTGAAAACCAGAATATCAGGATCATTCTTGTCTTAACCTCTTACCAATGGTGTTCATCACATGGGTACAGAGTATTGAGTAATCAATCTCCACCACTGATGAGAGTCCCATGTTTTATCTGCCCTGTCAAATAAAGACTGATAATGGCCTGGCATATACCTCTAAGGCATTTTTTACATTCTGCAAAGACTACACCATAGTTCATAACACAGGTTTTCCTTACAATCCAACTGGCCAGGGAATTGTGGAGAGAAAGCACAGAGACATCAAAACTCTCCTTCAAAAACAGAAAAAAAGGTGAGACAGGGGTAGAACACCCTGTAAAAGACTAAATCTAGTTTGTGTACACCTTAAACTTCCTGACATGCAGTGAGAATGGACTTACTCCAGCTAAACACCAATTTGGCACAAATCCCATGAAGTGTCAGGAAGGGAAAAGGGTAAATCAAGAAGAAGGGACTTGGGAACAAAAGAACCAGGCCACACAAGTAATGTGGAAGGACCTGGTCACAAACACCTGGAGAGGGCCTGGGATGGTAATTACTTGGGGGAAAGGGTATGTTTGTATTTCCTCAGGTGATGGATGGGCTTCAATCTGGACTCCACAACAGCATGTCTGAGTGTTTACAGAGCCTTCAAGGAATGCATCTGACACAATGAACACGCCACTGACATACTTCCAGAAAGAAAAGACACCCCCACAACAGAATGACCCACTTGAGAGTGAAGAGCTGTATAGTCCTGCTAACATCACTCACCCTGAATGAGCCAACACCAAGATAAGCACAGCCGAGGGTGATCAAGGACAACAAAAGCAATGGGACTTATGAAAAGCTGTTGCAGCCACTAACTGTTACAAATAATCAAGAACATACATGTACAAACAATACGATTTACACCTATTTGGCTGTTTGTCTTTTCTGTCACTCTGCTTACTTCACCACAGAGAATATTATGGAATATCACTTGTCTTCTATGTCAACTTGCACAACGTATAAACCACACCATCGTTGGGAATAAGATTGTAATTCAAACTCCTTTTTCCCTTCAAGTAGTGTTAGGTGGTTTGGTAGTCCTTATGATTGAATGCTTATGCTATTGGTGGGAAGGGGACAGTGAAAGAAGTGTATTTTGTGTATTGCTTGCACCTGCTATTTTATGTCTTCTGTGGTTCTTGCAATATCCATTATCTCTGCAGATAGAGACCAAGACTGCTGGATTTGTACATGGTTATATACATCACTTTCACTTGATTACATTGTGTCTCTTTGCATTATTCTCTATGTTGCCAGTGTTGGACTCACGCTCTGTATGAAGTCACCACTGACCTGTACTGCCCATGCTTGCAACAGAAAAAAGGGGGAGATGTTGAGGACCATGGGCCAGTGAGACTCTGACCCTGATGGCTGAATAAATCCCCTCAGGTGAAGGGCTTGCTGCCAGGCCTGGATCAGTTCCCCATCCCCTAGGGAAGAGTTCAAGCACATAGGTGTGAGGATTGGATCCTTGAGATAAAGTGTGGTGTTTTTGCCCCCAGCCTGGTAACACTGTAGTGCACAATGTCCACAGGGGAAAGCCATTAGGAAGCAGCCTATAAAAGGTTTACACTTAAGACAATAAATGAGACTCTATTTTCCACCACTCTTTGAGTCCCTGTCTCTCTTTTAATTCACCCTCTCACAGCCTCTGGGTAGATAACACTTTCAGCCCTGCTGGGAAATAGCAGGGCTCCCAATTCTCTCTCAGCCCTGCTGCAGGGCCCCCCACATTCTCTCAGCTCTGCCACAGAAGGCAGGGTTCCCTAACTTGGCCCAGCACACATTCCCAGAGCCTGCTCCTCTTCATATCTATCTAGATATCTCTCTCTATCTCTTTATATCTATGTCTATGTCTATAAACCACCCCATTTTTATGGGGTTTAGGCTCTGAGAACCCTCCTGAACTCTTTGAATCTTCCCACTGGATCTGGCCATAAGCCTTCTCTTATCACTGTGACTAAATCTCCGTTACCATTAACTTAGTCTAGCCCTCCACGGTCTGTTATCTCCAGGTAACCTTCAGCTACCTCCCACTCTTGATCATATCAAAATATCTATGACCAAATCTGGTAAACTAGCCTAGCCCTCCATTGTCTGTTACCTCAAGCTGTTCTGCACTCTTGATCCCATCAAAATCCCATTCTCCTGGTTCCTGGAATCTGACCTCAGTCCCATCAAGATCTTCCTTAGACTCCTCCTCAAGACCCTCCTCAAACCCCTCCTCTCTACCACCCTAGCTACCTCCCACAATCTTTCTATATATAAAATCCATCTTACCTCCATGAGGGGACTGAGATTCAATCTAGCTCAGACTCAGTCTATGTCAGATTGTTCTGGCCACCTTTCAATGCAAGCATCACAAATACTTAGGCTCCTTAAGAGTCAACCCTTTATGGTGATCTTTAGTGAACTTTTTTTCACTTTAGCTGAGAGAAGGCTTGAGTCGAATTCATTTGGCAGGACCTGGCATATCGGTATTTTGGGGTCTCGAGCAGCCCTAAGCCCCAAACCTCAATAATTTGACTCTGGTAACTTGAGTAAGTGCAAACACTTTTTGACTGAATCGAACAGTCATATGTAAGTATGAACAGGGCCCTCCTCCTTGAATCATTCTGTTAGAGACTAGATCACTGTCTTTTGCAATTTATATAAAAAGGAAATGTCTCCAGAATCAAGGGGGAAAAGAAGCTATCTCAGAATCAGTAAAAGAAGCAATTCGGAATATCTGGACTTAAGAGATGCATGGAGCAAATGGAAGGCGGAGCTGTTGCAGGGAAGTGACCTGCCAAAGAGTGTCACTGGTTCTTTGGTCATCTTACAGAGGAGGATCTAGGCTGAGGGAAGTCCTAAGAAAAGGTTGGTTCTTTCTCCAATTTTCTCTCAACTTCCCCTTCTGTTGCCTGTTTATCCACAGATATTCTAACATAATCTGCTTTTTCATTAACCAAATGTTTCCAGGAAACTGAATTTTGCTCAGCCAGGATCAGACCAGGGGTTTAATTACATAAAGGTTGTGCTGGAGTCAGCTTGAATCAGCTCTAGAGAAGTCATTGTTAAAATTTCAGGGTCATCACTAGTACCTTGCAAATTGGGGTTGATTTGTTGTTTTGTTGATTATTCTAGATTTAGAAACTGGGAGGGGAGTAGGGAGGAAAGCTGATTGTTAAATATTTACCAGCACAACATTGATAAGAGAAAAATGTAAGATTAGGCAGAAAGCCCAACTACTTCCTAGGTCTTAGGAATTTTCCCTAACTGGGGACTCAGAGAGGTTGTCAATCAATCAAAAAACACTTATAAGAACTCCTACAGATTGTGACTGAATTCAGCTCTTTTCATCTAAAAAAACTCCCGAAAGCTCTTTAGAGAAGAGAATCAAGTGTGCCTTGGGGGCCATTGTATTTCAACCAACATATAATAAGCTAGTTATTGTAACATAATATTGCATATATAAAATTATTTAACAATTTTGTCTAAACATTGTGCTTTTTTCACAGCAAACTATTTTGAAAGCTTTTTTCTTCTAAAATAAAACTACTTAAATAAGATTTTAAAAAATTTATAGTGGCTCTTATTTTATTAAAGAAAGAGAAATGTAAATACACTTTTTAATCTGATCTAGAGTTGTATTTCTTTCTAAGTCTCAGGACAATGTATCTGTTGGCTTATATCACCATAAGCATCACAAAAGAGAACATATGCCAATGATGATGAACATACCAGTTTTCATTTATAAGAACTGTCTGAGTTTAAAATAATCTCTTTCTCTAGAGCTAATATTCTTTACCCAAATAAAATATTATTGTAGTAGAACATCTCATGGAAAAACAACATTTAATTAAATTTAAATATCATTATCTGATAAGATGGAGCCTTCAGTGTTATGCTTTATTAATCACAAACCCATATTAATTTTAAAATTCTGGAAGCTTAATCTGAAAAACCTGAATGTAAATATAAAGTAGATTTTATAGATATAGTCATTTGGATCAGGTACCAGAGGTATCACAGACTAGAAATCATTTACTCTAAACCCTGAATTTTACAGATGAGGTACAGATGTACCACTATACTACTTATTGTATAGATGTTTTAAGGAAACCCAATTTATAAACATGAGGAATTTTACAGCCCTAAAAATGTTACCTAATCTCTAGTAACTATACAAACATGTAGACACACACACATAGATATACACACGTAGACACACAAACACACATTTGGCTTGAACCAACTATATATACTCAAGTTTCAACATCTTTCAGCTTTTTTCTTACTTGCATGATATATGATTTTAAAAATTACAAGAATTTAAAATATTAGACTATTCTAATGAATAAAAAAAAAGTGTGGGCATTATTTTGTCATTCTTTGTGAGGAGGAGTTTGTTTTTTTTTTTAAGCAGTTTTTTTAGAGTCAGAAGGCTTAAATCATAGTCCTGGTCCTATACTTAACCTGTTTCCTTATCCATACTTAAGTGTGTGTGTGTGTGTGTGTGTGTGTGTGCATACATATACATATACACGCATATGTAGTTATGTATAGTTACATATAGTTATACACATATGCATATAATTATGTGTATACACACACACATACAAACATGTTTTTGTTATGTCAATGTCCAACATTTTATGATCCCATTTGAAGTTTTCTTGGCAAAGATACTGGAGTGCTTTGCCATTTCCTTCTCCAACTCATTTTACAGATAAGGAAACTGAGACAAACAAGGTTAAGTGACTTGTCCAGGGTCACACAGCTAGTAAGTGTCTGAAGATAGATTTTAATTCATGAAGAGGAGTCTTCCTCACTTCAAGCCTGGCATTCTGTCCACTGTGCCACCTAGCTGCCCCATACATACATACATATATACATATATATATATATATATACACCTACATATATGTACATACATATATAAGCATATACATACATACATATGTATATGCATACCTAACAGGGTTCTTGTGAAGAAAACACTTTGGAAGTTGAACAGCACTATATAAACATGAACTGATGTCATTTTAGTTATGAGACTATTATTTAGTGCACTAAAAGACATTTTATTGTCTTAACTGATAACTTTAAACTAAAGAAATTAAAACATCCATCAACAACACAGTTTCCCTCTAATCCTATCTTTTTGGCATGAATGTGTCCAGCAAATAAGCTGATTGTTTTGTTTTCATTTTAACTAACTTTAGGATGAGAATGTTTTGTACCACTATGCTACTTATTGTATAGATGTTTTAAGGAAACCCATTTTATAAACATATAAATTTACAAATCAGAGAAGGTACATTAACAGTATGCACTTTCTTTCTCTTTGTGAAAGGATTACTTCAGGATTACTTTAGTGAGATCTTCTAGTACATAAATATATATATATATGTAATATGTATACTTAGAAAAACTTTTTTTTAATTTCTGAGAAAAATACATATAAAATTTTTTTTTAGCTTTCTAGTTTTACCAGAAGAGGGATATGAAAGATGTTTTCATGAGACAAAATTAACAAACAGTGTACAACTTGGGGTTAAGTGGACTGAATGTTCTGGGAAAATTCTTCAGAACTGAACTTGCAAACAGAAGTTCTTGTATTCAGATTCCCCAGGGAAATTATGAATAGTTTAGCTAAGTGAACATTTCTGTGCTGTGTTAAGATAAGTTTGTAGAAAAGCATGAAGAAACTTTTTTGTATACTAATAATTTAGAATAATTCAATGTGCTCATCAACATGATTAAATATCATTTTTAAAAGTACTTAGCAAGTATTCGTATGAGTTGGTGATATTTGTGATCTACTGATGAAATAAGTTAATAATTCACTTCTTAAAATACTCATGAATAGAATGGGTTTTCTTTTAGTTCATTTTTGGAAGGCATTGCAGACTGCCTGACGTTGTCTGGAATGCTGGTTGGAAACTGTTCATGGTGTATTTAAGCTAATTGAGCAATTCCTCCCCTTCAATCCCCACTTTCTGTGCATGTGACCCAAGATTTGTTGACTGGAATGAGTAGCCTAAACATCAGTCAAAATCTGCTTACTCTACCACAACATATTTTATGTATTATGAGATAGAGGAAAAATTGCAGGGCTTTTTTTTTCCAGTTCATTCACCAACTCTGATATTTACATTACAAATGAAAGTACAGACAAAGGAAGTTGCAGTTAAATGAGAATGACTCACAAATACTTTATAGGGAGACACGTAAACGAGTGGACAGAGTTGTTTTTCTAAGGATATTGCCTCCCTTCAGAATTCAACAATGCTGAATGAATGAATGAATGAATGAAAGTCCCATTGGCTGCACTTTGATTCGCCCAACTCACTGTTTGAGTTGAGGGAGTTGCAATATTCCTTGTTCCCTTTTGCCACTTCCAGTTTCTCCCTCTACCATCATCACCCAGTAACCTTTCCTCCTTTCAGGATCACTCAATCCGAATCTACCAGCCAATCAAAATTCTGGTAGCTGTTATGTACTGACAACACCACTTTCTTTCTTCAATGAATTCAGTGCTTGACTCACAGTCTTTCCTTCACACTGCCTTTCCTCACACAAGTGGACTTTAACATACTACCTGAAACACCCTAACTTTACAGTTCCTCAGTGTATTCATTTCATATGACCTGTTACTCCATCTCACCTCAGTCACACACGCACATAGTCATATTCCTTTATTTTGCCATCACCCCAAAACGCTCCACTTCAATGTTCATGAACTTTGAAATTCCCTTATCTGATAAGTCTCTTGTTATTCCACCTTTCCCTCTGCCTTGCAAACCCAAACCCTGATTTTTATCTACACCATGACCTTCAATCCTTTGACTCCTCAGTTCTTTTACAGGCTGCATTAGCTACACTTTCCTCCTTTCCTTATCTTGACCCCTTAATAAGTTCAAATCCGTATTATTCTCTTCCCTTGAGTCCCTTATCATGCTGGAATATTGCCCTGCCAAGCCCCAGCCTTGGATTATTTCACCATCTATATAACCTTTGCTCCTACATATATGCTGTTGAATGAAGGTGGGAAAAAAATTACTAAAGCATGCTAACTAAGTCTACCACAAATTTGTGTTACATAACCTCAAGTTATCTGTGGCAAGGCAATTTTTTTATACCTCCTTAATTAACTCATAACTCCACACATTACAGCAACTCTCATAAACCTTTTCACCATGGCTCCTCCTTCCCTAAAAAATGACTGATTAACTCTGGTGTAGCAAGCTAGGGATAAGGATAAACTATCAGGTCCTCTCATTTGGCTTCTTCCTAGAGTCTTTCCCTCCCTTCAGTGACCTGAAGAGCGATTGAACTGGCTATTTTTCTCTCTCAAAGCTGGAAGCCAGAAGAACAATTGGAAGGTAGAAGAAGCAGGAAGGTAGAAAATTACTGTCTCTAGCTCTCACCAACTCTGGCCCATCTCTCACACAGATGTTGGCCATTAATCACCAATGAAGAGAACATCCTGTACAATTAGTCATTTAAGCCAGAGTTTCATTCATTCCCTGGGTTGATTATAGTCTTTTACAAAGATCAGCTGGGGCAAGTAGTTGATATGAGTTGGGCATCAGGATCATTATAGGCCTGTTTATCTACATCTGGGCTGGCAGCCAGGTCAGATTGGTTATCAGTATGTTCCTTCTCTGGGGATTGAACCTGTACCTTGGGAGTCTCTCTAGTAGTTTTAGGCAGACAAAGAGTTGCTTCTGATCTGGAGTCTCCTGCCCTGTAATAAATAATACACGCAGACTCCTTTATAGGATGCATTACTCTGAGCCCCCATATCTGGATTAGAAAGTCTACCCAGCTAGTAGACTGTGTCTTTTTCTCGGCCTTTGTCTAGCTGAGTGTCCAACAGTTGTCCTTATCTGTTCAACTGCTATGAACAACAGGTGGTTGTGGTGAATAGCCCTGATACTACCTCTTTCATTCTCTGGGACTATTTTGTAAACAGACCAGTTTTCCAGTCTTTCAATAACTTTGTATGGTAGGCTTTCATTGGTCAGTTAACTTTTGAGTCCCTTTCTCCATCATACTATTTCTTCATTGAAAGTCTTGATACCAGACTCTAACATCATAATACCATTTGTATCTATTGTAGATCTGAGCAAAAGCTGTGGCTAGTTAGCAGGTATCTCTCAGCTTCTTCTTCAAATGAGAGATGTATTAAGTGTAAGTGGTTGCATCACCTTCTTTATCTGTGGCTCCAAATAGGCAGGCATGATTCTTGCTTAAACATGAGCAAGTATGATGTAAAACCTATAGCATCATTCCTGGTAGAATCATGCATGTATTAGAAATGACATATGTTGACTACTGAATCTTTTTTTCCCAAACCATCCAGGCCTTCATCTCCATAGAAAACAAAAGGCTTACTTTTAAGCAAATATTAGTGCATTGATAAAGCAGTTGATTAAGTCCTTGAAGGCTTTTTCATATTTGTCTGTCCATTTATCTTCAAAAGGCTGTGGAGTTTTTAAGACGATTTTGCCCTTTTTTCCCTTTTTGGTTCTAGGTCTCTGTAATCATATGTGCATGAGTGAGGTCATTTAACAGTTTAGCAATGATAGCATAATTCTTAAATGAATTTTGATAGTAATCACTAAATCCCAGAAAAGTTCTTAAGTCTCTAACATTTTGTGGGCATGGCTTCTTGAGAAGTGCTTCTACCTTATCTGGATCAGTGTTTACTTCTTGTAGGAAAACAATGAGACACCATATTTAACAATAACTCTACAAAATTGCCATTTGTGAATTGACAACTTCAGACCAGAGTCTCCATCCATACTTTCACTAGTCTCTCCTCATCTTCTTGACTCATCTCTTAAAGAGGCCTATTCACTGAATGGGCATTACCTCACTCTTAAGTGAGTATGGGAAAAGGCCTTAGCCTAAAAGGGCCAGGGTCTCCCATTGTATCCTGGGCCATCTCCAGTTGTCCTGATGAATATCTGGCCACTGGATCCAGGAGAAAGTGAGGCACAGCCCTGCCTCACTCAAATCCAAGTCAACTGCAAGTCAAGTCATCATCTTCCTGATGTCATGGAGAACAAAGAACAAACACGATAACACCTAAAGAAAATTATGACCAGGTACACTAACACTTTCAGATACTCCATGTCCTCAAACACTTTCTTCATTAACCCTTTGCAATTGGTTAGAGCCCCTGAAGTGCCTTAGGATATTTGCTCAAACTGGTAAAAATGTACCTGGTTAGATGAAAGCAGTCTTTTCCTTATCTTCTGTGGACAGAGGGATCTGGTAGTGTCCACTACACGAGACTGAAAAACCACTGGTTACCTAGTGGACGATCCAAGGCATCTTGCACCTGTGGCACAGTATACTTGTCCTCTTTAATTCCTTTGTTCAAAGGTCAGTAAAGTACATGCATCTCTACCTTTCCATTTTTCTTAGGTACCATCACTACAGCTGATGTGTAAGGGTTGCTGGATTCTGTGATGATTTCATTAACCATCATTGGTCTCTGAGCTATTCCATCATATGCAGAATAATTCCCCTAGATATTTCTCTGAATGGTCAGGAATGGATGAGCTACATTGTGTGGATTGCATCTCTAAAATATCCCACATTCCACTAATGTGATGAGAACGTGTGTGTTCTCTTGCTGCATTATAATTTCAATCTAACATTCCTCTCTTGTGGTACTAAGGATAGTAAAATACCTCAGGATTCATCTCAGAAAGTGGACAATTGGGGCTCTTGTGATGTTCATTAGAAATTTTTGTCTCTATCCTCTTTTAATTAATTCTCTGTACAATCCACATTGATGGTTGAAGTATGTACATATTGATCCCAGCTTCTTGCTTGCAGGATCCTACTAGAATTTTGAAAAGATTAGTATTAGTTCCAATCAGTGTTGATATTCCAGTGAATGTTGGAAGATCTGGACATGGCAGAGCCACAGTATCTACTTTTCTATTGACACGAACAATTTCTTTGGGAAATCTCAAGCTCACGTAGAAGAATCCCAAGTAGGAATAGTCTTTATAACTCAAATGACAAGTCCCAAGCCATGCCATAGACTGTAAAGGTCGTTAAAAAAAGAGGATCAATGATAATGAGCTCCATTGTCCAAGAGAGCATCGCAGTCCCTATTCTTCATTTTTACCATCACTTCTACATGAGGTCCATGAGTTTAGGTGGATCAGGCCCATAAGGAATTGACAATAAAGTCAATGTTACTGCCTTTGCAGCCCAGGATGACCTTTTTCCCTGACCCTGCTCTGGTTTCCCAAAGCTGAATCAGAAGATTTTAACTTTTTTTTTTATGACCAATGCTGCATGTAGTTTCTTTGCTAGTGCAACCAGCTTAACTATGGCCATCCAATTCAAAATTATAACAAAAGATGGATGTGTTACTCTGATGGCAGTGATCTTATTTCAGGCTTTCATGCTCTCCATCTCTTAATCCTCTATATCTCCAAGAAGAATAGGATTGTGTGCTGTTCCATCTCTCATTTAATTATCTGAGGTTCTAAGCCTGTAGTCCAGTATGGTGGTGCTGTTGCCCTGCTTTGCTCCTGTGGCCCATCTTCAAAAAAGCCTAGGGCCTCATGAGGTTGAACCCAATGAATTGTATTTCTCCTTAAAGCTGTGGATATACTATATACGACAAATCTAAAACAATTAGGACCTTATAGACTTGAAGACTGGAACTTTCAGTGGACATTCAATAAAGGCCTGAGGCAATTTGGGTTAAAAGGAATACTTAAAGAGTCCCATCTGGAAAACAACAGGCCCTTCTAAAAGCAAAATATTGAAGAGCCACAGGACAGAAAAAAATAGTCCAAGACCTTTAGGAAAAAAATATATCTTGTAAATAAATATATCTTGTAAAAATAGGGAAGTATAGCTGTATTCTTATGGATAGAGCTCTCACATACAGAATGTTGTGTCTTGTGCCCCACAGGAGGGCAGGAATAGTCATCTCCCCTTCTCCCGCTCCAGGGAGATATTGACTCCTGCCAAGAAAGGAAGCAGGAGGCTGGGGTTCCAGACTGGTCACTCTGTTCTCCTCAAAGAGAGGGGACACTGGGATAGAATTATATCTATCTACTCCTTTAAATATTATTAGCCTAGGAGTTCTAATTTCCTGATCAGTATTTCTCAATGGGGAAAGGAGGGCACAAGTTTTATATCCAAGGCTTGACTTCTTTCCCACAATGTCAGTTTTACACTTAGTAAATAGCAATAAATAAATCCATTTATTCAAGTAGACAGCAAAACAGAAATCCTTTAAAGGAATAAAATAGGAGGGACAGGTATAAGCCTTTAAAAAAGATATGCAATAATAACTTCTTAAATATTCAAGTCCTATTTTTAGCTATGGGAAAAACTGAGTACTCTAGTAATATTGCATGACATATTAGTGAACAAATAATTTACTTTTTACTTATCCTCTATATTCCTTCCACTAGTTCCCCCTGAAATTTCAGTCTAATAAATATTAGCATGAATAGTCAAGAGTCTTAGCACTAGGATAAACTCTTTTAATTTAGTTCTACTATAACTAGAAAGTTCAAATTAAAACAACCTTGAGATAACATTTTATACCTACCAGATTGGCTAAAATGATGGAAGGCGAAATGAAAAAGGTTGGAATGATGTGGAAAAATTGGGAAACTAATTCATTGTTGGTAGAGTTGTTAACTGATCCAACCATTTTGGAGAGCAATCTGGAATTATGCTCAAAGAGCATACCTATACCCTTTGACCCAGCAATACCAAAGATAATTAGGGGAAAAAGAAAAAAACTTATATGTTCTAAAATATTTATAGCAGCTCTTTTTGTGGTGGCAAAGAATTGGAAATTACAGGGATGCCCATCAGTTGGGGAATGGCTGAATAAATTTTAATATATGATTGTGATGGAATACTACTGTGCTATAAGAAATGATGAGCTCAATGATCTTAGAAAAACTTGGAAAGACTTGCATGAAATAATGAAGAGAAAAATGAGCAGAACCAAAAGAATACTGTGTACAGTAACAGCAATATTGTTTTAAGAATGACTTTGGGCAAATGAGTTATTTTGACTAGTATAAATACTCAAATTAACTATAAAGGATGTAATGAAGAAAGATGCTCTCTGCATCCCGAGAAAGAACTGATAAATAGAAGTATGTATAGAATAATTTTACTTAAATATACATACATACACACACACACACACACACACACACACACACCTATTTGTGGCTAATTATGGCAATCCCTAGGGCGGAGAAGAAAAAAAGGGAAAAGTTTACATGAGAACTTCGTTGTATATTTTAAAAGGAATAGCAAGTTTTACATAACAGATTTGGAATTTCATGTGCAATCATCTTTTTTTTAATTATGCTATGTTATAGGAATGCTTTTTTTATTCCATAAGTTAAAAATAAAATAAATTTTAAAAAAGAAAGCTCAACAGAGAGTTAATTTAGCCTTTGAACACGCTATAGTAAAGATGCTCATATGTAAACATAATTGCTGGCCACCATGACTTATATTGTCTTATCTAGGGTGAAGGACTTTTTCAGCATTTCTCAGACAGGATCATGTATTTCTCTCAAGCTTTCAGCCTTGAGAGTGAGGCTATGAGAAAAATGGATGGAACTCAGCATAGTTTTAGTGTCCTCTAGTGGCAACTTGCTATAATATTGAAGAAATTTGTCAAAGTAAAAATTGAAGTATTTCATGCAGATCCCTGGCTTATCAAGGTCACAGTGCCCATTATTTCTTCCATTCTTCAATGTCATACAATAAACATAAATGTTTTTATGCATACATAGATATGACTTTTTTTTTCTATGTATATAGGGGCTAAATGAAATCAGAACATTTGTAGTATTCTAGATAAACCTGTCTATCTATGTATCCAGCTATTGTCAGCCACAGAGTTTGATCTAAAAAAGACAAACATGAACAGGCTGTCTCCCTTATTTTATTTCTCTCAAAGTTGGCAGCACACATGCATGGGAGCCAGTCTGGAACTGGGCTTATTTTGGGGTTAAGGTGCAATTTTTAAACCGTTCCAACAGGAGCTAATATCATTTCATCATCATTTCATCACCAGACAGAGGAAATACCTCTTCTATCAGACTAGCCCCAGTGTTGAGGTTTGGGGTTTTAGGGGTGTTTGAGACCCCAATATACCAATATGCCAGGTCCTGCCAAATGAATTCAACTCAAGCCTTCTTTCAACCAAAGAAAAACAAAATTTATTGAAGAATCGCCATAATGAGTAGACTCTTAAAGAGCCTAAGTATTTGTGAGCTTGTATTGATAAGCAGGCCAGAACAATCTGACACAATGATTCTGTGCTAGATTGAGTCTCAGCACCTTCATGGAAGCAAGATGGATCTCACATACAGAAAGACTGTGGGAGGGATCTAGCGATGGTCTACAGGAAGGGTTTGGGGAGGGACTTGAGGAGGAGTCTAAGGAGGGAGAGGGGGAGGCTTACATATCTTCCAGTCCTGGCTGGAGAACAATTTGAGATTAGCAGTTTCCTGCTCAGGGAAACACAAATGTTGAGGTTTAGGGTTTATGGGTGCCTAAGAACCCAAAGTACTAACAAGCTCGTCCTGCCAAATGAATTTGACTCAAGTCTTCTCTCAACCAAAGTAAAGCAATGTTTATTAAAGATTCCCCATGATGGATGGACTCTTAAGGAGCCTAAGTATGTGTGACAAGTGGGCCAGAATAATCTGAACCACAGTGACTCTGCACTAGATTAATCTTAGCACCTTCATGGAAGCAAGATGGATCTTATATACAGAAAGACTGTGGGAGGGATCTAGGGGTGGTCTAGAGGAGGAGTTTGGGGAGGGTCTTGAGGAAGAATATAAGGAGGATCTTGAGGAACTGAGGTCAGACTACAGGAATGTGATTAAGGGTGGGAAAGTTGAAGGCTACCTGGAGACGACAGACAGTGGAGTACCTTGAAGGTGCTTTTCGGGCCTGACCTTTCAGGTCCCATTAGGTCAGATAGCTAGGAGGCTTTTTCATACTCAGTCTGACTCTCTCAGTTTCTTGGTCCACTGGTTATGTTGGAGGCCACGGACCTGGGCACAGCTTCTGAAGCATGGAGGACAAGGACAGATGCCCCATCTGGAAGTATAAGCCCAACAATTCCTTCAGTTCTCTTGGTGCTAGGGAATTGGGAAAACTTCAGGTACCTTTTTGTGGTTTTTTTTCTTGTCTTGTTGTGTTTTCTTTGTTTTTTGAGGCTTACTCCCAGATCTTCCTTTACTGAGGAAGGGACTTCCAGCCCCTACACCTATAATGGGTCAATCCTTTTCGATTCCCAAAAGTTTGCCTTTGGGTTACCATTTACAACATTGGGGAAAATTTAGTTTCTTTAAAGAACTTAAAAAGAAAAGGCTGGTGTTCTTTTGTAACACTGTTTGGCTTCAATATCACCTACTTATTGGCCTTAGTTGAGCTCTCTCAGAACCTGGTTCTCAGAAAAGATTGTAAGATGCTGGTAGCTGGAGCTGCCCCACAAAAGGGCAATGGGTGCCAGTTAAACAACCCCCTTCTTATGGCCCCCAGGGCGTCGGCCCAGGCCCCTCTCACCTCGGTGACTCCTGCTCAGGTCTCAGCTGAGTCTTGGCATGGCAGCTCCCCCAGCCCCTCCTGCAGTTCCCCAACCTCCCCCAGGTGTTTCCCATGCTGCTCCCACCTTGGCCATGCCCTCTTCCCCTTGGTTTCCCTTCCCTTTTTCTCTACCTCAGCACCCTTCATTTCCTGCCTCCTTCACCATCCACATTCCCTACCCTGCATCTCCCACCATGGCCTCTCCTCCTTCCAGACGACCTCTATTCAGGTTCTGGCCTGGAAAAAAGTTTAAAAAAAAAATAAAGACTAGCCCGTTTCCTCTATCTCCTATGTCATCACTTCATATTTGTGGATTGTTTTCCAAGTATTTACCCCTATATCCATCGCAATCAAGCCACTTCCAATTAGGAATCAAATAACTCGTGCTCTCCATTTATTTTGTGTTTGTTTCTTTTTAGTAGGAAAGAAAAGCAGTAAGGATCATGCACCTTAACAGAACATCTTTAATTGTATCCAGAGATGTGCATGAGCATCTCAGTGACGGTAATTAAAAATGGAATTGAGACTATATTCACGTAACAGAAACTCATTACTCTTTGCAGATGGCCTTTGATTTTAAATATTTGCCATTCACCCTTAGAACAATATGAACCTTTTGATAATGCTATGATATATTAATGATATGCTTTAAAATTAATCCATAACTTTGATACTGGTTCATAAAAGAAAAGTGAAAAGTAGCAAAGCAAATGAGCAGGTGGCCTCTCATCTGCATTTATAGTCCAATTTGTATTAAAGGTCTGTGTTAAGTCCTCTCCTAGATCATGAGTTTCTTGAAGATAAAGATTGCGTCATGTTCATCTTCATATCTTCTTCAGGTCTAAGCACAAGTCCCACACAAATTAAGTTGAACATACCCTTGTTATAAATAATGATAGCTGGTGCTTACATAGGTCATTAAGTTTTGCAAAGCTCTTTACTGGAATTATTTCTGTTCACACTTTTTTCTCTGACCACCTCTTCCACAGTCTCTTCACCAGTCTCATAGATATCCATGCCAAGACTATGGCCAAGAAGAATTCTGCTCTGTCCCCTGCTTTGCTGACTGTTGGCTGTCCCTCTTTGAACATCATTTCAGGAAAATCCTGAAAAAAATAATCATTCTGCTTTCTCTTCATTAGAGTACTCCTACCATAGCTTCTATAAACCACCTAAAAGTTAATCTCTTCTCCATTTCCTTCTCCCCTCTAGTTCTGGTTCATTAGCTATGAACAAATCAATTCTGTCATTATTTCTGAATGGAGTTCCAATCTATTCCCCTGTGACCCTACTCACAGAAGGAAGAAAGGAAGGAAGGAAGGAAGAAAATAAGCACCATTTACAACTGGAAACCAGGGGAAGGGGTTTCTCAGGGTTGTATTTTTGGTCTGTTATGTCTATAGCAAGATAGCTTTGAGAGTTGATGACTATAGCTTGACCTCTGGGTTGAATATGATAACTTTGGGAATCAATACATGATAATTCTGTGGTTACAAGATAGTCCTGTTTTTACAAGAAAATTTCTTCAGTAGTCAGTTTGTTCTTGTGATGGGGAAAGACAGTGTGTTCTTCCTGGGGCCTGCTTATGAGTAATTGTGGGGAAAGGTAGTTTGTCTTACTGGGGCCCACTTATGAGTTATTGCTAGGCATAGCATCCTTGGACTGGGAAAAAACTGTCAGGGAGAGTGTTTTGAGGCTAGGGAGAAGTGGAATTGAGGTCCAAGCACAAGAACCCAAGTACCCCATCATAATGAACCAGGTGATCTAGATTAGGAAACTTAATTACAGAGAAGTTAAGTGATTTGTCCAAGATCACATAAAACTAAGGTATATGGAGGTGACTAGATGGTGCAATAAATAGAGCACTGGCCCTGGAGTCAGGAGGACCTGGGTTCAAATCTGGCCTCAGACACTTGACACTAGCTGTGTGACTTTGGGCAAGTCACTTAATCCCAATTGCCCCTCCAAAAAAAAAAACAACTAAGGTGTATGTGTGGGCAGAGGCCACAGTGTTCTCCTCTAAATCTTGGCATTTCCAAGGTCTTCTAGTCCACAGCTGACAAACTGATCATATGCAATTTAACTCACATAAATTTTACATGAGATGATAACGTGAGATGCCGATTTTTCTCTATAGATTCTTTCTATAGAAAAAATTTAATTGCTATAAGTGATAATTTTTTTCACTTTTCTAGATCTCTCTAAAGCATTTAGAACTATTGACCACCCATGCCTTTTCAATATTCTCTCCACTCTGGGTTTTTATGATACTACCTATTTTTTGGACGCCCCTCCCTTACCTGTTTGATCACTCCTTATAAGTTGATTTTGTTACATTATCATACATATCTAGTTCCCTAACTATAGTTGTACCCCAAGACTACTCTGTCCTGGGTCTTCTTCTCTCCACATACCTCATCAGCTCCCATGGGCTCAATTATCCTCTCTATGCAAATGGTTCCTAGACCTATATAATCCAATCCTAGTCTATCCTGTACTCCAGTCCTACATCACCAATTACCTATTGAACAGTTTGAAATGAATGTTCCGTTTTTATTATTGTTCAGACCTGTTGGACTCTTCGTGATCCCATGGACCATATCATGTCAGTACTGTCCATAGGATTTTCTTGACACTGGAGTGGTTTGCCATTTCCTTCTCTATATGAATGTTGTATAGGCAACCCCAACTCAACATTTCCAAAATAGAACTCATTATTTTATATCTTCCCCTACCCTAAACCACCCCACTTCTTAACTTCTCTATTTCTGTTGAAGACACCAAGGTTCAAATTCTCAGTCATTCTTGTTTCTCAGTCTCATTCTCCTCAGAATCTAATCAGGTACCAAACCTTGCTTATTTTGCCTCCATAACCTTTCTTGTATCTTCTCTTCATTCACAAGACTAGTTCAGGCTTTCAACATCTTTCACCTGGAATATTACAAAATAACTTCCTAATTGGTCTCCTTAGCTTAAATCTTATCTCTTTCCAATCTATCTTCTACTCAGCTACCAAAGGGATATTCCTAACACATAGGTCTGTGTCACTTAATAAAATCCAGTGGTTCCCTCCTACCTCTAGAATCAGCTCCTTTCCTTGGCATTTAAAACTCTTTCCAATCTGGCTCCAACTTACCTTGCTAGGACAATTATACATTACTCCTCTTCCTTAGTCTGCAGTTCAGGCAAACTCATTTTTGCCTCACACACGGTATTCTATCTACTTTCTCTGCATTTTTGTGCAGGCTCTCTCCTATGACTCTCTTTATCACCAACTCTTAGAATTCCTAGTTTTATTCAAAGCTCAGCATGACCACCATATCCTACATGACAGTTGTCCTGATCCCCATAGCTCTTCTTGCCCCCAATTACCTTATCTTTACTTTATATATGCTTTCTAAATACTTCTTTTGTATATACTTACATATGCTAACAATTAAGGAAACTGAAGCCTAGGGAGGGTCCAGAGTATCAGAGGTAGAACTTAAACTAATATCGTTTCACCTCAGAGCCAGTACCATGTTTATGTTCCCTGAAAAAAAACCCATGAATGCTCCTCATTTTATCTATGAATGACACATTACACGAACATGAATCACAACAAACAAGATTTTAACATAAACTCTTTAAATCTTTGTCATGAAACCAGGCTTTTATAATGTTGGGTATTATCATTTTTATTAACAGTTCATTTTTCCAAATCTATCATTATTTACTGCTCATTTTTTTTAATAGTGTCTAATTAGTTAAGTTCCTCAGCCACTTAAACATACTTATCTCTGTTTTTTTTTTAAAATAAATTTCTTGAGGTATGGCATGGTGCAATGCAATATTGCAATACTGCATCTCCATTTAGGAATTTCTGTAATTCTATACAACTTTATTTCTCAGTATACCATTATATTTATGGGAGTTCATCATTTCCTCAATGGGAACAGGACTTCCAGACCCACTGAATTAAAAAATTCCCTGAACATGCTTGGGGTAGATATTTCATAGCTTTGGTGGACATGCCCAGACCTTAGCAGCTTCCCCTGGACTTTTTCTCTAAACATTGGTGAAACATTTATGAAAAAAAAAATGGATTTCACCACTAAAAATTCTCTCTCTAAACTTCAGTACTATATATTTTACCTATTTTTTTGCCCATGGAAAACCTTTTTCCTTCATATCAATGGTTAGTAACTTTAAGAAAACTTATCTTCTTACTGTTCTTCCAATGTTAAGAAGCCTACAATGCACAATAGAGAAATATAACAAGTTGTTCAGCTCTCAGGGGTCTCTGAAACTCTTGGCTTATGTAATACTAGGGTTTTAGGAGGTAAGGATGGAAGTGAAACTGGAGTCATCATTGGCTCTTCTTACTTTCCCTCCAACAACTGCCTCAGGGATTTGCCAATGGATCCTCAATGAAAGTCAGGCTTAATAGTCTTAGAGAATGAAAGGTTTGGAATTGCTTTTTAAAGTTTTGCTTTTAAGAATTTATAACTAGTGAAAACATAGCATAAATCACTTAGAGAGATTCTCTAACAATGGACCAAAGTTTAGGGTTCCCCATCCAGAGCCAGGAAGAAAGGTTACTGGCTGATGTGACTACAACGATCAGGATGATCCTTTTAATGGTCCCAAACTACAAAGGTTATGAAAAAGAATAGGAGATGCACCTGTCTGAATTGACCATGGCTGTTTATAAGAAATAAAATGACATCAATAAAAAATAAAATTTATAGAATAGGAAAAGAATGAGCTCAGAAAGAGACAACAGTCACCTCAACTGAAGAGGGATAAGAGAAGGGAGATAAGAAAAACCAGTTCCTCCAAATTCCCCACAGCACATCTGCTTTTATCAACACTCCAGAAACTTTATGAGCTGCTGCTAAAGAGAAGTCTTTTACCTCTCCTTGCAAATCCCCATTATCTTCTTTCCTTCTTTTTGTGGCCCTAGAAGGCCAAACCACCTCTCCATTTAAAATGGCCCTAATCTACCTCTAACTCCAAGTGAATACTTGCAAAGCAGTAGGACCTACATTATGTTGAACTCCATCTTTTCTGAAGCTGTCTTGTCACCATTTTCTCCTTATTATTTTTTTCTGTGTGATCATTCTACCTAGATCTAAAAACTATTTCTCAGTGGGTTTGCCCATTACGACCTGGAGGCTAGTCCTGCATTTGGGAAGTCTACAAGTTGTTATACTTGTTTTTGAAAGATTAATTTAACTGTTTCACAGCCAGGGTTTTTCAGTTCCTTCAGTTTTTTTTTTTTCCCTCTGTTCTTTCCTTTGTGTGTTGTTGCAACTTATCCTATTTCATTGCAGAATTGGATGATCCTTGAAATTCTTGATTTACCCATACCAAAAGTCACTACAACACGTCTAACAGTAATTGAGTATGCTCTTGAGCTAAGACTTTTGCATGTTTTGTTGGAGTCATTTCTTTTTTCAAAAAACCACAGAATTAAAAACACAATAAAAAAGACAGATATTGAATCAGTAGAAATACACGTGCATGAGCTGGAGTGAGCCACAAAGGATCAAAGTAGTCAACAAAATAACAGAATAATCAGGGAGAAAATTAATCCAATACATGTAATAAACATTAAGTTTATAATGCTGTGCTAAGTGGTGATAGAACCAGAACACTTATACTTTCAAGCTGAGTAGGGGTTATTTACTGTACAGAGTAAATAGCTACACTATGTCCACACTAAGGATGTTTCATTTCTTAAAGGTATTAGTATTATCAAATATCAGGCCCCATATATAATCTGCATTTTCACCACTTTTCTTCCATTCTGTTTCTCATCCCTTTCCTACTCGCCTATCCAAAGACCCAAAGACTTATATCTTCACCTGCTATCAAGTAACTTCCAAGAAAAAGCCTGTAGATACCATGATGTTGGTGGAGGAAAGTTGTTGTTTTTTTTTTTTGTTTTAGTGCAAGACCTTTCCTTCACTATTAAGATAACATCATGTAAGTAATTTCCTTAAAGAGTGAATCTTCATCTATAAGAATATAACTTTGACTCAGAAAGTGAATCCAATTGAAACTATAGTCTGAATCAAATTAAGTAGGCTTTAGATGCTCAAATTCTGGAATTCATTTGTTATGGACATAAGACTAGAATGTTCCACTGCCTTTCTTTTATGTTGGAACCATTTTCCAGCTCAGTGAGCAAATCACTCATTGTATTTACATCTTGAGATTTCATCATTACTTAGGAGTTGCTGGGTTTCCAAAATAGATAAAGTGTATTATAAAAATTCTGAAACTGTGACAACCTAAAATTATATGATAAAAATAATGTTCTCATTTCAAAAGATAAAAGAGAAAATACTCAAGGGAAAAAGGAAGTATATATTCATCATTTAGAGATAGCATGATGTAGTAGAGAGAATACTAGACTTGTAACTAGGGTGCAAGTTGGGCCAATATATTCATTGCAACATTTTTTTTCATAGTAACAAAGGATTATAAACAAACTAGCTGTCTATTAACTGAAGACTAGTTAAATATATTCTGTTGCATGAATATCATGGAATATGCTGTAAAAAAATGAATATGAATTTCTGGTTAATGGTGACATGAAAAGTTGTGAAGAAACCTAGCTATCCCAAATAATTCCAACAAATTTCTAAAAAAAAGAACCTATAAACACCCATAAAGGACACATAAAAAGAAAAAGAAGAAAGTGCTTCTATCTAGTCCAGTACTACGAGAAATACTCTTGAAATATACCAAGTTAAAATGAGAGGCTGGAGCAAAATTTATTGATCCTCCAGTGCTTTTTTTTTTTAAAGCGTGAGTAGCAGTTGTGATCTCAGAACAAAGCAAAAAGAAAAATTGACAAGTTTCTGTTACATATACTTATACACTTTATGTTTCTGCCATGTGAAGGAGTCACCAGGCATGGAGAGAATAATGTGTTATAAAACTGAAAAGGTAAGAAGGGTTGTGAAGGGTTTGAAATGCTCAGCGGAAGTACGTCTAGTGATCCTGGGTGTAATGAGGAGACACTGGCAATTATTTAGTGATGTAATCAGATCTGAGATTTAGGGAAATCCCTAAGGTAATCTAACTAAATCATCCGCCATATCAAAGTCTTTTATTTCCTCTACCTTAACTCATTCTTCTTATACTATGTCCACTGTAAGGAAATAAAATAAATAATATCAACATTCATTAGTGTCCAGTTTACTTATTTCTCTGTCAACATGTGTGAATATTTATTATTCTTTTTTTTTTTTTGCTTTTTTTTTTTTTGGAGAGGGGAAGGCAGGACAGTTGGGGTTAAGTGACTTGCCCAAGGTCACATGGCTAGTGTCAAGTGTCTGAGGCCACATTCGAACTCAGGTCTTCCTGACTCCAGGGCTGCTCTATTCACTGCACCACCTCACCGCCCCAATATTTATTATTTTGATCTGAATTCAATCTTTCAAAATTCTTAAAAGGGTGGACAGTAGTGGAATAAACCTTAGCTAACTGAATGCTGGAACTCCTCCCCCTTTACTCAAGCATCCCATCTGCTTTCTGACTTGGACCCATGGTTCTAGCCTCCATTTAACTTTTTTTCTTTCTCAACACTACTTATAAAACTAAATTCTCTCTGCCCTTTGGATTTAGTGACTCCTACTGAGGACCATAATATAGAGATTTGTTAGGCCAAGCTACTGAACATCTAGTGATGACATTATTAATTTCCAATGATCACAGCAAATCATGGGGCCCCAAAGAATCTCCTTCCCCTTGATTTAGCCCTAAAACTTATGATGTTAGGCTGCACAGTGTGATGCATAGACAACACTGAAACTAAGAACATGTGCAGAAAAAAAAAGATATATTTCAATCATCTCATGAAAAAAGCATCTTCGTTACACTAACACACCAAATAAAAGTATATTTATTTGAAAAGTTTATTTATTATATGTTAATAGATACTTTCTTCAGTAATAACGACAAAAATGTTTTCAGTACATTGACTCACCTTATGAATAAAATAAGAAAATATAATTTCATCTGCTCTACAAATAGGGTTAAATTAGCTAGTTTATCATAGTTAATGCGTGCCTTTCTTGCAATATGTGAACACTCTGAAGAGGTTCTAGAAGAGAAATCCTGTAGTTTACTAGTTCATCACTGTAAAATGAATCTGAAATTGTTTTAGAATATAATGCTGACCTTTTCAAGTTAATTACTTCAAATGTAAACCAGAATATTGCCTCGTGGTCAGAAAACTCACACCTTTACCCAAATTTATGTTTAAAGTTCAGATAAAAGCTGAAATTGAACACAGATTAAACATTAGGATGATAATTCTTTCTGTTTTCCAAGTTATTTTGGATAAAAATAAAAATGCATAACATGGGGCATATACTTTGAAGATGCCATTCACTGAATCAATTTCTATGAACAAGAACCCTAAAATTATGGTAGCTAATAGAAACATTCCATTTCACAGCAAAGTGCATTCATTCACAATATTACGCTACTAAAAATAGCATGTGAAATTATATAGCTCAGAATACCTATTTCCAAAGCAACTTTTCAGTTTAAAAAAATAAAGTTAATTAGATTCCATTATCTTTTCAGCTAGAGGACTGCATTTTCACTTTTTAACTTTACTAAAATATATTACAAAATACAAAATGTGTATTTGTTTTTTATTTGAAAATTTAAAAATAATGAAACTCGAAAATATGGGAGAGTGAATTTTTAATGCAAAGATCGTTATAGGTTTACTTTTGTCCCCCTGAAGAATTGGAAAGAATGGAGGAAGTACCGTCATATATTAGAAACAGCACCAGCGTTGGGATCAGGAGACTTGGGTGACTAATCTAAATCAACTCTTCTGGGCCACAGTTTCCTCATCAGCAAAAATAAAGTGGCTGGACTAGATGATCTCTAAGGTCTCTTCCAGATCTAACAATATATATCCATGATTTCATATTCTATTGTGGAGACATCTTCATTATTTTCACAGCAAAGCATTCAGTTTTCTAAGATTAATGAATCTGTAAACATCAGTCCAAACTAAAATTTATTCAGTCTGATTTTAGATATCCAAAATCAGGCGGAAAATGTTTCAAGCTGACAATTATTATGAGAAAAGGAACTTTCCACATAGCTGATTATTGTAAACATTTGAGAACATTTTTACTAAATTGTAACTTAGGTCTTAAAATGTAAAGCTCTCCCAATAAACAGAAACATAAAAAGTAACGTTGTTTTATCTCACTGAGCTTTTTTTCCCCCAGAGCATGAAAAAAATAAAAGCTATGTAAAAAATAAAAAATAAAGTGCCATATATTAACATTAAAGTAAGTACAGAAAAGGATAATATACATGAATAAAAAGCAAATGACAGTTTCCTGCACTGAATGTCTTTCAAATAAAAATGCATCATACAATACTGGCTCCCACGTACTCCCACATATCTGTGGTCATCCAAAACATAATGAGTTAGAATGGAAGACAAGAAGGACAGCACTTGTTCAGTGACATAACTCACATCTGTTATAAGAAGCCTATCACAAATAATAATAATACACTAGATGCTTTCAGGCTGTACAGTTTTTGTGATAAAATTGCGTTCCTAGAGGTTTTGTGGTTTTTAAAGACCTTCTCAGAATTCAATCAGGTCTCCTAACAATTGTGACAAATCCATTGCCTGAAGATTATTTTTCTGTTTGATAAATTTAATTCAGTGCCACTGACAGGCTGGACAAAATGTCATGACGACTCATTCATTCTACAAATATTGATAGAGCTCCAAGTTTTAGACTCTAGTGACTGATCCTTCTTGTGTAACAGAATAGTTTATGAATTGTGCTAATGTAGCCATGTTATAAAAGAACAGTTCCATTATATTTTATGGGAGTGAAGAGCCAGCAGGTTGGAGAGGAGGAGGGGCACAAGGGTATATTGGGATATTCTAAGAAGTGCTGCTATCAAAATCTGGAAGAGAAAAACATTTCTTGATGAAAACTTACTCTGCATATACAGCAGTAAAAATGTTTTTGCCACCTCAAATTTCTTGATTAAAACCAGATTAGAGCTCTTCTCCCTAGGTTTTAAATACATAAACAACTTGTTGGTTTAAAAATATAATGGTTTAATATTCCACAGATATAGTGATATTCATGGAGAAATTATTTAGATTCTTCCGGTAATTTTCACTAGAAAACATTCAACTATAGATGTCAAAGATGGTCTGCTAAGGCAGAACACAGTTAGTTCCAGAAGGGAATGCAGCTTTTGCTTCAATTAATGATGCTTAGAATTTGGAGGGTTGTAAATCCAGTCAATTATAATGAGTGCCATGCTTCCAATCATAAAGATGATGCCGACAATAAGAAAAATGGCAGCCTAGAGTTGAAAAAAAGGATGAAATATCATTAGAAAATGTGGAAAGAATCTCAAGGAATTTGAGGCTTAGTCTCTAAGCAGAGTTTCCGTTTTACGACTTGATAAAGTGAGGCGCATTGGTCTTTATCTCAGTAAGTCAGTCTTAACCTCATCTGTTCAGAACTCATAGAAGTTTTGCTAAAACCTTACTACTGAATCAGTCACACAGAATGTTATTGATTAATTACTTGTTAATCCTAATGCCTGGGTAAACTTAACATGAAAACAACCCATTTATAATTTAGTACCTCTATAAAAGTCCTACCCTGGTGTTCCTTGTGGCATGATGGTCACCTTGGTTACTCAAAGTCTATGCTAGAGAAATGATACCTCTTGCAGGACTTAAAAGTTGCAAAGGTTTCAAATAAAATTCTACTGAACAATTTCTCATCTGCCTGAGTGTTGACAGGATGTCTACAGACTGATTATTTTGGGGGCCATAACTATCTTTGAATACTCAATGCAAAATTTTTTAGGGGTTGTGATATGGAAAAAATTACCCATTTTGAGGAAATTTGGGGTCCTTGGAGTGTTTAAATAAATTTATTATAAACTGCTTACATTGACTTCTGGTTCTGTCTAAAAATTCCATTTGAATCTCCTTACTAGGGAATTTGCCTAAATATTTGAATTAATCTAATCAGTCCTATATAATCTAATAAGTCTTATAGAGTCAGAAAGAGTTCTAATTAAATAGAAATTAGTTTCATTGTGTACTTATATGCATCTATTCTTTCAAATGAATGTGCAAGATCACAGTAATTGATTTGTTCAACTGATCAACTTCTTGCAGGGATCGTATTTGCCAAGCAGTTGAAGAATTTCATGTTTCCAAAAGTAGAATATCCTCGTAGTAAATTGTTGTTAATTTTTATTATAATTTATGCCAATGTTTCTTTAATATCAACAAATCCTTTAATCCAATGACATTTCCAAAATTTAATGGAAGTCAACAGGGAAAATATTGTTCAACATATTCAGTTTGCAAGCAATCTTTTCATAAATGGAGCAAGTATGTTAAATAAGTGTTCTTCTTTTCATTCTGCCTAAATATGAATGGGTGCATTTGTATGTGCTCCCCAGTCAAATCGGGTATAACCAGTCATGGAAGTCTTTCTTCATTGCCATCTTTCTCTGAAGGAGGTGATGAGTATTTGTGCATACAAATTTGTGCATATTTGTGTGAGTGTGTGTGTGTGTGTGTGTGTAATATAGTTTGAAATACACTTGGTAGAGATACCGAGGTTGAATTTTAATTATAAATGTTTCATAATAAATAAAAAACTTATAGCTTTTGAGACTGAGTTCCTAGTGGTCACCAAGAGATGAAGTAGCACTAAGGACAAGTGATAAATTCTTCTCAATTTATTGAATAGTCAACATAGTATTATTACTTATAGAACATTGATAGAAATAGTCCTAATGTATTTTTTAGTTTATATTCAGATAAATGATATATTATATTATTATGCTAATTCAAATCAAGTGGCGTGATGCAATAAGTTCCAATACCAGGTCCTTCACCCACTAGTTCTAGGATTTACACATCCTTTGAACTTTCTAGGCCAATATCTGCATGAGTAAATTAAGGGGATTAGTGCAGATGATATCTGAGATTCCTCCCAGAAACAGGGATTGACACAGACTATTATTAGCCCAAGGTCACTCAAATAGTTAAAGTCAGAGCTGAGACTAGAGCCTAAGTGCCCTGATTCATAGACAGAAAAGAAAACAGAGGGACAAAAAGGAATAATGATGTCATCCCTCTATTAACTCTAATTGCCCATCAGTATGGAAATGATTGCGTATAGCAGAGAAGAACAAGAATTGCTGGTACTTCAGATCAAATATAGGGAGGAGATTTTAATACCAGCATGACATAGAGTCCTGGGACTGTTCTGAGAAGTGTCAAGGCCCAAAGATAAGGATTTAAAAAAAGCATGGGTACAAGAACATGCCTCGAGAGTTGGTAGATATGGATCAGGTTTGGGAAACGCTACGGAATTCCTTTTTTTTTCTCCTCATTCAAAGCCTATTGTCCCTGTTTATACCTCTTCATACTGTAAGGAGTGTGTTTTATAAAACTTAAAAGTGCTATGTAAATATGAGTTAGGAATAAAGTACTAACTGAAAACAAAATCCTCAGTTTAGACAAATGGGAATGTCTTATTCTGAACAAAATTTTTCACAGTATTTAAGGATCTATTTCTATTTCTGGGTAACCAAAATAGTTATTGTGATTCTTTGTGTTTCATTTGCCAAAAAATAGTGCTCTCAATGTGCACGTGTATGTTGATAATAGGAAAATTCCATTGCCACGTGACCCACTGAAGAGTAAAGCAAGCCTGTCAGCTTTGATTTACAAAGTTCTGGAATCATCAAAGTCTCTGAAGTGTGTGTGTGTGTGTGTGTGTGTGTGTGTGTGTGTGTGTGTGTGTGTGTAAAAGTGAAGCAAAACACCTCACCCCAAGCTGAAATATTTCAAACATTTATGTCTTTGATACACTATGGTCTAAAGGTAGCATTTTTTTCCCTAAGTAATATGTGTATTTTCTTTTTGATATAAGTAAGAAGTTAAATGTTAACTTTTGACTGAGGGAAATCTCAAGATCCCCCTGCTGGTTGACTTACCCCAATCTTCTGAGGTGATCTTAAAGGTTCTTTTTTAACTAGTCGAAGGTAAAAAGCAGCTGGGAGAATGAAAATTAGCATTGTAGCAGAAGATGCACCTGAAGAAAAATCACGGTATTTGGTGAAATTATTAATGATATAGATGATAAGTATGCTACTGCACTACATGTGGAAGCCAAATACACAATCACCCAGCTCATCGAAATGTACTGTGAGACACTTGATTTATGTGTTTTGAATGAGAGCCTTTGCCTCCCGAGTCCAGAAAACCTGGATTCAAGGCCTACTTCTAACACATACTGACTGTATGGCCCTGGGCAAGGCACTTAACCCCTCAGACTCTTCAGGCAAACCTTCCTCCTCAGTAAGTCTCATACCAATGAAATCACAAGTTCAGCCCAAAGAAGAGAAGGTTGAATGACTCCTGAGCAGACATAGAACGTAAAACTAATTGCAATGACAAGTTACCCAAAAAAGGAGTAAATTGTCCATAAACGCCAAGTTCTTTCCTTTCTGAAGAAATTTTTCAACTCTCAAATTGATGGATGTAAACCTCCATGTCCTGCTGAGAAAATTTCTGTCCTTTTACAACTTCCCTAGAAAATTTATATGGCTTCTGGGTTTGCAGTCTGAGAAGCAGTGTGGCCAATGAACTGGCAATTAATAATGATGTCTAGGATCTAAACTCAAATGTATCACTAACACTTTATGTCTTTGAATTTTCCTGTACCTCAGTGTCCTTATCCATAAGGCAAAGAGATTGTGCTAATAACGATTGCAATCATATTACCCTGCAATACTATGTTTCTTGAAGTATAATGCAATAGAAAGAACCACAGTTTGGCCACTTGATAACTATGTAACCACAGGCAAGTCTTTATAAATTCTGCTTTGTGAACACTGTCACAGAAATATAGAAGTTATTTTGAAGTAATCTAGCAGATTCTGTCCCAGAATTCAACAGTTTGCTGACACAGAAATTCTGAGAGAGACTTCTGGGAAAGAGGTGGAAGGTCTTCCATGTTGCCCAGACACATGGAATTGAGTGGGGCTGTGTGACTCCCTGATCTTCGGGCCCCTGAATCCCAAAACCTGCTGTGTGGAAGGAAAGGGAACAAATATTTATCAAGCCCCTATAATGTTCCCGGCACTTTGCTAAGTGATTTACAAATATCATTTTATTTGCTAGTTATAATAATCTGGAAGATAAATCCTATTATTATCATCATCCCCACTTGTCAGTTGAAGAAATTAAAGCAAACAGAAATCAAGTGATTTTCCCAGGGTCACACAGCTAGTAAAATGTGTTGTAATTCCTGAGTTTATTTGAGTATATAGAAGTATATTTGTAATATCTCAGGAGTATGCCATTATGTATGTATAAGAACAACTTCAATGGACTTTGATACATAGATTATCCATACTATATATTTAAATGCCTATATCTTTAAGTTCCAATGGAATCTTGAACAGTTACAATTTAACCATTGTTCTTTGAGGAGTCTCAGGAGACTGGGTTTAACTGGCATTCTGAAGAGTCATGGATGAAGAGGGACTGAGTGGAGCACAAGAGGGGGAATTAAAACAAACTTCCTAAGCGAACTGTTTTAATTCTTACCTTATAATGAGATTTTTTTTTTTTTAAAAAAAGAATTTTGAGAGATTTTGGCTGCTATTCTGAGAGGAAAGAAAGGTGTAAGTAGTTTTTTTCCAGAATTAAGAAATCAGCAATTATGTTCATGTTTAAAGGTAATTTTGTGCCTTCTCACAAGTGATAATATTGTAATTAATTATTGCTTTGTTTTATTGTTTGGTAGCCAATGTAACATTGATTCAATCTTAGGAGATTAGTGGAGGTCGAAAGAGAGACAGAGTTACAGAGTCAGACACAGACAAAAAAAGAGAGAAAACAAAAGCTTATGGGGAAAATGTTTCTTTGGTTCACTTAATAATATATTTTATAAACTGAGGCAAAGGCTACAAGATAATAGATTACAGTAATTTACTAGGATATATTAAAGCTTGCTTTTGATTTCAGTAAAAGCTAGATTGAAAAAAGATAAGGAAAATAAGTTAGTAAAAAAAATTTATAAGAAAAGCAGATGATATATATCTCTTACATCATTGAGTAGAAGATGTACTCTTAACCAATCAAGAGAAAGAGGCAATTACAAAAGATAAAATTTAATTTTGATTACTTGAAACTGAAAACCTTCTGCATAAAGAAAAGGCACCTAAGATAAGAAAAGAAGCAGAAACATCTCTGATAAGAGTTTGGTATCTAAGACATATAGATAATTTTTAAAAACATATAAGACTAATAGCCACTAGGTCAAACAAACACTTCTCAAAAGAAAAACTGCAACATAGATGTGTCAACAAATTGCAAATGTATGTTCTCATTATTCCAAAAATTTTAGCTTGGTGTAAAGTGGAGAAAGGAATAAGCATTTATGTAGTGTTATACTGTATACCATGTGCTAAGTGCTTTACAACTATTATTTCATTTGATCCTCAAAATAATCTTGTGATGTATTCGCTATTATTATCCTTCTTTTACCATTGAGGAAACTAAAGCAAACAGAGGTGAAGTGATTTGTCCAAGATCATACAACTATTAAGTGTCTGAGGCCAAATTTGAACTCACATCTTTCTTGACTCTATGCCTAGTAGTCTATCCACTGTGCCACCTAGCTGAAACTGGTGTTTTATCAGTTTTGCAGTTCTACCAACAATGTATTAGTGTGCCTATCTTTTTACAACCACTCCAAAAATAATTGTTGCTATGGGGGGAAGTGTGTGTGTGCATGTGTGTGCGTGTGTGTGTGTGTGTGTGGCATTTTTGTCAGTTTGTAGGGTATAGCACAAAACTAATAGTAAGAGAAATGCAATAAATAGGCTGAACCTTGCTACATATGTGTATTTGGTACATCTCATGTTATACTGTGGATTGTTGATCAAACCTCCCTGAAGAGCTACTGAAAAATGAAGGGATTTAGCTAGAAGACTTGAAATCTCTCTGCATTTCTAAATCTGTGATCCTGTTATCTCAAATATTGGTTTGTTTGATCATTTTATCTAGAAAAGAATAAGGGTCTGAATTCAGTAATTAAAACATTTCTGAAACTTACCAATGAACCCAAAAATGTATTTTATAGTTGGCACAAGAATTACAAGGACATTGTTAAGTGCAAGGATAATTGCTGCAATCAGGAAATGTCTTATCCAACTGAAGGGCCTTTTGGGGAATAACAATGTGATCACTGATGTGCGAATCTGTGAAGGAAATATGAAAAAGAAACAGTTTGGATTTTTAGCTTTTTCCAATTGTTTATTTTTAAACATGTTAAAACACATTAATTTTGAAAAATCTTGAAATCTTTCCCTCCTGGCTCTTGAAAAGATGTAAATGCTATTTTGATGTCTTGTTGATTTTTTTTCTCCCTGAACATAGCCAATTTTATTCAATGAGTTTTCAGAATTCATTTAGCAGTTTAACTTAATTTTTAGAACTCCTAAAGGAAGAGGGAGAGAGAAAATATATGCAACATTGAAAGAGATTAAAAAAAACTTCAGTGGTTTTTTTAAAGAAAACTGCTGTTCTTTCTCTTAGGAGATGAGCCATCAATCAGGGTTCAATGCTAAGGAGGATCAAAATCAAAGTTTTATTTTCATTGGATGTTACTGAAGAATTTCATAAAAATCAAACTGAGATTAGAAAATTCTTTTACATCCTATTGGTATGATTATAATCTATATTTGAGAAAGAGCCACAAGAGAATTCATCATTTTTTCTTCACTCATGCAGTTTTGAAATAAGGTTTTTTTTAAAAGGTCAAGAACTGTTTCATTTGCCATAGCAGATAGTATTATATCTTAATAACTAAATAAAAAAGAGTCTACAAATGGACGCACTGAGAACTTACAGGTCCCTAGAACAAGCTGTGAAAACAGAAGACTATAAAAGCATGAAGTGTCAGGCATTTATCCTAATCCCCATCCAGAGGTAAGTACAGACAAACTAACATATAGAGTCCAAAGTTTAGAAATAGGCTGGAAAGATGAGCAAAATAAAAAAAAAAAACCTGACTATAAAAAGATACTATCATAACAGGGAAGCTCAAAACACAAACTTAGGAGATGACAATGATGTGAAAACATCTACAAAGCTTCAAAGAAAAATGCAGACTGGATACAAGTTCAAAATTCCTGAGGAAGAGCTAAAGAGAGGTTTTTAAAAGCAAAAATAAGAGATTTTCAAAATCAAATAAGAGTAATAGAGAAAAGTTAGGGAAAGATGAAACAATGCCAGAAAATTATGAAAAGAGAATTAACAGCTTAGTAAAAGAGGAACAAAAATACTGAAGATAATAACTCCATAAAAATAAAAATTGTCTACATGGTAAAAGATGTATAAAAGCTCAATGAAGAGAATAACTCCTTAAAAATTAGAATTGGTTAAATGAAAGCCAACAACTCCATGTTATATCAAGAAATAATACAACAAAACCTGAAGTGAAAAAAAAAACAGAAGAAAATTTGAAATATCTCATCAGGAAAACAACTGACCTGGGAAATAGATCAAGGAGAAAAAATTTGAGAATTATTAGGCTACCTGAAAGCCATTATTTAAAAGAAAACTCAGATATTGTATTTCAAGAAATTATAAAAGAAAACTGCCCTGATATATTCAAAGCAGTGGGCAAAAGAGAAATTGAAAGAATCCTTCAATCACCTCCTGCTTGTACCAATATAGATAGGTAACTATTTTAGAAAGTTGCCTAGGGTATTAAGTTAAAATACTTGCTCGGGATTATTCAGTCAGCGTATATCAGAGGCAGATATCCTGACTCCAAGGCCCACTTTTTATTTACTACGTAGACTCCTGAAATACTAGTTGTCAAAATTGCTAGCATTTGCTGATGCAGAGCAACCATGATATAGGTCAGAAAAATGTAGACAAATAACAGTTCTCAAATATTTTTTAAAAAATAAACAAAACAAGACAATTCTAAAGTCTCTCTTTTCCTCATCATGTTCCCCTTGTTAAAATGTATTGGGTGTCTAAGTTTATCTCTGAAAGATTGTTTGGGAGCAAAGTTGTTGGAAACAACCGAAAATCATTACTGAGTTTACTATACCTTTGCTTGCAAGTCTAAACTTATACACTTTAGAAAACAAAGAATTTAGATCAATGTAAGGGAAATTCATGGTCTTGGAGTGACAAAATAAAGTTAATACTCCCTAAAGTACACAATTATTATTATTTTCAAAAAGTTTAATAGCATTTATTAAAATAGTACTCATTATTTTAAAGAAAATACTATTATTCCTCTGCTTCTTTTGAAGAAATATCAACTAGACCTAATGGAGGATGATAAAAACTGTGAATGGCATGGCTAGTTAAGGTAATGGTGTGCCCCTTTTCTATGAAGGAGAATATAACTAACAAAGACACTGGCTATGAACAATCAGTCTCGTTTTAGTTCTCTTATTGACTCTAGATACCCAACTAAAGAGAAATACAGTAATTAAGTTAGAAGGGAGAAGACTTAGAAATTGTAGTGTCATGAAAGAGCACTAAATCTGAAGTCAGAAGACCTGGTTTCATATATTGAAAGATCCCTTATAGTTCTAAATGCTATGATCTGATAGCTTCTCCAAGATCTAGGGCTCCTTGGTCAAAAGTCTTGAAAGGCAAGCACATGCAAGTTTCTTATCAAGTTAACATACATTTATTAAGAAGCTACTATGTGCCAGGCATTATGGAGATACGAAGAAAGGGTACTTTGTCTCAAAGAGATCACTATAATGAGGAATACAGCATGCAAAACAACTATGTGCAAATAAGAGATATACACTTGGAATTGAAGATGACATCAGAAAAAAGGCGCCATCATAAGGGATGAACAGCAAGGATGCTGGTGTCACTACCTTATAGAGTATTGGAGGGCAGTAAGGTAAAAGAGGACTGGAAATTTAGGAAGGAACCAGGTTGTAAAGGGCTTTAAAAATCAAACAGGATGTTATATTTGTTCCTGATCGTAATAGGGAGAAGCTAGAATCTATTGCACTAATTAGGTTATGGTCAGACTTGTGCTTTAGGAAGGCCAATTTGACATCTGAGTGACATCTGAGGACTTTAATGGAGAGAGATTGGAAGCAAGGAGGGTGCATTAGCAGTAGGTTATTGCAATAGTCCTGACATGAGATGATAAAGGATTGTACCATGACGTAGGGAGAATCAAAGTAGAGAATGGGGCATAAACAAGAGATATTACAAAGGACTTGGCAACCCATTCAATGATGGGGGCTGAGGGGCACAGTGAGAGAAAATGAAGAGTTGAGAGAAACACCTCCGTTCCAGTCTAGAAAGATAGGTGTACCCTGGACAATAGCAGCAAAGCTAATCAGGGAACAATAATGAATTTAGTTTTAGACATCTTGAGTCACAGATGTCTATGAGATGTGCAGCTTGAGAGGGCCAAAAGGCAATTGAAAATGTGAGACTGGAAAGGAAAGAAGTTAGGGCTAGATATAATATAGATCTGAAATCTGTAGGTCTGAGAATTATCTACAGAGAGATGATGATTAAATCTATGCAACCTGATGAGATAACTTAGCCAGAATTAATTCTGGGTGCACTGTTGACTAGACCAGTTAGTCTATGGAAGGAAGGAGAAGGAGGGGCAAGAGAAAGAGAAGAAGCAGCCAAAGAAAATTTGCTGACCCGCCTAAACTACTGATGAGTCAGATGGCTAGATCTGGAGAAAGTTTGATTGGGCAAGAATACAGGAGACCTGGCTTCTAGTGTTAAGTCTGCCACTAATTTGCTGTTTAACTTTGAGAAAGTTAATTAACTTCTCTGAGCCTCCATTTCTGGAAAATAAAAATACCTAATAGTTATACTATCTACATTATAAGGTTGTAAGAATCAAATGGAAATGTGTGTACAAAACACCATGGTCATAAGGGCATGTATCTCACTTAAAGTCACCACCATAACTACATTGCATTTTCAGAGTACTAGTCATATGTTCGGTACTGTATGGAATGTTCTGTGCAGGATGACATTAATTATTGAATTTCTTGGGTTTCCTCTCCTCTAAGATAAATGAAGAAATCTGGATTTTTTGAAAAATATTAATTTTTCAAGAATTTTATGTACACTTCATTCATTTTATCTATGTCCTCACCCCAAGTTCTACATGAATGGTTTATAGAACCCCCACCAAGTCTGGTCCCTCCACATTTGAGGATAATACACTTTTGGTTAAGGAAAGCAAGTCTGTCAATTTCAAGGTGAAGGTAGGGCTCATTTGAGAGAGTATATTTGTTAAGGGCCATTAACTAAATGGTAACATGTCTAAAGAAACAAATAACAAGTTACTATAACTCCACTCCTGAAATTTGATTCTGATAACCAATTGGCTACATAGGAAATTGACTTCTTATCAATAACTGAGGTTTAGCCCCAAAGTCAGCTTTTTGGATGTAATTGCTAATACTGCCAAAAGACAAAATGAAACACTTTCAGAATAACAATGAAACCATTTCATTATTTGAAGATACGTGGTCACAACTTTATCTTTTTCTACCATTATCTATCCATTTTCTACCAAAATCTATCCATTAGGCCAGATTATATTTTTTTGAAGTCAAGGTAAAACTCTTCTAATGTTGTTTCTCCACATGAAATGTGCTCATTACACTTAATTAGTGGCAAATAAGACTTTCTTAGGCACTATAAAAAATGCTAAGTTTGAAAGAAAAATCATCCTTGCTTGTGGATTTCCTAAATTCACACCATTATTAAACACATATCAAATCCAGTAAATTTTCAATTATGTTTCTTCTTCCAAAGACCTTTTTTACTTACTGGGAATAAGACAATAGGCACTGTAAGAGTGACTGCCACAAGGACTGCTAGACGAACTAGGAGAAGCAGGGTGTCAAATGTATACACCTTGGAATAAGCATGGAGTAATTCATCTTCAACCTCTCCTGCATGAGGAACAAAGGAAGTCAGTACAGGAAAATTAACTTTAGTTAAGCTAAATAGGATAGCATCTTGTGTATTGAAAGCAATTATATTATATCTAATGGGAGGTCCTAGACATCAGCTAAAAGTAAAACCATTCCTACAGAGGTCAGAGGGAGGGGAAGGGAGGTTGTGGACTAAATGAGACAATGAGACCGAGTGAAGAGAGTCTAGCCTCTAGCTCCTCTCATTAGAATCTGATTCCCCCATCACTAAACCTGTTCTAATTATATGCCTGGGTCCATAGAAGAGGAGTCCTTGGGTGGAAAATGGAATGAGAATATGGTGACCCAGCAACAGTTTCTCAAAGTTAGAGCAAAGAAGTGGGGGTAGAAAGTAAATATCTGTGCATGAGGGAATGGCTAAGCAAATTATAATATATGAATGTAATGCATTGCTAATCCTTTAGAAATGAAGAATATGGAGAAGTATAGGAAAACTACAACATGCAGATGGAAGGAACAACAATAACAAAATCCATAAATTGACTTCTATATAATTATTAATTAAAATAATGCACCTTCTTCCCTTCTTTATGGAGATAAGAAAGACTGTGGGTATAGAACATTGCATTCACTATAAGACGTGCTTGATATGTTGGTTAGCTTTTCTGAACTGGTTTTCTTTTTTCTCTTTTTAACATTCTTTGATATGAGGGATCTGGGTAGGGGAGGAGAAAGGATATATTTGGAAATGAAAATGATATAAAAACAAAAGATAAAACACTTAAAAGGTTAAAAAATCTGTTTATTCTGCATTTGAGCAAAAGATGACAATGACCTCAGGAGGTTACTTTTGAAACAAGAAGATATTTAATGTGTGATAGAATCACATACTTGCCCACCACCACAAAAAAAAAAAATTAAGAAAATGAGACAAAAGGAGAAGGAAAAGCTTTAGCAACTAATAGCAAAAGTATTTTCTGTACTCTTTAATATGGTTCACATCAACAATTAGTTCATGTCTAACACTATTCTGAGAGTGTCTAATGAATAAATTAAATCCATAGTTTTTCCATAGGGAAAACTCTTCCTTGGTATCCCCTCCCTCTGAGACTGAACTTGACCTGAACAGTTTGGTTTACCAAATCAATGGAAGTGATATGTAGCACCCAATTCAACAGCCTTTCCACAAAGACTGTGAATAAAGTTATAATATTTTTTTTTAGGGTTAATGGAATCTTGTGGAGTTCAAAAGTAACTGTAACATCAAAAGAGGCTATGAGAAGACTGGAGATTTAACTGCCATGCAAAAGGGACTTACAAGCAACATATTTTGAGTGAGACTGTTTGATCATAAGGATGCTCACTGATGAGATAAAGGACAAATAAGGAGATTTCTGGCTAAGAGGATGTTTTATTAAGACATCTTACTAAAAGAGTTCAGCTCTCTGTAATGGCAAGCACAAAAGTAGTCCACACCTTGTTTCAACTATTGACTTAACACCTTGTTTCAGTTCAAGTTTCTTTTGAGCCTTATATCAAGTCTGTTAAGAAACAGAACATGTGAACCCCACAATTTGTGAACCCTAGAACTCATGAACTCATACAACATGAAGGGGAGGAGCTAATGATCATATATAAGGAGAGGCCCAGGCTAGAGACAACAGAACTGAGAAGACTCTTGTGGTGGCAGAGTCAAGAAGGAGAAAACTTGTGATATCCCCGCACTGTTTGTCTGTTCTGTCTGTGTTGATGTATGTTTGTGATACTTTGAACAGAAGCCCTGGGACCTCACTGGAAGCCCTGAAAGAGGAGTTTCTGGTTGTATGTTTACAGAAGTCCTGGAGAAGGGTTTTGGAGGTCCTGGGACTTTACTCATGATTTGTGCTGACCTCTTGGACCTTGTTTGTGAGTCTGTATTGATTTCTATGTTGATGATTTGTGTTGAGTTCTCAGACCTTGTTGGTGGGTCTGAGTTGATTTCACAGGCAGATAGTGAATTGATGATGGTGCCAATAATGCATATGAATATTATTGTGGCTCTGTCAAGCTTTGTCTTCCCAGAAAGAGGAAAGTAAAGGACTTGAGGTGGACTAGGCACTATGAACTTCAATATGGCATGGGAACTGGACAAAGAACTGGACAAGGAGTTGGACAAGGAACTGGGAGCTGTCTGACTTTGAACCCAGGTGACAGTTGGAGCTGGGACCATGAAGAAGAACCATGGAAGCTGAGAGCTAGCCTTCAGTCAAGCTGAAAGAAGAATTTACTTGGATACTATGTATTGACTGAGAAGATTATGATTTACTGTGACCTAGGGGTGGATAACTTTGACTTTTGTACTTTGTGATTGAATTAAGGATTTTGTGATTGACTAAATGAATGTACTTTGTTTAAAACTATGTGACCACTTTGGTGAAAACTATGTGGCCATTTTCGTGATAAAAGTTGTTGAGTTGTGACATGGTGAATGCTGTATTTTGATTTTCTGTGATAAGTTGTAACATTGTGAATGCTGTACCTTGATGTTCTGTGAATGTTTTGCTCTGATTTGTTATTGAATAGAGAGTTTACTATACTGTGTAATCAGAACCTTGAAAAGCTGTTCACAGCAGCAGTCCTTTGGAAAGCTGCTCATGCTTGGCTTTACACTCTCCTACAAATATCTCAGAAAACTCTAAACATTCATTAGAAGGAACAATGACAAAGAAAGCCAAAGAAAAATGTCTATAAGCTACTCCATCCTGTCCAGACTTCACAAGAAGATTATCAGAAAACTTTGGATACTGAGTGGGGATCAACCAGGCAGTATGTAAGTAATCCACATTCACAACTAAAGACAGAGCTAGACTACCTCCTGGCACAGGGCCCAGGAAGTTCCTGTTCAAGTTACGGAAAAAGAAATGGCCAGACCAAAACTGAGGAAATATAGGATCTAGACATCTATAACAAAACCACAGGAGAAAGCACAAGCCTAGACCAGTATTCAAGAATGCAGAACATGGCAAAATGCTTATGAAGCCCATATCTGGGTCACAGCTGGAGACAGGAATAGGCCAGTTCCTGGGAAACACAAATATTTCATGGAAAACTCATATCTAACACTGCCCTGAGAGAATGCCTAATGGATAAGGTAAATCCATAGTTTCCTATGGGGAAAACTCTCCCTTGGTATCCCCTCATTCAGAAGCTGAACTTGATGTGACAATTTGGTTTACCAAATCAATGGAAAGTATATGTAACACAAAATACAGACAATCATAAAAAGAGACCTAGCAGGAGATAAGACCAGACAAGAAAGGAGGCAAGCAGACCAAAACTAGCACCCAAGTAGCCTATGCACAATCCAGAACCCTCAGGTGACCCATATTTGAAGTATAACATGAGAGAGGATCAAACCAGTGCCCAAGCAGCACATGGCCAAGCCACAATAGAAGAAAGATCTTGGAAAGTATGATGGAAGAAAGGAACTTAGAGTATAGCAAGAAGCCTGCTGTCAGCACAAATTTATAGTATCTGATTTGCACTAATAAGGGTTAGAAAATGGGATAAGAGCATACAATTGACCTAAAAGTGTATAAATGGGAGATAGATTTTATTGAGATGAAGACAAGCCAGGAGAAGATTTATATAAATCTCAGGAATTCCTATGAAAGGAGGACCTAGTTTTAATCACCACATCTGGTTAGTTGTCCTTCATGCTCAAAGAGGACCAAAATTACATCATTATGTTGGGGTCAAGGTATAGTGTGTCTGATATGGCTGATCAAACCAGTAAGACCTCAGAAGGCTCTACTACAGGTCAGGAACAAATAGATCATATGAACATTTGGAGTGAAGATGTCTCTAAATTTGCACATCTCACTCTTTTGTGAACCACTGCATTTCTGCTTTGTTCATAGAACACAGTGCCTTATTTGATGAGGTCTTGTGCTAGTGTCTTCCATGTCTCCCAATCTATTCCAAAGTTCTTCAGAGTGTCCTTGTATTGCTTCTTCTGACCTCCATGTGAGCACTTGCCTTGTGTGATTTCTCCATAATAGTCTTTTAGGCAAACTATGTTTGGCATTCAAATAATGTGGCCAGCCCTTTGGAGTTGTTCTTCCTTCAGTAGGACTTGAATGCTTGGCAGTTCAACTTGAGAAAGGACCTCAATGTCTGTTACCTTATCTTGCCAGGTGATGTTCAGAACCTTCCTAAGATAATTCAAATGGAAGTGATTCAGTTTCCTGGTATACTGTCCAGGTTTCACAGGCATGCAACAGTAAAATCAGCACAATGGGTCTGTAGAACTTTGGTTTGGTAGGCAGCCTAATACCTCTTCTCTCCCACACTTACCTTTCCCAAACACTTAGCTAGCTCTGGCAATGTGGGCATCAACCTCATAACCATGCGCACATCCCTGAAAAAAAGCTGCCAAGGTAAGTAAGCTCATCTGTTATCAATGGTTCTGTGTACGAATGGTGCAATGCTGTTTGATAGAAAGCCTCTGGTTTTTGGCATTAATTGTCAAGCCAAAATTAGGATAAAGGGCAGAGAATCAATCCATAGTCTGTTGCATCTCAGTCTCAAAGGTTGCGTGGAGTGCACAATCATCTGCAAACAAAAATTCTCATACCAACTCTTCCTTCTGTTGGCTTGTAGCCTTTTCAAGTTAAACTTACTGCTTGCAATAGCTAACTTTGATGCCTTTTTTATCCTCATTGATGACAACTGAAACATCACTTGAAAATATCATGCTAAAAGGCACAGAAATAAGCACACAGCCCTGCCTCACTCCATTGGTGACTGGGAAAGTTTGAGCACATCATTCATTTTCCAGAACCCATGCAAGCATGCCATCATGAAACCAAAGAACAGTACTGATGAACTTCTCCAGGTGATGAAATTTTGCCATTATCTTCCACAAGCCCTCACAAGTGACAGTAACAAAGGCCTTGATCAGATTTATGAATACTGTATATAGACCTCTGTTCTGCTCCTGGCATTTCTCCTGAAGTTGTCAGGCAGCAAACACCATATCAATTGTTCCTCGACCCTTTCTGAAGCTACATTGGCTCTCAGGTAGATGACCATCTTCCAAGTGAAGGGTCACCCTATTAAGGAGAACTTTGGCAAGAATCTTGCTGACAATGACTAAGACACCCTGCTTCCCAAACCCTGTGATAATCATAGAACAAACTATTTCCTTTAACTTTACAGAAATGGACAATGGAGGCATCCTTGAACTCCTTGGGGACACCGTCTTCTTGCCATATAACCTGGAAGATTTCAGTCAAGTTTGGTACAAGCAGTGGACCCCCTGTCTTGTAAATCTCAGCAGGAATAGTATCAGCACCGGGTTAATGGCCACAGGAGAGGAACCAAGGAAATTCAAAACCTCTTCTTTAGTTGGAAGTTTGGCTAGAGAGGACTGACTTCAACCTGAGGTATTATGGTCAATGGCGTCAACATTGATTAATGATGGTCTGCTCAGAATGCTTTGAGAAAGTTCAGCTCCTCTGTCCAGGATCATGTCTTTATCACTAATCAAAGTGGCCCCACCAGCACTGAGTTGAGATGCAACCTAGGTCTTTGACTCACAAATAGGTTTCAGGGTATCACAAAAGCACTTTGGATAGTTAACTACCAGCATAAAACAATTTCATCTGCCTTCTTATTGAGCCAAGAATCCTGAATCTCTCTAAGCTTCACTTGCACTTTGGATGAAGTTAAATGCTGCCTCCTTAGAGAAAGATGAACTATCTTCCTAGTAAATGCTGTGGAATTCTTGTGTTTTTGTTTACCAGCTTCTGAATTTCCCCATCATTTTCATCAAACCAAGCTTGATGTTTGTGAATGTTCCAGCCCAAATGAATAAATGCAGTGCTATACAACAAATCTGAAAGCTGCCTACTCATTTTCTGCTCCAACAGAGCTTTTGCAACAGTGCTCCAAGTTAGCAACAAATTGTCCATCCACAGAGAAGTACTGTTGGCATTGTCTTCTGGTAGTTGTCTTGCTTTGGGGCTGCCAATTTTGATGAATACAAATGTTTAGCTTGGAGAAGACAAGTCTATGATTATTCTAGCACTCTATACCATATATTGCCTTCATCATTCTCACTTCCCATCTCTTTCTACAATGATAGAGTTTGTTAAATGCTAGTGTTTGCTGAGGGTACATTCATCATGAATTATTGCATTTCATTAAACAGAAGACAGTTTTGGTGGTGAAAGGGTCATGAGACACACAAGTCTTCAATAGTAAGTGACCATTACTATTGCTGGTTTTGACTCCATTACTACAAAGTACTCTCTGCCATGTCAGATAACCTGTGCCTCCTCTGGTCTTAAAGTCACCCAGAACTACAAACTTGTCCTCTTTCAATACACTGATGATGAGGGTCTCCAGGTCTTCATAAAATTTTTCTTTGACCTCATCAAGATTCATCATAGTGGGAGCATATGCATTATATTATATCTTGCAAGTGACCATCCCATTGTCATTAGCCTGTAGTTCACTCCTTTTGGGAGACATACAGATTTATTTACTAAATTAGTTTTTATTGTGAAACCTACACTAGTTTCACAATGCTCCCCTTCATTGCAGCTGCTCTCTGAAAAATATGTATCCAGATCCAACTTCAGTAAGCTGGTCTTCATTTGCCAGCCTTATTTCACTCAGGGATGCTATTTGGATGCAATACTTGCTGAGTTCTCATGTAACAAGAGCTCTTCATCTTTCAAGTCTAGTGGGTTTTGTGTTGTCCATAAGCTTGCACATATTCCATGTACCACTGGTGAGTAGAATCATCTTCACAAAAGTTTTCCTACAATTTTTGTGTTTTTACTACAGGATGGGATCCCCTCCTGCTGCAGTAAGCGGGTCAGGGATGTGTGAAGTAGTCAATTTTTAGGGCACGTTTTTCTAATCCCTACCTCATACCCAGAGGTGAGCTGTACAATCCTTTAAAAAGTCTGCTTAGACACCCAAGGATTGCTGAATCCCACTTTAGCTCAATGAGATGACCATATGCCCTGGGCCTCCTGTGTACAAGCTTGTGACTACAGCTCCCAGTGTATTCCTACTTGCTGCTTCATCACTTACTTGTCTCCACAGGACTTTGAGGCAGGTGAAAATAGTATGGATGATGTCTTTTGATGCATGCATAGATTGGATTTAAGTGAGGCAAAGTTGGCAAAGTCATTGACTTCACTCTCTTCCAGAGTCATCAGAGTCTAGTGGCAAGACAAAAATCAAGGTAACTGGCAATGGCTCAGGATGCAGTGGGGCAATTAGGCAGTACAGTGGATAGAGCACTGGCCCTGGAGTCAGGAGGACCTGAGTTCAAATCCAGTATCAGACACTTGACACTTACTAGCCATGTGATCCTGGGCAAGTCTTTTAACCCAGATTACCTTGCAAAGAAAAAAAAGGATGCAGTTGATGAGCTTGGTGTCTTCATTTTTTAACCACTCTCTAAGTTCTCTACCATAACTGCTTTTACCACATTCTTAAGCCACTGGAAAAAATTGTTCTCATTTGCCCATTCCACCAGGGAAGTCTTCACATGCTTGTGGTAGACAGCTCCCAACTCACCAAAAGGTTTGAGGCCCATTAATTACCTTCAGCCTGGCTTAACTTGTCTGCTAAAACAGTTTACCACTGCACATACTTCTTGAAACCACAAATGAGAATTGGGTAATAGATAGATACCAAAGGTGGAAAGTTACTCTTAAAAGAGCTTAGCAGCCCTCACATCAGAGGTAATAATCTTCCCTGAACACCCGTACACTCCACATCTAAATACCAGCACACCTAAGTAGTAGTAGGGACAGTACCATATGACTCTCAAGAATGTGGAAGAAAATAGTCTCATTTAAGCAAAAAATTCTAATCCAGGAATTGAGGCTGCAGATATGAGTAAATTTGAAAAAAAAAAAAGCCAAACACCAAGGAGAAATATTATGAATTAAAAGAAGCCTAAGGAGTAAGTACAGAAAAAGAGAGTAACTACAGAACACATCCAAGGAGAATCTCAGAGAAAAGAACAACCTAGACATAAATACCACAAGAGAAGCTGAAAAACCTGCAATGTTAAATGGAAACTAGGAAGAGAAAAATCAGAACACTGAACAGCTGCAAATGTAAACAAAATGGGATTTTTGTTGTTTTTCTGGAGTTCAATTTCCTAGGCTCAGCCTAAATTATAAACAACTGAAGGATTAATCACCTTTGAACCCGGATAATTCACAACTGTGCTGAATCAAGTAGGTTTTGTGCCTTCTTGTTCTGAGCCAATCAAGGCCCAAGTCTTTGTTATGTATTCTGGAAGGTGGATATTTTGCTTTGGGGGTTTGCTTATGAGAAGGACCTTTTGGTTCCCTGGATGGGACTCTGAGAAGCCATTTGTTAAGAGCCCCCCAACTATTCAGATATTTGTGCTCCTCCAATCTAGTGGTATATGTAGGTGGCTGTGTTACTTTGTTCAGATATTTGGAACCCTGTCTGTTGAATCTCTGTGCTTGGATTTTGTCCATGTTCAGGGTGCTGAACTTTCCCCTGATGTAGTGAATGTAATTAAAAGAAGATTGTTGACCTCTTTAAAAACTGTCCTTCCTTTATAAAAAGCAGATCAAAGAACCTGTACTAGCAGGTGTGCTAGGGTGCTTGCTAATATGATATCTGAGAACAGAAAGTCATCAACTCTACCCAAATTTTAGACTCCATGAAAATCAGAATAATCCAGACAGATAGCAAACCTCCATGAGATACCCAACAAGAAGAAATAGAAAGAGGAATTCCATTTTAGATAATTGCAAATAGCATAAAATACTTGGGAATCTACCTGCCAAGACATATATAGGAACACTATATGAAACAATTAAAATCACTTTTCACACACAAATAAAGACAGACATAAACAACTGGAGAAACATCAATTGCTTGTGAATAGGCTGAGCCAATATAATAAGAAAAATACAATTCTACTAAATCAATGTATTTATTTATTTAATACCATACCAATAAAACTACCAGTGACTTATTTTATAGAGCTGGAAAAAATAATAACCAAGTTCATCTATAAGAATGAAAGGTCAAAAATATCTAGGAAATCAATTTAAAAAATTGTGAAGAAAGGTGGTCTAGCAGTACCAGATATCAAACTATATGATAAAGTGGTAGTCAGCAACAGAATTTGGTGCTGGCTAAGAAATAGAATGGTTGATCAGTGAAATAGACTAGGCATATAATATACAGAAGTGAATGATCATAGTAATTTAGCATTTGATAAACTTAATGATCCAAGCTTTGGGGAAAGAACTCACTACTGGCAAAAAGTCTGACAGAAGGGGGGCACTGACCAACATCTCACATCATATACCAAGATAAGGTCAAAATGGGCATGATTTAGACAAAAAGGGTGATATCACAAGCAAATTAAGAAAGCATGAAAAAAAATCATCTGTCAAATCTATGGATAAGGTGAGAGTTTGCAACCAAATAAGAGAAAAAGAGGTTCATAGGAAATAAAATGAATGATTTTAATTACATGAAAGCAAAAAGGGTTTGCACAAACCAAACCAATGTATCAAAAATTAGAAGGAAAAAAGAAAACTGGGTAAAACATTTTTACATCATTTTTCTCTGACAAAGGACTCATTTCTCAAATATATAGAGAACTGAGCTAAATTTATTTTAAAAAATTAATAATGTCATACTTCAATTCATAAATGGATATGAAAAGTATATAAAGGTGGTTTTCAGTAGAAGAAATCAAAACTATTAATAGTAATGTGAAAAAATTCTAAATTAATAATTAGGGAAATGCAAATTAAAACAATTCTGAGGTATCACCTTATACCCATCAGATTGCTTAATAAGAAAGAAAAAGGCAAATGACAAATGTTGGTGAGGAGGAAAAATAGAACATTAATGCATTGTGCATTAATGCATGGGTGGTAGAGTTGTATATTGACCTAACCATTCTGGAGAATAATTTGGAACCATCCCCAAAGGGATATAAAACTGTTCATACCCTTTGACTCAGTGATGCCTAATACTAGGTCTGTATCACAAAAAGATAAACGAAAACTACTCTACTGCATCTCACTGGTCAGATTAGCTAAGATGACAAAACAGGAAAACGATAAATGCTGGAGAGGATGTGGAAAAATTGGAACACTAATGCATTGTTGGTGGAGTTGTGAACTGATCCAACCATTCTGGAGACCAATTTGGAACTATGAGCAAAGGGGTATAAAAATGTGCATACCCTTTGACCCAGCAAAACAGTTCTAGGGCTGTATCACAAAGAGATCATACAAGTGGGAAAAAGGCTATATGTACAAAAATATAGCAGCTCTTTTTGTGGTGGTAAATCAAGGAAATGCTCTTCAATTGGGGAATGTCTAAAGAAGTTGTGGTATATGACTGTAATGAAATACTATTGTGCTGTAAGAAATGAGGAGCAGACAACTCCAAAAGACTCATGATGGAAAAGGCTATCCACATCCAGAGATTGAATTATGGAGTCTGAATGCAGATTGAAGCAAACTATTTGCTCTCTTTCCTGTTTTGTTTTGTTTTGTTTCTTTCTCACTGTTCATTCCATTGGTTATAATTCTTAAAACTCAACTAATGCTTAATGTGAATGTATATGTAGAACCTATATCAGATTGCATGCCACCATGGGGGAAGGAGGGAGGAGAGTGAGGGGGAGAAAATTTGGAACTCAAAAACTTGTGGAATTGAGTGCTGTAAATTAAAAGTAAATAAATTTTAAAAAAACTACTCATATGTACAATTTTTTAATAGCTTTTTTTGTGATGACAAAGAATTGGAATTTGAGATGTCCATTGAAGAATGGCTGGACAAGTTGTGGTATATGATTGTGATGAAATATTATTATGCTATATGGAATTATGAACAGTATGGTTTCAGAAAAACCTGGGAAGACTTATATGAACTGATTTTAAGTGAAGTGAGCAGAACCAGAAGAAGCAACAGTAATATTGTAACAATAACCAACTGTGAGAGACTGAGCTTCTCTGATCAATACAGTATTTTATTGGAAATAGTAAAAATAAATCATGTGAATATATTAAAAAACTAAATCCATAAGGTAATGAAAAATAATAAAAAGAAATTCAAAAGATTGAAGAAATGAAAATAGAAGAAAATTTGACATATATACTTCAAAAACAACTGACCTGGAAAAAAGGTTGAGTAAATTCTCATCATCATACTGCCTGAAAATTAGAACCCTCTATGAAAAAAAGACCTGGATGTAATATTTTTTAAAATAATAAATGAAAACTTTCTAGGACAACTCAAACCAGAGGGCAAAGGGAAAATAGAAAACAACAGTTGTCTCTGAAAGAAACACCAAAATGAAAACTGCCAGAAACACAATACCTCCATCCAGAAAGAAAATGTTCAAGTACCAAATAACACTCAGGATCAAATAAGATGTGTAAGCAATCACCTTAAGTAAAAGAAAAACTTGGAAATGATATCTCAAAAGGCAAAAGATAAAAGATTATAATCAAGAATAACAACCTATACATAATCCTATAAGAATAAAAGAGACACTTAATAGAAAAGAAGACTTAAAGTCATTCCTATTACTCTTAATCTTATCTCTTTTTTTCATTAGCTTTTTTTAAAATTAACTTTTGTGTTTATTTTTAGTTTACATCATTTCAACAAGATTTTGAGTTACAAATTTTCTCCCTGTCTTTCCCCTAACCACCACCCCAAAACAGCAATCCCCCTGCCCCAATCTGCTCTCTCCTATATCCTCCCCCATGCTCTCTCTGACTTTCTGATAGGACAAGATGGATCTCTATACCCCAGTGCCTATATACCTTATTTCCCAGGTGCATGTAAGTAATAATAATAATAATATTTTTTAAAAAAACATTTGATTTTAAAACTTTAAATTCCAGATTCTTTCCCTTTCTCCCATGTCTCCCACCCTTACTGGGAAGATAAACAATTCAATATAGGTTGTACACATGTAGTTATACAAAACATTTCCATAGTGGATATATTGTGAAAGACAGACTATATTCCCTCCATCTTACCCCCTCCCATGACTTGTTCTATTCTCTACTTTGTCCCTGTCCCTTTACAAAAGTGTGTGCTTCTAACTACCCTCTCCCCCAATTTGCCCTCCCCTCCATAATCCCCGCCTCTCATCCCCTTCCCTCCTACTCTCCTGTAGGGCAAGATACCCAATTCAGAGTGTATGTCATTCCCTCCCTAAGCCAAATTTAATGAGAGTAAGGTTGACCCATTCCTTTTTGCCTTCCTGTTTTTCCCTCCATTGTAACAGTTATCCCTTGCCTCTTCTATATGAGATAATTTACCCCATTCTGTCTCTCGCCATCTCCTCTCATTATATTCCTCTCTCACCTCTCAATTTCACCTTTTAAATATCATTCCTTCCTATTCAACTGAACATGTGCCTTCTGTCTATGTGTACCTGTACACATATATACACACACTCACAATATATTCATATGCATATATATATCCTCCAATATAGACATATATGTATGTATGTATACATATATACATTTATATTGCCTTCAACTATCCTCATACTGAGAAAAGTTTCATAAGTTACAATTATCATTTTTCCATGTAGGCATGTAAATAGGTCAACTTTAATAAGTTCCTTATGATTTCTTTTTCCTGTTTACCTTTTTATGCTTCTCTTGCTTCTTGTATTTGAGAGTCAAATTTTCTGTTCAGCTCAGGTTTTTCTATCAAGTATGCTTGAAAATCCTCTATTTCATTGAACGACCATATTTTTCCCTGTAGCATTACACTCAGTTTTTCTGGGTTTGATTCTTGGTTTTAGTCCTAGCTCCTTTGACCTCCAGAATATAATATTCCAAGCCTTTTGATCCCTTAATATAGAAGCTGCTAGGTCTTGTGTTATCCTGATTGTGTTTCCACAATACTCAAATTGTTTCTTCCTGACTGCTTGCAGTATTTTCTCCTTGACCTGGGAACTCTGGAATTTATTCCTAGGAGTTTTCTTTTGGGGATTTTTTTAAAGAGGTTATCAGTGAATTCTTTCAATTTCTATTTTGCCCCCTGGTTCTAGAATATCAGGGCAATTTTGCTTAAGAATTTCTTGAAGGATGATTTCTAGGTTCTTTTTTGGATCATGGCTTTCATGTAGTCCAATAATTTTTAAAATGTCTCTCCTGGATCTACTTTCCAGGTCAGTGGTTTTTCCAATGAGATATTTCACATTGCCTTCTATTTTTTTCATTTCTTTGGATGTGTTTAAGAGTACTTTGATTTCTCATAAAGTCATTAGCTTCCATTTGCTTCAGTCTAATTCAGAAGGAATTATTCTCTTCAATGAGCTTTTGAGATTGTTTTTCTATCTGGCAAATTTGGCTTTTTAAGACATTCTTCTCTTCATTGGCTTTTTGGACCTCTTTTGCCATTTGAGTTAGTCTATTTTTTAAGGTATTATTTTCTTTAGTCAGGTTGTTGACTCTCTTTTCATGATTTTTTTGCATCATTCTCACTTCTCTTCCCAATTTTTCTTCCACTTCTCTTATTTGGTTTTCAAAATCCTTCTTAAGCTCCTCTATGGCCTGTACCCAGTTTATATTTTTCTTGGAAGCTTTTGGTGCAGGAGTTCTGACTGTGTTGTCTTCCTCCCATTCCATGCTTTGAACCTTTTTGTCGCCAAAAAAGGAATCTAAAGTTGGATGGCTGTGTTTGCTTTGCTTCCTCTGTTTGCTCATCTTGCCAGCCAATGGCAAGACTTTTGAGCTCTTTGACACAGTAGAACTCTGCTTCCAGAGGGGAGAGCTTTGTCCCAAATTGCTGGGGTTCTCACAGCTGCTGGAGCTATTAGGAGGCTGCCATCTCTACAGCCCCCACCAGATTTGGCTCACTGGTCACAAACCTCAGGACCTCCACTCAAGACCACAATCCTGATCCAGGCAGGTTAACGCAAGAGTGCTCAGCCTCTTAATGGTTGCTTGGCCCCTCTTTGATCTGCAGGCTAGGAGCTCTGAAGCAGACACAAGGAGACAGCTGCAGGGCCACCACTTCTCTATGGGAGCAGATGCCAGACCATGCTCTGTCTGGGTGCCACTGACCTTTTACTTTGTCTTTGGCATTTATGAGTTGATAATTCTGGAAACCACCATAGCTGCTGGTGATCTATTCTCCCGAATGCTCCAGCCATGGCTGGTCTGAGCCATCCTGGGTCTAAGACTGCAGGCTAATTGTGGGGCTGGGCTCAGCTCCCAGCATGCTGCAATGAACCCTTGCTGTCAGCCTGCCAGGCTCCCTTCAGCAGGATATTTGTTTCTCTCTGTCACTTTGTGGGTTCTGTAGCTCCAAAATTTGTTTAGAGTCTTATTTTATAGGTATTTGAGGTGGTTATGGGGGGAAGCCTCAGAGTTTTCCTGCTTCTATGTCACCATCTTGACTCCTCCCCATCTTCTTTTCTCTTTACAGAGAAAGTCTTAGGGGCAAAGAGTACAAGAGGACAGGATGGAAGGAAACACAGAATTAAGAATCATAGCTGTAACCACGAATGGAATGTATTTATCCAAAAATTTGGCATGAGAACGCAGAATAAACTGGAAAGCAAAATCCAACAATATGTTGTTCCCAAGAAATACACTTGAAATATAAAGATTTACACAGAGTTTAACATAAAGAGGTGAAGCAAAATCTATTATGAATAAGTTAATTTTTTTAAAAGAAAGGGGTAGCAATCATGATCTCAGATAAGGTAGTTGTAAAAACACTTGATTAAAAAAGATACATGAGAAAATTATACTTAAATGTACTAT
>CM053585.1:396165011-396180930 GCA_028646515.1 Pseudochirops corinnae
TCTTATTTCCTGGTTGTATGTAAAAACAATTTTTTAACATTTGTTTTTAAAACTTAGAGTTCCAGATTCTCTGCCTTCTTCTCTCCTAAACCACCATCACTGAGAAGAAAAGCAATTCAATATAGGTTATACATCTATAATTATGAAAAACATTTCCATATTTTGAAAAACTAACTGTATTTCTCTCCATTCTTTCCCCCCCCCCCCATTTATTCAATTTTCTCCTTTGACCCTGTCCCTTTTCAAAAGTATTTGCTTCTGACTACTCTCTCCCTCAATCTTCCCTCCCTTCTATTATCCCCCCTTTTATCCCCTTTTCCCCTACTTTCCTTTAGGGTAAGATACCCAATTGAGTGTGTATGTTATTCCCTCCATAAGCCAAGTCCAATGAGAGTAAGGTTGATTCATTCCCTTTCATCACCCTGCTCTTCCTTTCCACTGTAACAGCTTTCTCTTGCTTGTTTTATGTGAGATAATTTACCCTATTGTATCTATCCCCTTCTCCTTCTCCCAATATATTCCTCTCTCACTTCTTAATTTTATTTTTTAGATATCATCCCTTCATATTCAGCTCACTTTGTGCCCTATGTCTGTGTACACACACACACACACACACACACACACACACACACACACTCCCTTCAACTATCCTCACACTGACATAAGTGTCATGAGTTAAAAATATTGTCTTTCCATGGAGGAATGTAAACAGTTCAACTTTAATAAGTTTTTTATGATTTTTATTTCCTGTTTACCTTCTTATGCTTTTCTTGCTTCTTGTAATTGAAAGTCAAATTTTCTGTTCAACTCTGGTATTTTCATCAAGAATGCTTGAAAGTCCTCTTTTTCATTGGATGTCCATATTTTCCCCTGAAGTACTATACTCAATTTTTTTGGGTGGGTGATTCTTGGTTTTAATTCTAGCTTCTTTGACCTCTGAAATATCATATTCCAAGCCTTTCAATTCCTTAATGTAGAAGATGCTAGAAGCTGTTGTTATCCTGATTGTGTTTCCATAATACTCAAATAGTTTCTTCCTGACTGCTTGTAATATTTCCTCATTGACCTTGGAACTCTGGAATTTGGCTATAATATTCCTAGGACTTTTCTTTCTGAGATCTTTTTCAAGAGATGATTGGTGAATTCTTTCCATTTCTACGATACCTTCTGTTTCTAGAATATCAGGGCAGTTTTCCTTGATAATTTCTTGAAAGTTGATGGCTAGGTTCTTTTTTTGATCATGGCTTTCAGGTAGTCCAATAATTTTAAAATTATCTCTCCTGTATCTATTTTCCAGATCAGTGTTTTTTTTTTATGAGATATTTCACATTGACTTATATTTTTTCATTCTTTTGAATCTGTTTTCTAATATCTTGTTTTCTCATAAAGTCATTAGATTCCATTTGCTCTAATCTAATTTTGAAGTAATCATTTTCTTCAGCGGGCTTTTGAACTTCCTTTCCCATTTTGTCAATTCTGCTTTTTAAGACATTCTTCTCCTCATTGTCTTTTTGGGCCTCTTTTGCCATTTGAGTTAGTCTATTTTTCAAAGTGTTATTTTCTTTAGTATTTTTTGGGTCTCCTTTAGCTAGCTGTTGACTCATTTTTTGTGATTTTCTTGCATCACTCTCATTTCTCTTTCCAATTTTTCCTCTACTTCTCTTACTCGATTTTCAAAATCCTTCTTGAGCTTCTCCATGGTCTGTAATCTATTCATATTTTTCTTCAAGGCTTTTGATGCAGGAGTTTTGACCTTGTTGTCTTCTTCTGGTTTTATGTTGTGAGCTTCTTTGTCACCAAGGAATGATTCTATAGTCTGATTCTTTTCCTTTGTTTGCTCATTTTTCCAGCCAATTATTTGACTTTTGAGCTCTTTGCCACGGTAGAACTCTGATTCCAGAATGAAGAGTGCTATGTCCCAAATTTCTGGGATATTCTACAGCTGTTGTCAGAGCTTCTTCTATGCACCTGTCTCAGAACTGTGAGGAGGACGCCCTCTCCGCAGCTGCCACAAGCTCTGCTATACCAGCACTCCTCACCCCAGGACTGCCACCCACGACTGTGACCCAGACCTAAACAGGGCAAAGCAAGAGAATCCTGCCTCAGTGCCAGGGGGACGAACTGTGCTTTTCTTTCATCTAGGTCCAACAGAGTTTCCCCACTGATCTTTTGCTTTCTCTTTGTCATTTATGGGTTGAGAAGTCTGGAAACCACCACACCTGCCAGAGATTCAGTCCCCTAAAGTCTGCTCCGGCCAGTCTGTGCCATGGGTCTGTGCAGGTGTGGCCCACACAGGAGAGCGCTCCACTCCCAGTCTGGTGCGACACACCATTTCTGTTGGCCTGCCAGGATGCCTTCAACAGGAGATTTTTTTACTCTTTCATCTGTTTCCGTACCTCTAAAATTTGTTTAGAGTAATTTTTTGCAGATGTTGGAGGTAATTGGAGTATAAGCTCAAGAAAGTTCCTGCTTTTACTCTGCCATCTTGGTTCCATCCTCATCCCTAGATTCTTTTTTTGAACACAACTTTCAGGTAATCCAATTATTTATATGTTTTCTCTTCTTGATTTGTTTTCCAGATCAGTTTTTTTCTTATAAGATATTTTACTGTCTCTTTTATTTTTTCATTCTTTATATTTTATTTTTTGATCTCTTATAAATAACTTTACTGGCTTCCCCTTGCCCAATTCTAATTTTCAAGGTGTCATTTTCTTCTTTAAGATTCTGGATCTCCTGTTCTAATTGATTGACTTTCTTTTCATAATCTTACTTTTCTTGGATTGTTCTTAGTTTATTTAAAAATTTTTTAAAAAAGATTTTCTCAATTGCTCTCATTTGATTTTTAAAGTCTTTTTAAAGTTTTTCTATAAATTCTTTTTAGGCAGGTGACAATTTGACTTTACTCTTTGAAGTGGAAGATGGTTCCTTTGCTTCAGTATCCTCCTCTGAAGATGAACCTTGGTCTTCTCTATTCTCATAATAACTTTCTATGGTTGGATTCTTTGTCCTTTGTCTGTGCATTTTTTTTTTTTAGTAATAGCTTAATTTTTGTAATTACCTCTAGTCCTAGAGTTTGGGGGATAGTGCCTCTGGCCTCAGATCTTCAATTCTCTCCTTTAGCCTGGAACTAAAGTCAAACCTCTGGCTTCTATTTGACTTTGACATCATTGGTCTAGATGAACTTTGTGTTCTCTTCAAGCTTTAGATCTCTGATCCAAAGATACTGTTACTTTATGATTCCAGAATGCATTAAAAATTAAGTGTTTGGGGAAGTTACTTGAGCTCTTTCAACAAATAGGGATACCATTTAGTGAAATGAGAGAGTAGCTTTCTTTCTTTTTTTTCTTTTAAAGCAATGCTTATTAAAGATTTGCCATAATGAGTAGACTTCTTTATTTTTTTCTTTTTCGGAAGGGGAAGGGCAGGGCAATTGGGGTAAAGTGACTTGCCCAAGGTCACAGGGCTAGTAAGTGTTAAGTGTCTGAGGCCAAATTTGAACTCAGGTCCTCCTGACTCTAGGGCCAGTGCTCTATTCATTATAGCTAGCATAGGTAGTAAGAAAATAATCTAACAAAATCATAAATCATAAAACTTTTATAAAAAATTCCATTTTTTCCTTGCTTTTCTTTAAAGTATAGAATTGAAATGGTATAGTGATAAAGTGCTTGGGTTTCACTCAAGAATTTCTCTTCTAATCCCGTCTCTTAACTATAAGTCTATTATATCATAGTCTTCAGGTATGAGTTGTAATCTTTAGATAGCATCAGTGTGTGTGTGTGTGTGTGTGTGTGTGTGTGTGTGTGTGTAGAATACCATATAAACAAGCAAAATCACAAATGTATGCCTTCATTTGTACTTGAACCTTTCCAATATGCAGAAGCTTTTTTTTCTTTTATATATCATTGTGATAAACAAACTGGGCAACTCATATTCATTTTCTGAATCTAAGGAAACTTAGAGTTTCTTTGTATTCCTTTTGCAGAATAGTGTTCAGAAAGTCGATATATACTGGGAGAACCTCAGACTCTAGGTACAATCCATTGTTTGCACTGAAGAAGCTTTTTAAGAGACTAGGAAATGCTGACAGTTCAAATGGATCCTGCAGAACTGCAGAAAATCAACATCCAACTTGACGACAAAAGCAGTAATGGAGAAAGTGTCCCAGACAGCTATATTGAGATGGTAAACTCAGTAAAGAGCCCTATTAAAAGGTATGTCATTGACAATAATATGGGGCTGCATGAAAACTAGAGAGCAATGTTTATGGAGACTGGAAGCCAGATGTTCATTTGGAAGATTCACCTCTATTATCTGACTGGGCTACAGGGACATAGATTTTGGTTGTCTTACTCCTGCTACACTTTCATGTATGCTAGAGGAACTACATTTTCAGATTTTAAAAATCTGAACACACATAGGTGTGTTTTCTCTACTGACACAGATAAAAAAAAACACTTCTAGACCTTATTCAGTAGTTGATAAGCTACTGTATTCAGAATCAGTCATCACAAAGGGCTGTGTGTGTCTGTAGGAACATTGGTCCTCAGATTATGTTGCCAGCACCAGTTCTGAGGCCTTTTTATTCTGATGGGATCTGCCAGAGATGGCACTGTACTGAAATAGCCTTCAAAAGCCTACATATTGCAATGAGGCATCAAAATAGGATAGTGATGAAAAATTTTTTATTTGCTTAAAGTATCTTATTTAACCACATATTCAAAATACTTGATAAAAGATTTTAAAATTACTTGGGGAAAAGAACATTGTTAAGCATATAGCACAAAATCAGAATAAAGTTCTAGACTCAGAGTCAGTACAAAAGGATTCAAGTCCCAGCTCTGTTACTTACAAGTTACATAAAATTGGTAAATTCGTATGATGTTTCTAAATGGATCTCAGTTTCTTTGGGGTTTATAATACTTGCCCTACCTAATTCAAAGGATTGCTATGAGAAAACAAACTCAGGGAAATTAAATCACTTGCCAATGATCACACAGCCAGCATCAGAGCTGAGATTTTAACCCAAGTCTGTTCACTATCCTTCCTAAAATCTTTCTGTTATGCTGGAAAATATATATTAACTGAAACCTAACCATTAACATTTGGCTCAAGAAGGGAGAAGATACTGGAGGAAAGGTGATATTCCAGAGAAGTATTTGTCTCTGTGAGGAAAGGTCCTAAACTTAAGTTGATGAAATACATATTCCAGAACTACAACTAAGAATTCTGTGATGAGGAATGAAAACAGTTAAGAGGGATTAGTAGAGGCAGTAAAGAAGGCTGATTAAAAGAGATAATACAAGCATGGATGTGGTTACATCAGACAAAGTATTGGCTTATCTCCCAGAAGGTACTATTTTGGCTCCCATAGGGGTGGGGGTGATATACTTAGGAAAAGACATACTCTGGATATAAAAAATAATTTGGATATAAGAAAGAGTTTGTAATAGATGTATGATGTGAAATTACTGTTTATACTGAAAGTTAAGTGAAGAGACTTTATCAGTGTGCTAAGGGTCAAATACATATTAATAAGGGGTATAATACTAAAAATAGCATTTACTCAGCCTGGGGCTAATGATAATTAAATAATAAAGGTTGTGAATTTATTCTGAACTTTCCAAATGACCTGGTGTTCCTTTAATGTCAATTGTTCTTTTCATTGCCTCTCACCCCATTTTTATTATTTAGATCGCCTCTACAAGAAGTGGACTCCCCAAGCACTTGTTGATATGTTGTTTTGTTATTTTCTTCTTTGTTTCTTGCTTGGGTTTAGTCAATTTGCTGATGATGATGATGAAAGCCAGAAGTTTCTGACAAATGGACTTCTAAGCAAAAAGAAGTTGGTAGACTATGATGAAGACCATGTAAGTTAATTCATGCTTTTAAGCACAGAAAAACAGGAATCAAGGATGTCAGGTCTGTCTGAATCTCTCTGGAAAAAACAATGTGACTGAAATTTTCCAAGGCTTTCATCAGCATATTCTTTGTTTATTCAGGTCTTCATTAGGATAAAGGCTTGGTTTTTTTTTTTCTGTTCACCATATGTCTGTATAATTCATTTGTGATGTTAGTTGTTTTGTAAAGAAAAAATAAATACTGCAACCCAAATATAAATTGAAATCATACTTAAGGCTCTAGTTTTTCTCCTTCATGATATCATATTAAATGTTTTCTTTATTCAGATCCTATTGAAATAATATTTAAGATTCTATATTTCTCTTCATTGGAGTAAAAGATGTGTGTATATATATGTATATATGTATATGTATATATATATATATAAGCATATACATATAAATTTATTTAGAGCCTACTAAAATGAAGTATAGCATTCCACCAAAAATCACATGGGTTTATTCCTAGAAATTCTATCTGGTCAGTCCTTGGGCTTTCCACAAACAAAGATATTGTGGGGAGAATGATGAGAATGCAGTAATCAAAATGGAGCTACCTTCTGCAAGTGTTTGATTAGAATGCTCACTTTTTTTTCCAAGCATCCTGGAACCACATCTTTTGGAATGTCATCATTTAACCTCAGTAATGCCATTATGGGGAGTGGAATTTTAGGGCTGTCATATGCCATGGCCAACACTGGGATAATACTTTTTATGTAAGTGCCTAATACATGTATTATGTTTTACAATTATTCAATTAAATGATCTTTGGATAAAGGATATACATTTTCAGGGTGTCATATCACTTTTACCAATTGAAGTAGTCTAATGATGCAAAAGTAAAACCAGTACAATTTATGGACAGGGACCTTGTCTTCAAATCTTTATAACCCAACATAGAAGATTTTTTTATAATTAATGTTGAAACTTGTTTGGAAATAAAAGATGAGAAAATACACTTTACCCTGACTTTTCAGAGTCAATGGTTGCAGGATTTTGTAGTTGATGTGTTAGTTTTGCTGAACTACTTTTTCTTTATTTTTTATTCCTCACTATAGGGATGACTCTCTGGGTAGGGAATAAGGGAGGGATATATTTAGAAATAAAAGTTATGTAAAAACAGAACATAAATAATTTTGAAGTGTTTCTTGAATGAACAAATGAAAAGCATTTATTAGGGATACGTTCTGATCACTGGGGATATAAATACAAAAGGAAGACAAAACATACATAAGGGTTCATATGCAGGGCAAAAAGGATGGCCCTAAAGTCCTAAAGATATCTCTACAGAATGGAAGACAAGATCCAAAGGTCCTTAGGATACATTGGTAGCTTAGATGGCATTGACCAGAGGTCTGGAGGACAGAGCTTCAGGATTAATGACAAGGACCTAAGGAACATCAGTGATAGAAAAATATGAGGAAATGTGATTGTTTTTCTACCTTGCTAGAGAGATTGTAGTCAGTGATTTACAGGTCGTCTAAATGATGTAAATAACCATCCTATTCTTTCAGTCCCCCAAATGAGGTGGGAGAGGAAAGAATAGAAGAACAGCACTTCCTCTGGTCATTCATCTTGCCCACAAGGACTAGGCAGCTGAAGAGATGAGGAAGCAATAAATGGAAGGGAGCTCTCTTAGCCTGCATAGGCTGTCTTGGCAATATTAAAGTTATTCTGAATTCTCTCACCAGAGAGATGGTGAAAAGAACCCTGGATCTGAAATCAGGAAGCCGAGGCTCAAAGCCTAGCTTTGGGATTTATTGGCCAGCTGTTCTTAGACAAATCACTTAACCTCTAAGTTTCCTAATGTGCAAAAATGAGAGGTTGTAATAGATGACCTCTGAGGGCCCTTGTCTCTCTAAAACTATGAGTCTCTGAGCCATAGAGCAGGCCTGTAGAGCTTCCATCCAAAGGCCTTTCCATTTTATTAAGAGTAGCTTTGCAAAGCAGTTAATTTATAACTAACTCATGGTAAGTTATAAAAAGAGAGAAAAAATATCTGGACTATCCATGAAAACTTATTCTGAAAGCCTTAATTTCCTTATCTGTGAAATGGGTATGATAATACTTGGAACTATCTACTTCCCAGGATTGCTGTAAGTTATTAAGATATCACAGTTGCCATTGGTAAGGCTTTCTATGCCTTTAAGTGTCATTAAATGTGACATTAATTTTTATGTAATTCATGTGAAGTTCTCATCGAAGAATAACCATGCCTACACACACAGTAATAACCTATTTATTAATTCTTTGTCTAAGATTTTAAAAAGTGATAGAGAAAAGGTTAATAATGTAGTTTAATCTTAAAGTGTGTTGCACATACATTCCTCTGCCCCCTAGGAGAGCCTGTTGTGAAACATTCACTAATACACCCCTACTTTTACTCCTGCTTTAGGTATTGTCCCAACTTTGGGGTCAGTGGTCTTTTAGGCACTGCATCTGCATCTGCATTAGTTTTTCTTGAATAGTAGAGAGTATTGAATTCACAGTTAGAAAGCTTTTGCTAGGAACTAAAAAAGAAAAAGGAAAGGTAGCCAAATTAACCTCATACATTATTGCCAATACTACTATATTTCCAACTTTGAGGCTAAATTTGGTTTAGCTATTGCACAGGGACAGCCATTTTACTCAGATATGTATTGTATTATATATTTATGTTGAATGCCAATACAAAGTTTTACGTTCACTTTTTTTTTTGTTATCAAGTTCAGTATATTAGTAGTGAGTTTGATTCTTTTTACTTTAATTCCCCAAAGCATGCACTTTGGGTTTAGGATATAAAGTTTAGACTGATTATACCTTGCTTATTGCTCTTTTCCTATCCTTCATTATCTTCTTAGAATCATGCTGCTTGCTGTGGCAATATTATCCCTCTATTCAGTTCATCTTTTACTGAAGACAGCCAAAGAGGGAGGTATGTTATCTTTAATATCAAACTAGTATTCCATATAATACATGGCCTTATGCTTTGACTTTCTCTTGAAAGAAATTTTGGTCCCCAATGTATGCTAATTTCCTTTGATTTCTTATCCTGTTTTCTGCTCAATGACAGTTACCAACTTTTTAAGTTTCTTGGCCAAATCAATGGACTTATGTATGATCCAAATGAATGAAGGAGGTAGCTGGTAGATGACATATGTAAAGATTTTGAATTAAAAATTTTTTTTTCCCATTATTGGTTTTAAACTACTAAACCTGTCTGGAGGTTATTAGTTATCGTTGTTGTTTTTATTGGAATTTCTTGTTTTATTTTTGTGTCTGATGTGAAGAGAGTCACTATAGTAGAGTGGAAAGAAGACTGGATTTGGAGAGAGAAGACTCAGATTTTTCTCTCTCTATTCTCATGCTGGGTGGCACAGTGGACAGAGTGCTACTGTGAAGTCAGGAAGATCTGAGCTCAAATTTAACTCATACATCTTTTGGATGTCTGACCCTGCACAAGCCACATGAACACCCTTAGCCTCAGTTTACTCATCTGGAAAATGGGGATAATAATAGCACCTACTTTCCAGGATTGTTGCAAAGAAAAAATGAGATAATATTTAGAAGGTGCTTTGTAAACTTTAAAGCACAATATAAATGCTAGTCGCTACTACTGCTGTTGCTGCTCATCTACTTTATTACCTGTACGACATTTGAGAAACCATTTATTTTCTCTGGTCCTCAGTTTCTTCATCCTTAAAATGAGGGGATTGGACTAGATGACTGACATTCCTTTAATGTCTGTGATTCTGAGGTCCTATGATGTAAATGAGCTTGAGTTTTCTTTAAAGTCTTTGTACATGATTTAAATGAAATTGCATCATAGAAAGAAACATTTTGGAGCTGAGGCCAGACCTATGCTTTTGTTGGTATATTCTTAATGATCAGTCTCCTCTGCCAAAGTAGAACAGCACTTTCTTTGCAAGATACAATCTTAGAAATTTGCCTAAGGCGCTGAGAGGTTACTAAATGATTTACACAATATTTATAAACAAGAAGTGGACTTTGGTCTTCCTGACACTGAAGTCAGCTCTCTATCTACCGTGTCATGATGACTGTCTATAGAAATGTTTTAAATGATTAAAATATTTCAATGAGTGTTTTTTCCTTCCTTCCTTCCTCCCTTCCTTCCTCCCTTCCTTCCTTCCTTCTTTCCTTCCTTCTTTTCTTCCCATCTCTGTCTTTTTAAAATATAGGCTCATTAATTTATGAGAAATTAGGAGAAAAAGCATTTGGATGGCCTGGGAAAATTGGAGCTTTTGTTTCCATTACAATGCAAAACCTTGGAGGTAAGGCAAATATAAAAATGTATGATACATGAGAAAATTTGCATTCAGTTGACCAGCACAGTAGAATTATCTTGATCTATATTTATAAATGGAAAGATAGCTGTTCCTCTCTTTCAGTAACTTTGTTTCCTAGGTAAATTTGTGTCTTCCCTTCCTCTTGCCTTCACTCTTTGCTCTTCCCCTTTTTCTCCTCTGTACCTCTCTCCCTTTCTCCCCCTTCCCTGTTCTCTTTTCCTTCTCTCTCTTCTTTCTCTTTCCTCTCTCTTTCTCTGTGTCTGTCTCATTCATTGTCTCTTTCTCTTTCTCTGTCTCTCTCCCCATATCTTTAACAATATGTGCAGATGAAATGCCATGAGAAATAATGATAGAATTTAAAATAGGACTCAAACACTGATTGGTTTCAAATTCTAGCTTTAGATTGATTTCTATTTTAAAAGCAAAACATAAATGTACACTATCGTTTTTCACTTATTGCAAATATAATACATTCATGTATATCTGAAGAAAGTTTAGCACTAAACATATTTCAGAACTGAAAATTTTAGGCATAACTGAGGATTAGGTGTTATATTTCTAGACCTAGATCTCTGAGGTCAAGTCATAGCACTAGGAAGAGAGTCTTTGGAAAATGAACCTGTATGAAAGGTAGCTGGAGATATTTTGCTTTAAGGTACTGTCCTTCTGGGTACCTGAGCATAAGGTCCAAATACAGTTTCAATCTTTAAACCTTCCTTTAGCCTTCTAGAAGATGTACTCTGAAGTTTTGTGTCTACAGCTTTCCTTAAGTTGCCACTTTCAGCTGCAACAAACTCCCTGGGGAACACAGGAATCCGAATTAGGGCATTATTATCCATTAGAACATTCCAATATATTTTAGGAGAGGAGGAGGAAAGCAGGTTTGGGGTTTTTTGTCTGTTTTGAGGAACCTGGTCATCAGATGATTGAAAAATAATCTATTACTGTCCCTGACCTTGAAGTTTTTCCCACTTGGTAAAAATTATTAGAATTTATATTCTCTTTTCATAACCTTAACAAATCCAGGGTTATATCATATGTCATGATAAAGCAGTGGTTCTCAATCTTCCTAATGCCACAACCCTTTAATACAGCTCCTAATGTTGCGGTGACCCTTAACCATAAAATTATTTTCATTGCTACTTCATAACTGTAATTTTGCCACTGTTAGGAATCGTAATGTAAATATCTGATATGCAGGATGTATTTTCATTGTTACAAATTGAACATAACCCACAGGTCAAGAACCGCTGTGATAAAGCATTGGAATAGGACTCTAATTGTGGCATATAAGAAGAAAATGCTTGATACCATTACCCGTTTTGACTTAGTATATGCTTTTAATGTTATCCACTGTCCTTCACTGAATCCTAATGGCACTAAGTTGTCTATTTCCCCCTCATTTTAGCAATGTCAAGCTACCTCTTTATTATTAAATATGAACTACCTGAAGTAATCAGGACATTCATGGGACTTGAAGAGAATACTGGGTATGTTCTTATGTGCTCTCTATGACTTTTACTAAGTCAGCCTATTTGACCTTTTTAGCTGCTAGTATACCTTTCTTCTTTTTCTCTTTCAGAGAATGGTACCTCAATGGCAACTACCTCGTTATATTTGTGTCTGTTGGGATTATTCTTCCACTTTCTCTTCTTAAAAACTTAGGTAAATTTATTTTCCAACTGAAACTTTTGTTCATATTGCTTCTCCTAGTTTGATTATGTAGGCTGCACCTTGGCAGTGATTATTGACTAAATCATTTTTCTCCTTTTTTATAGGTTACCTTGGTTATACCAGTGGATTTTCTCTTACCTGCATGGTATTTTTTGTCAGTGTAGTAAGTGATTTCTTGACATGTTCTCTATGACTCAATGCAGTATGAATTTCTAATTTTTTATTATTTACATATCATGAAATGGGTCTCACAACTAAGTGTTTATTTTTTATCACAGTTTTGAACAATGAGGAAAAAAATCTCATGATTTAAAAATAGATGAAGTAGAATACTAGTACAATTGCTGAATGGCATAATACTTTGGTAAGGCAGAAGAAATATCTCCAGCAGAGTCAGCCAGGGATACTTCCTTCCTTCAGAAGGTTGGGAGAAAGCACTTGGCAATCTCAAAGGAGAAGTATGTGTGCATTATATCAGTCCCCATAACCCGACCATTGTTGATAAGGGCATAGAATACAATCGAATGAAACAGTGCATATACATGCTTTAAAAGCTTCAGAGTTCTCCCTTTCTTTTTTCACTCCCTTTCTGCTCCCTCTCATCTCTTTTCCTCCTCCTCTTCCTCTCCCTTTCTCTCTTTTTTCCTTTCCTCTTCTCCTTCCCTCTACCTTTCCCATTCTACCTCCTCTTCCTTCTTACCCCTCCCTCTCTCCTCTTCTCCTTTCTTTTGACCCTCTCATTTCTCCAAGAAGAGAAGATGTAAAGGGGCCATTAGATTGACCTCAACCCTTCACTTCTATTTCATTCATTTTCAACTCATGAGAAGACATTTTTCCCTTACATTAATTTTTTAAAAGGATAATGACAATATCTTTAGTGCTAAGAATTGTAGTGTACAGAACTGCTGCATGTAATTCCAAACAGGGTGAAATAGACCAAAGGTGGCTTTAGTGAACAAAAATGTTTTACACACTGACTGTGGCTGTCAATAGAAGATCAAAAATACTGCAGTTGTTTCCATTAGGAAAGAGAATATAAGGTATTAATAATGATGATGGGAACCTGAATATTATATATTTATCCTTAAACTAGCAATCACAACAGTAGCTTTTAAAAAATAACACATACCACTATCATCTTTCACAATTTTTGGTCTTAATTTTTTTTAATTGTATTTCTTTCCACCCTTTACATTCCCAATTAGGTGATCTATAAAAAATTCCAAATTCCTTGTCCTCTACCTGACTTGGATCACAGTGTTGGGAATATGACATACAACAATACATTTCTGATGCATCTCAAGATGTTACCCAATAAGTCTCAGACTACTGAAGTGAATTTCATGATGGATTATACTAATGGAAATGTTGCAGATCTAGATGAGAAGCAGGCCAAAGATTCCTTTCACAGGAGGGATGTGGAATATGAAGCAAGGAGTATGTACAAATGTCAACCAAAATACTTTGCATTTAACTCACGGGTAAGCTAGATTCCCTAGACTAAATCTCCAGTTATCATATTAACATGACACATTAAGTTTCTGTGACTTAAGCCTAGATGGCACAGTAGTGCTATTTATGGTAAAAGGCTAACCAAAGGTTGTTATTTTTGTTTTTCAGACTGCTTATGCAATCCCTATTCTTGCATTTGCTTTTGTATGCCACCCTGAGGTACTTCCAATCTACAGTGAGCTTAAAGAGTAAGGTTGCCGTTGTTTTAGTTTTATAATCTGATTTTAAAATGTATTCATCTTGCTCCCATATACCCTCTGTGGAAACATAATTTTAGAATTTTCCACAGACCACATCTTATAATGTCACATGGGAACATGCTTTAATCAGTGAAATGCCTAGACATATTCACAGCTCAGACCATTCATTACATAAAAGATAGACAACAGCTTCACTGATGATCAGAACTAAAGCCTTTTAATTTAGCATTTCCTGTTTGGAAATGTTTAACCGTCTTTCTCTCTTTTGGACTTCATTTTCCTCATCTATAAAATGTCACTGGGTGGGATTCTTCACCTCTACAAATTGGTTCACGAGCTCTTTCTTCATTGAAGACTAGAACCTCCTCCCTTCTTATATACCGGGCACTAGGGCTGATGTGATAGAAAACATGAGAATTGTCACAAAATCTGTAATTAGTAGGAAGCAAATGATCTTTTGTCCCAGGTGTCAACATCCAGGAGAGACATACTTCTTCCCTGTATCAGCTACTGATGCATTGATGTCCTCTGCTGAGGATTCTCTGAGAAAGGGGCCACAACTTCTCTTGACTTTTCTTCACCTGTAGTGCAACTGTCCCTTTCACCCCTTTACTACCACTGTGTTTTCCTCCAAATTAAAAAAAAAAAATGACTAGTTACTAGTTCTTGTGTTGTTCAGTCATTTTTTTTTCCAACTCTTTATGACTCCATTTGGGGTTTTCTTGGCAAAGGTACTGGGAGTGGTTTGTCATTTTCTTCTCCAGGTCATTTTTATAGATGAGTAAACTGAGGCAAACTGATTTGACCAGCATCACACATCTAGTATCTAAAAGCCAGATTTGGACTTAGGAAGATGAGGCTTCTTAACTCCCATCCTAGCAGTGTATCTACTGTGCCAATTAGTTGCCCATTACTAGTTCTAGGTATCACCTAAAAGAATCGAATTGTGATTAGAGCAGCTTTGCTTCTTAAAAATAGAGTGATTATTACACATTAATAATGCATATGGTATTTAGAACCTCAGCACGTTAAAATGAGCGTTGTAATGTTCTGTCCCAAAAGTTACAGTTCTTCATAAGTTCTGGAACTTTTTGCAAATATATCAGTGACAATCTCTCCATTTTCATAATGATGACTTAGTGTGATAATAACATTGGACAGTGTCCATGGTTATCTAAGGAACTAGGTGTCTTATTGGGTGATTTGTCTGGTTCTGATAGCAAAGTTTCTCTCATGTAGTGAATAACTTCATTTCAAAATATAACTAATAAATTCCTTAGGTTTGAGACTAATTTGATGTTTATGTTATTCAGTAGTCAGGTTTTTATTCACCTTCAACAAAATATTATTCAGAATAAGTAAGTAGGCCAGGAATAGTATTTGAAACAAGTTCTTCATAGCTCTGTTAGAAGTCAACTTTAAATTAGCGTTATAAATTAGCTATACATTGAGTAACTAGAGAAGAAGTTAAACAACAACTCCCTTCACCAATTCCTCAATAGTTTTGTAAAATTAAAAGTTCAGTTTGTTCTCTCTTTTTTCAGGCGGTCTAGAAAGAAAATGCAGACTGTGTCAAACGTCTCCATTACAGGAATGTTGATTATGTATCTGCTTGTTGCTCTGTTTGGTTACCTTAGCTTCTATGGTAAGTCAAAGTTACATTATTTTTTTAAAAACCCTTGCCAAATTAATTGGCAGCCTGAGTATATAGGATTGTTTTAGTGATTCTAAATAAGAAGGATGTCCTGTTGGTGACCATCAACTGGCATTTGTTCATTTACTATTGACACTAAAAGAGGCTAGCTTACAGGTTTAGAGAATGTATCAACCCAGAAACATTTTGTAAAATCCTCACTCCCAAAGTAGATAATTTCCTCCTATAAAAGATAATCAGTTTTCCCCCATGGCTACTTATTTACCCTCATTCCAAGCTTTTTTGATGTTGAATACAGTAGCATATAATTTTCATGCTTGTTTTCCAAATAAATCAGAAAAAGACTGCATAATAAGAACTTTAAAATAATCTTGGGTGCAAATTTAAATGGAGCATTGTTTTAACCTAATAACTTACTCTTTACTAATAAGTAATAATAACACATTTAAAAAAATATTAGTTCTTTATGCCAAAGGGTGGATGTCATGTGGGATTCCTCATAAATTAACAGAAATAGACCTTTTTTCTTATTAAAATTAACTACAAGTTTCCCCAAACTAGATTTATTAAATGCTGAATACTAAATAATTGACATGGCATTGAATAAATAAAATAATTTAATATTAAATTTATTTCCAGTTTTATTGTTGTCCTTCATTCTCAAAAAGAACACAGATTATTTGTAAAATTCTATTC
>CM053585.1:396181430-396197393 GCA_028646515.1 Pseudochirops corinnae
GGAGGCCCCTGGTGAGGGTGCTCTGGCTGCACTCTCCTCCTCCCTCTCTCTCCCACGATCTTTCTTTTCCCCAAAGAAGGAATCTAGGGTTTGGGAGCTGTTCTTACTTTGCTTCTTTTGCTTATTCTTACTCATGGTTGTTCAGTCCATGATTTTTTTTTAAAATCTCTGTGGGGCTCTGCTTCCAGAAGGGAAAGCTCTATCCCAAATTCCTGGGGTCCTCCCGGCTGCTGTAGCTCTCAGGAAGGTGCTGGGACCCTTCCTACTTACTTCCGGCTCACTGGATAATGAGGACTCCAAGACCGAGGCCCAAGACAGCGATCTGGATCCAGGCCACTCAACGTGAGAGCACTGACCTCAGAACAATCGCTTAGTCCCCCTGCTGTCTGCAGGCCACGGGCGGGAAGCTGCAACACAGAGGCGTGTGCAAAACCTCTGCCTTTCGCTTTTCTGCTCTGGAGGCCTTTAGGCCAGACTGCTCCTCTCTACCAACTTCACAAGGCCAGTGACCTAGTTCTGAACACTGCTCGCACTGCTAATCCGCTCACCAGAGAGGCTCCTCGCCTCCTCTCGTCCAGCTGCCCCCGGGGCTCAGCAGCGGCTTCAGGCCAGGCTGGTTTCGGTTCGCAGTGCTGATATGGTTCCTCATAGCTGAGCTGACTTTAGTGGGAAGTATCTTTGTGTGCGTTTTGGAGTTCTAGAATTGGTTTAGAGTCCTATTTTATGGGTATTTTGGGGTGGCTATGTGAGAGCTGCGATATGTTGCTGCTGCTACGCTGCCATCTTGGCTCCGCCCTATTGAAGGTTTCAAAAGAAGGCAGGAGTTTCTTTGCCTTTATCCAACTATATTAGCTTATATATTTGAAAAATAATTCACCAGTGCACTTTTTTCTGCTTGGTTATTAATGTAGTTTAGCCTATAGTGTTTCTTTAGGAAGTTTTTAAAAAGTATTAGAGTGACACTTTCAGCTTTTCAATGCAATACTACATATCCACTTTTAGTTTGTTCTTTGCTCTTGGTCCATGTGCACAAAAAGCAAAACAAAACTCCACCCAAGAAGGAAACATTACAGAAATAATCAGCTTCCCAAGTTTTTAAGTAGAATCCCATAAGTGCAATCTTGCACTATTAGTCAAACATTTTGTTTTTCTTTTATTTACTAAATATACTTTGTTTTAATACTCATTTTTTTTAATTTTGAGTTCCAAATTCTTTCCCTCCCTCCTTTCCCTCCCCAACTTAGTGAGAAGGCAAGCAATATGATCTCAATTATACATTTGAAGTTATGCAAAACATATTTCCATATTAGCCATGTTGCCAAAAAGCAAGAAAAATAAAGTTAAAAAATATGCTTCAATCTGAACCCAGAGTTTATTAGTTCTCTCTGGATGTAGTTAGCATGTTGAAAAAATTGTCTTGGATCATTGTCTTGATCAGAGTAGCTAAGTCCTTCACAGTTGATCATTATTAGAATATTGCTGTTACTGTGTACAATGTTCTCTTGGTTTTGCTCACCTCATTTTGCATCAGTTCATATAAGTTTTCCCAGGTTTTTCTGAAACCATCTTGCTTGTCATTTCTTATAACATGATAGTATTCCATCACAATCATATATAACAACTAGTTCAGCTATTCCCCAATTGATGGACATCCTCTCAATTTCTAATTCTTTGTCACCACACAAAGAGTTGCTATTAATATTTTTTTACATATAGATCCCTTTCTTTTTTCTTTGATCTCTTAAGAAAGCCAAACATTTCCATGTTCTATTTGGGTCATGCTATTTTCTTTAAATTACTTATAGAGACATGAACCACCTACTATGCTACTATGATAATTATGACAATAATAACAATGGCAACAATGATGATAATCATGATGATGATGGTAGTTCAATATTTCAAAGTTTCATGGTTTCATTTCAATGGGAACTCCATTCACTGAATGAGATACAAACCCTGTGCTCACCTGAGTAGACTTTTTCATGAATTTCTGTTGTTAAAAATCACTGGGGGCACCTAGGTGGTGCAGTAAATAGAGCACCAGCCCTGGAGTCAGGAGGATCTGAGTTCAAATACAGCCTCAGACACTTGACACACTTACTAGTTCTGTGACCTGGAGCAAGTCCCTTAACCCCAATTGCCTTGTCCTCCACAAAAAAAAAATCATTGCCAAAGACACCAAACTTTTGATGATGAAACTCTTCACCATAGACACTTAATAAAAGCTTGTTGACTTGCTGAATTTACACTTAGCTAGACAGATCCTCAGACAACACATACATAGGCTATATTACCACAAAATTTCAAAGTTGAATAGACCCTCAGAGGTGATTTGTTTCAATCTAGACCATGTTAAGAATTCCTTCTACAACACTGCCAATTATTTGTTATCTAGATTTTACTAGAAAATTTCTAGTGAGGGATGGCAAGATCCTATAGCCCACCTTCTTAATATCATTACCCAAATTTGGCATCTACAACAGAACCTGACATTCCTGATGTAGTCTAATTGGGATTGTATAATGGGTACTTAACTGCCATCTCAATATAATCAGATTGAATTCCTCTCTCTCTCTCTCTCTCTCTCTCTCTCTCTCTCTCTCTCTCTTTCTCCATCTCTCTCTCTTTCTCTCCTGCCATATCACATTCTTAACTCTTATTGAACTTGAAATGTAATGGTCCCACTAAACTCTCATATTTTTTCAGGCTACTATTGTGTAGCTGCACATTCTTCATCCTGTATTTTGAAGTTCATTTTTTTAAACCCAATAGGACTTTACAGTTAGACAGGATCAGATTGAGTTTGTGATCTCTTATCATAGTCTATAAGAAAACAGAGCCATGATGAGGCCCTAGAGAACAATATTTGTGGGGGACTATTATAATGATAGCTTGGATAACTAAAGTGTTTATTGTTTTTATTTAAAAAACATTACTTCTGCTATTTATTTTTACTATTACTATCTTATTTTATAGGTGAGAAAAATGAGGTCCAGAGCTGGAAAAATAACAGAAATAGGACAAGGTTCTGGGTCTTCTTACTCTAAATTCATCTTTTCACTATCATGCTGGCTCTCACACTGCAGAGAAATATAATATTTTAACTATAAAGGCTCTTCAAGGGAGAATTTTCATTAGATATCCTCATTATTCAACATGAAAGTAATACTTTGTTGCTTCAGCGTGGTATGAAAGTAATGCTGCCCTGAGTTCTCCAAAGCTATTCCAAAAGCATGTAAATTCTAAAAGGTCTTATTGAACTAGAGAGGTTTAACATATAGTCCAAATAATGAATTGTGTTTTTGTCCCTGGAAGACTTACGTACAGAAAGATTTTGTGAGCGACAAGTTGACAGACAGATCATGAATTTTTCTGCCATGGTTACTTCTAAGGAAGTATGATCATAAATTGGTATAGGCTACTATACTGATGAAATTGCAGCTCTTTCAAAGTATTAGAACAGGATCATATTTCCTCATAATAACAAAGTGGGATCATTTGGGGATTACCTTCAATGGACAAACTAAAAAACTAATGCTAAAACTATATGTTGCCCCCAAAAAATCACCAATCAAAAGATTCATAGGAACAAGAAGTAAAATTCAGAGACCTATGAGTTTTGAGGCAGTCATAGATGAGGAGGATCATCCTATCTCCAAACTACTCTCTGTATTTTGGGAATGTTTACACAGTCAGCCAGTGACAACGTTGCAAAATTAGCAAACAAGCTTTATCCAAGTTGACAAAGAAGTGATCAGGCAGTTATTTACTTAACCATAAACCTGGATAGAAAACACCCTTTAACTTCAACCTCAACTGGTCAGAAGACAAAACATGTGTCAGGTCACATTTTTTTGTTCCTGTTAACACAACGGGAGAGTTTGAAGTCTTTAGAGTTTTTATTTTTGTTTTTGCTTTGTTATATAAAAGTAATATAACAGCACATACCAGCCTCTGAAAATGTCTGAGACACATAAAGATGTATTCTAGATTTTGTGTGATTTTTAATTCCAATTTACCCCTTTGAACATTGGGTTCAAACAAGACATACTTTAAGTGAGAACTTGGACAAGATTGCTTTTAACAAGAACCAATCCAACATTTTTAAGTCTGTTTGAGGAAATAACACTTTTAAAGAGAGGGGCCATAATGAGAATAATTATAATCACTTTCTAAAACAATTCTCTGGGTAGAATGGAATATTAATATTGAATCTAAGTAAACTACTTTTCTAATTAATCAACATAAGCGCTTTTAGCAATTAATAGTCAGAGAAGGCATAATAGATACATTTCCCCAGTGTTCTACTTCCATTTTACCTATTTCAAAAACAAAGTCTTTTTAAGAACATTACTACCAATTTCAGTATTGTAATTCCATTATGGATTTGATTTCCTAAGCCTGAGCAATACTTACTGAAGCTTCTCAGATTCAGGAAACAGAACTACAACTCTTGTACTATGAATACCAGTCACAACTGCTTTTTTCTTTCTTCTTTACTTTCAGAATGAGTGATCTCTGAAAGCTGTTTTTCAAAGTGAGTATGGGCTAAAAATAACAATTACTTAGAGGCAATCATCTCCCACTTTGGAATTTTTTCAGCTAAGTGGTGATGAATTAAGCAGGGAAAACTCAAGGTAAAGGCAGTACTTCTCTATTGGCATCATTGAGTAAGCTTCTGCTTAGTTAATATGAGTCAGGTCTGAACATCAAAGAGATGGTGGAGTTCTCCCCACTCCTGGTCTAAATTTAGACTTGCAGATGACTATCCATAAAAGCAAGACAGTAGGTAAAACAATGTCCTACTTCCAGTTTATCCCCCACAACCATCATCTAGGCAAAGATTTCCTGTTGAGAAGGATCCAGGCATCCTCCAACAATGGCCACAACTGCCACCCACAGGGTAGACAAGTTAGTCTAACTGAAACAGCAAGGCACTCCGAGGGAAAGGAAGGAGAAAGCATATGCTAGTAAGTCAAACCCCAGCCACGATGTCTCCTGAGGTCACAGTGGAGACAGCCAAGGTCCCTGAGCCCAAGAGACTCCAGACTGACAACATCCCCTCTCCCAAAGCCACAATCCCTACTTCCAACCTACCCCTATTTAAATTCTGTCTTCATAAAGGTAATCAACACTTGTAGAAATGCAACTTGACAACTGCTTTCTAGACCTCCTATAGCTCCTGCCTCCTTCCACAATTCTTGAAGATCCAGAAAATAAAGTTCTTGCCACCGAAGCCCTTGGCACTGTTAATTAATTCAACATCAGAAATTAATGTTGTTTTATTAGTTAAAATAACATTAAAGAAGATACATTATCATCTACTTTACCACTTCACCTTAAGGATCATGCTGTCTTTCATGTCGAAGAGGACCAAAATGATATCACTATGTTGCAGTCAAGGCATGGTGTATACAATAAAAATTTAGGAGGCTCTACCATAGGTCAGGCACAAATAGTCCACAAGAATGTTTGGAGCGGAGATGTCTCTAAATTTGCACATCTCACCGTTTTGTGAGCTTCTGTACTTTTGCTTTGCTCATAGAGCACAGTGAAGGCACACTATGCTGGGTGGTCTTGTGCCAGTATCTTCCATGTCCCATAATTGATTCCAAAGTTCTTCAAAGAGATCTTGAGAATGTCTTTGGATTGCTTCTTATGACCTTAATTTGAGCATTGCCTTGTGTGACTTCTCTGTAAAATAGTCTTTTAGACAAATGTACACGTGGTATTTGAACAACATGGCTAGTTCATTGGAGTAGTGCTCCCTACAGGAGAATTTGAATGCTTGGCTGTTCAACTAGAGAAAGGACTTCAGTGTCCAGTACCTCATCTTGCCAGGAGTTCTTCAGAATCTTCCTAAGACAATTAAAATGGAAGCAATTCAGCTTCCTGGTATCATGATGATATATCTGCCCAGGTTCCACATAGACCAATGAGGTTAACACAACAGCTCTGTAGAAAATCATTTTGGTAGGCAATATAGTACCTCTTCTCCCCAAACTTTCATTTGGAGCCTCCTGAAGACCTAGCTAGCAATGTGTGCATCACCTTCATCATATAAGTGTGCATACCTTGAAAACACACTGCCAAAACATAAGTTTACTAACTTATCCACAATATTCAGATTTGCTATAACTGATGGTTCCGTGCTTGGACAATGCAGTACTGGCTGGTGGAGAACCTCTGTTTTTTTTGTTTTTAATTATCAGGCCAAAATTAGCATGAGCAGCAGAGAATCCATCCATACCCTGTTGCATCTCAACCTCAAATGCTGTATTGAGTACACAATCATCTGCAAATAAAACTTACATATCCCTCTACCTTAGTCTTGGTTTACAACATTTTCAAACCAAATAATTTACCATTAGTGCAATGATTGACCTTGATGCTATTTCTGTTCTCATTGAAGGTGTCTGACATAAAACATCATGCTAAGAAGCACTGGCATAAGCACACAGCCCTACTTCACTCCATTAGTGATCAGGAAAGCACAAGAGCATTGTGCGTTATCCAGAACCTGTACAAACATGCCATCATGAAACTGGTATACATTATTACTTAACTTTTCCAGATACCCAGATTTTGCCATGATCTTCCACAAAGCTGCATGACTGACAGTATCAAAGGGCTTGATCAGATCTATGAATACTGTATACAGACATCTTTTCTGCTGCTGGCATTTCTCCTGGAGTTGCCAAGCAGAAAATCATCAACCTAAGGTATTATTTTCAGTGGCTTCAGCAGCAGTAGATACTGGTCTGTTGAGAACACTGAGGAAGTGTTCAGCCTCTCTCAGATCTCTCCAAGATCATGTCTTTATCACTAATCAATATGACTCCAACAGCACTAAGTTTTTGGCTCACAAATAGCCTTCAGGGTATCACAAAAGCATTTGGAATTATTACTATCAGCATAAAACTGAATTTCATCTGGCCTCTTACCAAGACAAAAAGCCTGAATCTCTCTTAGCTTCTCTTACTTTTGATGGTTAAACACTGCTTTCTTAGAGACAGATGAACCATCCTGATGGTAAATCCTGTGGATTTCTTGTTTTTCATTTACCAGCTTCTGAATTTCCCCATCATTTTTGTCAAACCAATCTTGATGTTTGTGAATGTTCTGGCCCAAATGAATAAATGCAATGCTATACACCAAATCTGGGAAAGCTGTCCACTCATTTTCTGTTCCACTGTTGCCAAACATATGATGGCTCAGCTTTCCCTCCAAGTTAGCAATGAACTGTTCACCCACAGAGAAGCACTGCTGGCATTACATCTTCTGGTAGTTGTCTTGCCTTGGGCCTGCAACTTTTCATTTAATACAAATGTTTGGGTTGGAGAGGATGTCTATGATCAGGCTAGCACTATGTGACACATATCACCTTTGTCGCTCTCACATCTGGTCTCCTCTTGCAATGACATAGTCTATTAAATGCTAGTGTTTGCCATGAGGGTGTATCCACAAAGTTTTATTGCATCTGAGTAAATAGAAACAGTCTTTAGTAGTAAGTAATCATTGCTGTTGCTGGTTTTGACTCCATTCCTCCCAAGGACTCTTCGCTATCTCAAATAGTCTGTACCTTCTATGGTGTTGAAGTCACTCAGAATTATAAACTTGTCCTCTTTCAATATATTGATAATGAAGGTCTTCATAAAATTTTTCTTTGGCCTCATCAGGGTTCATCATTGTAGGAGCATAAACACTGATGATGGTGACATGATACTTTCCTGTAAGTGATAATCCCATTGTCATGAGCCTGTCACACACTCCTTTTGGGAGACATGCAAACTTGCTGACTAGATTAACATTTATTGTGAAGTCTACACCAATTTCATGGCACTCACCATCATTATAGTCACTCCAGAAAAATATGTATCCAGCTCTAACTTCTGTAAGTTGGTCTTCATTTGTCAGCCTTGTTTCACTCAGGGATGCTATTTGGATGTAATACCTGCTGAATTTTCTTGCAACAAGTGAGGTTTATCTTTCAGATCTACTGGATTTTGTGTTGTCCATAGCATGGTCATATTCCATGTATGAGTGGAATCATCTTCACAAAAGTTTTCATAATTTTTTTTGTGTTTTGATTGCAGGATAGGATTTCCATCTGTGACAGTAAGCAGGTCAGGGTTGGGTGAAGCAGACAATTTTTAGGGCACCTTGTCTAGCCCCTTCCTCATGCCAGGAGGTGAGCAGTGCAGTCCTTTAAAAAGATTGCTTAGATACCTAGGAGGCTGCTGAATCCAACTGCCACTTTGATTCAGTAAGAGGATGACCATATGGCCTGGGTCACTTGTGTGCAAGGTTGTGACTACAGTTCCCTATCTGCACCTGATGCTTTATTACTCACCTGTTGCTACAAGACTTTGAGGTAGGTAAAAATGTGATGGCTTTTGACACATGATAAATTGGTTTTAAGTGACACAGAGTTGCAACAAAGTATAGACCTTATTTTCTTTTCCAGAGTCATCAGAATCCAGTGTCAAGACAAAAGTGAAGATGACTGGTGATGGCTCAGGATGCAGTGAATAACTTTGGCATCTTTGATGCTTAACCAAACTCCACAGTGCCTGCTTCCACTTCCATCATGTCCTGTTGGAACATCCACCTATTCCACCAAGGAAATCTTCACATGCTTAGAGCAGACACCCTTCTAACTAACCAACAGGTTTGAGGCCCCTTGGTTACCCACAATATTGTTTAGCCAGTCTGCCAAAACAGTTTACCAGATTGAGTCCACTGCTCACGCTTACAGCTTCTTCAAGTAGCAGGTGCAGTTGGGTGGCAAGTAGATACTGAAGACAGAAAGCATCCCTGAAAAGGGCTCAGCAGCCCTTGCATCAGAAGTACTAGTTTTCCCAGGACACCCATACACACCTATCCTAAAAACAAATCAAAACAAAAAATCCTCACTTAATCTGTCCATCCCCACTAGCTATCAGACCGTATCTCTCTCGGTTTTGTAACTAAACTCCTTGAGAAAGCTGTATATAATCAGCGCTTCTATTTCCTTTCTTCTCACTCTCTTCTTAACTCTTTATGGTCTGGTTTCTGAATTCATCACTCAACTGATATTGTTCTCTCCAAAGTTACCAGTGATCTCATAATTGCAGAATCTAATGGCTTTTTAGGGGAATCTAGGTGATGCAGTGGATAGAGCGCCAAGCCTAGAGTCAGAAGACTCATCTTCCTGAGTCCAAATCTGACTTCAGACACTTATTAGCTGTGTGACCCTGAGCAATTCAAGTAACCCAGTTTGCTTCCATTTCCTCATCTGTAAAATGAGCTAGAGAAGGAAATGACAAACCACTCAGGCATCTTTACCAAGAAAACTCCAAATGGAGTCACAAAGGGTTGGACACAATTGAAGAGGACTGAACAAAAATGGCCCCCTTTATCAATCCTTATCTTTCTTGACCTCACTTTGACATTATTGGTCACCCTTTTCTCCTTGATATTCTCTTCTCTCTAGGTTTTCATTACACTGCTATCTCATAGTTCTCCTACCTATATGAGCATTCCTTTTCAGTCTCCTCTGCTATACCTTCAGGTCATGCCAACTAATCATGGGTGTTTCCCATGGCTTTGTCCTAGTTATCTTCTGTTCTTTCTCTATACTATTTTTCTTGGTACTGTCATCTCTTTGCAGATGATTCTTATAACCATTTGTTGAGGATCAACCTCTTTCCTGACCTCCAGTTTCATATCCCCAACTACCTACTGGGCAACTCAAACTTGATTTCTCCTAGATATTTTAAGCTCAGTATGTCCAAAAATTTAAATTCATTCTCTTTTCCCCAAAATCCTCCTCCATTTTTAAATTCCTTATTGCTGTTGAAGATAAAACTATCCTCCCAGTCACCCAGACTCACAACTTAGGTGGCATCATCAACTCTCTCATTTTCTATATCTAATCTGTTGTCAAGTTCTGTCTATTCTACTTTCATAATATCTCATGTATATCCCCTACCCCTACCCGCCTCAGATACTGTTACCACCCTGGTGTAGATGGTCCTCACTTCATGTCTGTACTACTACAATAACCTTCCACCTACTTCAGTACATCCTCCACTCAGCTGTCAAATTGATTTTCCTTAAGCACAAGTGTGACCACGTCGACTACCTTACCCATTCAGTCTGCTGAGTTGCTCCCTATCAACTGCAGGATCAAATATAAAATCTTCTGTTTGGCTTTTAAAGTTCTTCCTATCATTCCAGTCTTCTTACTCCTTATTCCACCTATTGTATTATATAGTGATACTAGCATCTTGCAATTCCTTGCACAAAACACTCAGTCTCTCAACTCTAAGCATTTTTACTGGCTGTCCACAATGCCTGGAACTCTCTTCCTTTTCACCTCAACTTCTTGGTTTCCCTGGCTTTCTTCAAGTCTCAGACCTACCTTCTTGAAGAAGCTTTTTCCAGACCTCCTTAAACTTAGTGCCATCCCTCTGTGATTCACCCTCTCCCCACTTTTACTGTATCTATATTGTTTGTACATAATTGTTTTCTTATTATCTCTCCCATTAGACTGTGAGTCCTTGAAAGCAGGGATTATTTTTTTGTGTCCTTCCTTTTTTATCCTCATGTGTAGCAAAATGCCGGAAACATAATGGGTGCTTAATAATTGATTGTTTACTTGACTTGATTGATATTTAAAGAACTTTGCACATTAGACTTGTGTGATAGGAGCTTGGCACATACACACCCTATCAATTTGCTCAACTAATGCAACCTCCCTGAGTAGACAACATGGGAAGCTTGCTTCTGAAAGAATTGTGCTGACCAATAACAGAAGTGTCTAAGAATAAGAAACATGCTTAGACCTTCCATAACTAAATACAGTCAGCTAACTATATAAAGAGGAGCTCTTCACTTCAGAATCTTCAAAGAAGCCTGTCAACTCAACTTCTTCCTCTCTTTGTCCTCCTTTTGGTGGGAGGACTCAGAGCATCCATTTAAAGACTATGTGGTTAGGTGATACAGCCTTAGGATTTCTTTTCCTTTTAGGTCACATATGGGCCCAGAGAAATGAGCCCTAAGTCCTCAACCTTTTTTTTTCCTGTTTCCATTATATAGGCGGACTTAGTAAAGCCTTCAAGAACCTGTGAGTTGAGGGGTCTGGAGAATGCCTTGCAGTTCTGGAGTTCTAGACTTGATGTTATAGCCAGTCTGATAATTATGACCTAAGGAACAAGGAGAGAACTTTGGGCTTGACCTTCTGCATTCATGGTAGTGAAAGCTGAAATAAGAACTTAACCTTCAATCATGCCTCTTCTAGACATGAACTTGATTGAACGATACCATGTAGGAACTGAGCTAAGTCCTGAGCCTTCTCCCTGAGACCAAAGTGATAAAGAAAAAGCATGCCCAGTAGAAAATCCTTGTACATCTGTTCTTGCAATATCTTTGAAGTAAATATACTTTTGTAAAAGTTCCCTGGTGCTAAATGGTTAAATAAACTCAATTGCTAGTCACAGATTTAACAATGAGGGATTTGAGCTGAGAGGAGAGGAGAAGACACCCCAATCTCTCAGGGTATACCTCTAGAACTCTGAGAGAGTAATCAAGCTTGCCGGGCTCTGGGAGAGAGCCAGAGTGACACTAAGAATCACAGTACCTTAGTTCTAGACATTATCTTGCTGTTCAAGAACTGTGTAACAGTTAAACTTTAGTTTCATTATCCATGAAATATTTGAGGGGATTAGATGATCTTATCCTTTAGTTCCCTTCCATCTATATAGCATTTTGTGTTTATATTAGTAATTATAATTAAACCATATAATTCCCTTCAAAGTTCAATGTGGCATTAGGAATATTATTACTACTTTAATATGGGAAAGCTAAGGCATAGAATGAAGGACTTTCTTTTTTACCTTAAAGAAAGACAGTTGCAGAACTGAGGAAACTGTCACAGGTTCACACTTGTGAATCGATTCTAGTTCCTACCTTGCCTTCCTGGGAGCAGAGAATTGGACCAAATGATCTCTGGAGATATTTTCTAGTTCTAAAAGTTATGATTGGTATAAAATGGCATTAAGCGGGATTTTTTAAAATTGAGACCTCTTGGTATAGTTTTATTTGTTTTAACAGCATTTTCATTTCTGAATATATCCTTCTACCTTCCCCTACCCAGCAAACCATTTCTTTTAACAAAAAAATTTTAAAGTATTGCTTTCCTTCCCTCCACATGGACCACGAAGACTAGAGATATTGTTACTTTATCTCTAAGAAGGAATAGAATCCTAGGAGAGAAGTTGTAAAGCCAAGCATGAGCAGCTTTTCAGAAGAATGTTACTGTGAACAGCTTTTAATACTATTACATAGTATAGTGAACATGCTATTTATTCAGTAACAAATCAGAGCAAAACATTCACAGAAAATCAAAATACAGCATTCACAACAACTTATCACTAAGATGGCCACATAGTTTTCACCACAGCGGTCATTAAGTTTCGAACAAAGCACATTCAGTCACTCAATCATTTAGTAATTCAATTGTTCAGGGGCAGCTAGGTGGCGCAGTAAATAGAGCACCAGCCCTGGAGTCAGGAGGACCTGAGTTCAAATCTGGCCTCAGACACTTGACACACTTACCAGCCGTGTGACCTTGGGCAAGTCACTTAACCCCAATTGCCCTCCAAAAAAAAAAAAAAGGTAATTCAATCATTCAATCATTCTTAAGGGGGCTTGCTTCCTTAAGGGAGACAAAGTACAATAGTCCAAATTCTCCACTCATGGGGCACAACAAGTTACAAATCAGTCACTTATTCAGTCATCATTCACTATTCAATTATCAGAAAAAACACAAGCCCTCCATCCCCTAGGTCACTAGTAAATTACAATTTCTCAGTCAGTACACAGTATTCAAGTAAAGTCTTCTTTCAGCTTGACTCAGGGTGGTCTCTAAGATTCCCTGGATCCCCTTACATGATCCCAGATCCTACCTGGATTCACCAAACTGTCTCCTGGGTTCAAAGGCAGACAGCTCCCAGGTCCTTTTCCAGCTCTCCACACACTTCCTGTTCCACGCTGAAGCTCACAGCATCCAGTCCACCTTAAATCCTTCACAGTCTCTGTTCCTGGGAAGTTAAGGCTTAACAAAGCCACAAACAGGTTCATACAAAGTACCAGCATCACAGTCATGCTTCCTCAGTCTGCAGCAGCTCCAGCTGGCCCTTGGACATCTTTGGCAGCTCCCAGAAGTTCCAGCTGGCCCTTGGATTCAGCAGCTCCTCAGCAGAAGCTCCAGCTGGTTCCCAGAATCAAAATCACTTCATCCAGGTTCCCAAAATCAAAATCATCCTCTCCACCGTGGTGGGCCTTTCTTCTTCAGCCTCCCTGGGGGCAGCAGCTTCTGCCTCCATCAAGCTTGCTCCAAGAAGATCTGTCTGACCCAGCAGGGACTTTTCTTTATATACACACAGCATTAGCTCCTTCCTGTTTCAGCCAACCCCTTCCTGTTATATTGGCAACAGCAGTTCATACCTTCTGATTCTTTAACAGAGGCTTAAATTTGACCTAGGTGCTAAGTGCCTCTTAGCTTTCCAATAAAAAGGGATCTTTAAATTTCATTATCATTGCAAAAGCATAACTGTCTATGGAAAAAACTGCATTTTCTAGAGAGAGACTGATAGTACAGAGAAATCACTAAGAGAACTTTTTCCCTGAGAGACTGAGTTTTAATGCTTATCCTGTGGAGATATGTTTTGGAGAAGATATCTGGAAAAAAAATATTTGAGAGACATTGCCATTTGAGAAAACTGAATTATGGGATGATGTTCCCAGAGTTGAAGATAAGCCAACAGTTACAGTTGATGGCTATAGTTGACTCTGGTGGTTAGCTCTCTCATTTCTCATACACTGTTGAAATATTTATGTACATGTTTGAGGCAAAGTCCTATTCAGACTTTGCCCTTTTCAGACATTAAGTGGCAATATTTGCATGTGGAAAGTCCAGTAATTCACTGGACAGAGACCTTGTCTCCTGATTATAGAATGCTTTTGGCACCATTTCTGTTGATCACTCATTTACATGGGCAAGTTTGTAGCCTAACTACCCCTGAGATCCCTGAAGAACATAACACTTGGAGATCAGCAAAGATGGTGCATAGGGGAGGAAGCAGTAAAGCACGAGTCTTCACCTTAACTCCACCAACAAAGGTCTAAGAAGAGCAGCACACTGATAAATGATTGGAAAATTCAAGGGAAAAAACACAGTAAGTCTTTTCTTATAGCTCAAGTCAAAATATGGAAACAGACACTGGTGATAGAGGACTAGCCAAGAAGGTGCTGTTCAGAGCCTTCCAGACTGGGAAATGAACTAAAGCCTTCTTTTGTGCCTTAGGACAAAGAGTGCTTGTTGGGCTAGACTTTCCTAGATACACAAGGCCTAACTCTATATAAGGTGTGGAAACCTAACCAGGACATATGTTAGTATGACCCCTTATCTGGGTCACAGATCCATTGGGGAATGGAGGCCTATGCCTACGTGGTACAACCTGTAGTTGTGTACCAGGGAAACAAGCAGAAACAGAAGCAAGCAGCAGCTGTGTGGCTCTGACCCTGAAGTAGGGTCTAGAATTCAGCCCTTTCCCCACTCTAAGGCCTGAGCTGAATAACTAGGACAGGAAGATCAGGTTATTATGAACCTGCATAGCCTTGCAGTTAGTGGAAAGGCACTGGGAGTATTATCAATATACTAAAGCTCCAACCAAAGGCAACTTTACAGTTGTGTCATGCAGACCAAAACAGGAGTTAGCAGTTTACAATACACGAATAAAAATGGCAGCCATCAGACTTCACCCCAGATCAGGCCACCATAGATATACTGAAAGTTAGCAAATCTCTAGTGTAAACAGTCCCTGAGATATTTTATCTTAGGTCTCAATATCCAGAGAAAGCATCAGTAGGACCCCAGAGAATCAGCACCACATAAAGTCTCAAAATTCCTCCCAGAAGTACACAGAACCTGACCCTAACCTAGTTATGTCTCAGTACAGAAAGTATTACTGCTAGTATTAGTAAAGAAATTAAGACTCCCAGGATAAAGAGTCGTTATGGAGACAGGAATGTTTAACACAAACTGGAAGAAAAGAATAACTCCAAAATATCTAAAAGAATGAGGGAGAAAAAATGCACAATTAGTGATCATGTGTGAATGTGAATTAGCAGAAAAGGTTATCAGAATGATTTTTTTAAAAAAAACATCCAATAATGTGTTGTTTACAAGAACTAAACATAAAACATAAAAATTCACACAAAGTTTGCAAAGAGTAGAAGAAAAACCATTTCTGTTTCAGGTAAACTAATAAGTTAAAAATAAAGAAATTGATAACAACTTGTGGTGGGAGTTCTCTGAGTAATAAGAAGAAAAGAGAGACAGTAGAGCAGAACCTGACAGCGTCAAGCCTAGGGCACTGCTCCTTTCTCTCAGTATTACCTTTGTATAAAGAAACAGATGGATGAATAACAAAGAGAAAAAAGTACAATGGAATATTATGAAGGGAAATATAATTAAAATTCATGGTTTGAAAGTGAATGTGATGGACATACCCAAAAAAATGAATGAAAGATGGCAACAGAATTGACTAGAAAGAAGATTCCAACAATATGTTGTTTAACAATACGTTTCAACTTCACAAAGAATTAAAAAAAATAAGGGGCTGGAGGAAAATATGTAATCATTACACTGAACTAAAAAATTGTAAGGACAGCAATCAATTTGAGATAATACAAAGCAATTGAAGTCTTCTTTAAAAGAGATGAACAAAGAGACTACATTTTGCTAAAAGTTACTATAGACAAATTAAAATAAATACTTAACTTACACATTTAAATACTTAAAATAAAAAGCTAAACAAGCTACAGAGAGATACAGATAGTAAAACTGTAATTGCTGAGGACCTCACATACTGCTTTTAGACTTAGAAAAATCTAATAACAAAATGAAGGGGG
>CM053585.1:396197893-396221002 GCA_028646515.1 Pseudochirops corinnae
GGAAGGCAAAAGGGAAAGGGTCAACCTTACTCTCATTGAACTTGGCTTAGGAAAGGAATAACATAAACTCTAAACTGGGTATCTTGCCACACAGGAGAGTAGGGGTGATGGGGATGAGAGGTGGGATGATGGAGGGGAGGGCAGGGTCGGGGAGAGAGTTGCTGGAAGTACACACTCCTGTAAAGGGAAAGGTACAGGGACAGGGTAGGGAATAGAACAGTGGGGTGAGGGGAGAGAATAGGAAGGAGGGCCATATAATCAGTCTCTCACAGTATGCCCACTGTGGAGAGGTTCTGTGTAATTACACATGTACAGCTTGTATTTAATTGCTTGTCCTTCCAGTGGGGGTTGGTGATGGAGTAAGGGAAAGAATTTAGAATTTAAAGTTTCATAATCAAATGTTAATAATAAATATGTATATATACATATATAAATATATATATAATTATTATTATTAACTACATCCAACTGGGAATTAAGATACACAGGCACTGTGGTAGGGAGATCCATCCTGCCCTACTGGAAAGTCAGAAGGGCAGGAAGACGTAGGAGAGAGCAGATTGGGGGAGGGGTTATACAGTGGAATGGCTGTTTTGAGGTTTGGGGCAGGGGAAAGATGGGGAGAAAATTTGTAACTTAAAATCTCGTGGAAATGAATGCTGTAAACAAGAAAATAAATTAATTAATTTTTAAAAATTTTGAAGCAAGTTCCTCTTATAAAGGCCTCATTTCTCAAACATATAGAGAACTGAGTCAAATTTTTAAAAATAATAGCCATTCCCCAATCGATAAAAGATCAAAAGATACGATAAGTTTTCAGATGAAGTAATCAAAGCTATTTATAGCCCTACTGGTTGGAGAAATGCAAATTAAAACAATAGCCTATTAGATTGACTAATAGGACAGAAAAGGAAAATGACAAATGTTGGAGGGAATGTGGAAAAAATGAAACATTAATGCATTGTTGGTGGAGTTCTGTAGTGATTCAAAATTCTGCAGAGCAATTTGAAACTATGCCCAAAGAGCATACAATGCATACACTTTCACTTAGCAATACTACTACTGGGTCTGCATTCCAAAAGACATTAAAAAACAAGGAAAACAGCCTAAATGTACAAAAGCAGCTCTTTTCAAAGTGCAAAGAATTAGAAATTGAGGGGATGCACATCAAATGAGGAACAGCTGAAGAAAATGTAGTAAGTGATTATGATGGAATACTATTATACTGTAAGAAATGATGAGCAGCATGCTCTCAGAAAAACCTGGAAAGACTTGCTTAGACTGATGCAAAGTGAAATGTACTGGGTACAAAGTAACAGGAATATTTTAAGGTGATCAACTGTGAATGACTTAGCTATGCTCAGCACTGCAATGATCCAAGACAACTCTGAAGGACTTAGGATGAAAAACACTATCCATCCTCAGAAAAAGAATTGATGGTATCTGAAAGCAGATTAAAACATACTTTTTTTTAAAATTTATTTTTCTTGAAGTTTATTTTTGCCTGTGTTTTCTTTCACAACAATACTATTATGGATAAGTTTTACCTGACTACATACATATAGCCTGTATCAGATTGTTTGCCTTCTCAATAAGGGGGGTGGGGAGGGAGGAAGGAAGAGAATTTGGAACTGAAAGTTTTAGAAACAAATGTTAAAATTGTTTTTATGTGTAATTGGGGGAAAAGTGTTTTACTTCTGACTTTTACCTCCTCCAATCTGCACTCTGTTCTGTCAACTCTCCTGTTCCCTTTCCCTATCCCCCTCACTTCCTGTTTCTCTGTAGGGTAATATAGATTTTTATACCCAACTGAGTGTGTATATTGTTCTCTCTTTGAGTCAATTCTGATGAGAGTATGGTTCATAGGCTCCTCCCCATTTCCCCCTTCTTCCCCTCCACAGTTAAAGCTCTTCCACAACTCTTATGTGAGATAATTTATGCCATTCTACCTCTCCCTTTCCCTTTTCCCAGCACATTGCTCTTTCTCACCCCTTAATTCTATTTTTCAGATAATTATTCCATCACATTCAGCTCACACCTGTACCCTCTGTCAATATATTCTCCTACCCTAAAAATGCATCTTTAGGAGTTACAAGGATTATTTTATCAAGTAGAAATATAAGCAGTTTTAACCTTATTGAATCCTTTATGATTCCTCTTTCTTGTTTACCTGTTTATGCTTCTCTTGAGTCTTATATTTGAAAGTCAAATTGTCTATCCAGCACATCTTTTCTTAAGGAATAGTTGAAAGTTTTCTATTTAATTGAATATTCATTTTCTCCCCAAAGTATTATACTCAGTTTTTCTGGGTAGGTGATTCTTGGTCATAATCCTAAACCCTTTGCACTCCAGCATATCATATTCTAAGCCCTCCAACTGCTAAATCTTCTGTCACCCTGATTGAGGCTCCATGATACTTGAATTGTTTCTTTCTGACTATTTGCAATATTTTCTCCCAGACCTGGAAGCTCTAGAATTGGGCTATAATATCCCTATGAATGGGGTGGCTGGGTGGTGCAGTAAATAGAGCACTGGCCCTAGAGTCAGGAGGACCCACGTTCAAATCCAACCTCAGACACTTAACACTTACTAGCCATGTGACCTTGGGCAAGTCAATTAACCCCAATTGCCCTGCCTTTACTCCTCCAAAAAGAAAAAAATGTCCCTATGAGTTTTCATTTGGATGTCTCTTCCAGGAGGTGATCAATGCATTCTTTCCACTTTTATTTTGCATTCTGCTTCTAGGGTATCAGGGCAGTTTTATTTGATAATTTCTTGAAAGGTGATATCCAGGCTTTTTCTTTGATCGTACCTTTCGGGTAGTCCAGTAATTTTTAAATTGTCTCCCTAGGATCTACTTTCCAAGTCATTTACTTTTTTCCAATTAAATATTCACATTGTCTTCTATTTTTCATTCTTTTGGTTTTGTTTAATTGTTTATTGATTTCTCATAAAGTCATTAGCTTTCACTTGCCCAATTCTAATTTTTAAGGGATTATTTTCCTCTGTGAGCTTTCGTACCTCTTTTTCCATTTGGGCAAGTCTGCTTTTTAAGTTTTTCTCTTCAGTGAATTTTCATATATCTTTTTCTATTTGACCAGTTCTACTTTTTAAGGCATTCTTCCCCTCACTGGATTTTTGGATCTCTTTTACCATTTGGCCTAGTCTGTTTTTTAAGGTGTTTTAAGGTGTCTTCAGTATTTTTTCTGTCTCCTTTATCAAGTTGTTTACTCTCTTTTCAGAATTTTCTTACATCATTCTTATTTCTCTTCCCAATTTTTCCTTTACCTCTGTTACTTGATTTTCAAAATCCTCTCTGAGCTCTTTGGCCTGAGACCAATTCATGTTTTTCTTTGAGGCTTTGGATATAGCAGTTTTGACTTTGTTGCCTTCATCTGACTGCATCTGACTTCCCTGTCACCATATTAACTTTCTATAATCAGGCTCTCCCCACCCTATTAGTTGACTTTTAAGTCTTTGTTAAAGTAGGGTGCTGCTTGCATAATGGAGGGTGCACTGTCCCAAGTTCCAAGTTTTTTGTGCAGTTGTTTTCATAGATAATTCTGGGGACCTGTAGGTTTTTGGTTCTTTAAGATTGTATGATCTAGGGCAAGGATGGGGAACCTGCAGCCTCAAGGTCACATGTAGCCGTCTAGATCCTCAAGTGAGGCCCTTTGACTGAATCCAAACTTCACAGAACAAATCCCCTTAATAAAAGGGCTCTTGCTTCCTTGTAGCTACAAGCTCTGATGTGTTCATGTTCCTCCTCACCCTAAAACTGAGACCCGGGACTGTGATCAGAATCTGAGTATGGACAATGTAACAGATTCCTGTCCCTGGTGCCAACAAAGAGTCCCCTCTCTGTGGACTGAGAGGTTTGGAACCACTGTAGCCACTGATTCAGGCACCTCCAAGACCTCTGCTAGTTTTCTAAGACCCTGTCTGCGCTGGTAGAGTCTGCTCTGGAATACTTTTCACTCTCACTTGGTGCAGAGGACCTTTCCTCCCAACCTTCTAAGTTGTCTTGGACTAAAAAATTGTTTTACCTCATCTTTTTGTGGGTTCTGCCACTTTACAACTTGTTTTGAGGTCTTACTTAAAATTGTTTGGAGGGGAGATTTGGGAGAACTCAGGTGAGTCCTTATCTTTTTTCTGCTATCTTGGCTGTGTCCCCCTAAGAAATATTTTAAAATATAATTCATATTGCCAAAAAATGACTATTAGTATAATTTTCTATGCGGAGCATTGTGTCAGGTCAAGAACAATGTACATACCCATAAGAACTAGTGTCTCATCATCTATTCTTCCATTATATTATCCAAGATCAAGATTTCCTACTCACCCCACCCGCCTTATATTTTGAGGAAATTATCTTTTGACTTTCAAAGTCATATGAAGTGGTAAGTGATGTTAGGATCATGGTCATCTATTCAAAGTATAGCTCTCAGTGTCTGTTGTATTTCATATACCTCCATCCTTTGCCAGTATAAACATGAAAGTCAAGCAGTTCTATAAGGTGACTAGTCAATTATTCATAGCATTATCTCAGAGTAGTCACACTGCAAAAAGTTTAATTTATTGAGGTCTTAAGGGCTAGTTTCAAAATGAGAATTGCTAGGTAATTCTAGCTGCCCAATATGGGGAGGGGGCCATAGAGCAGGGAACAGAGTTCTCTTGGGTAACTTAGGGGTCAATAGTTACAGACTGTGTCTACACATTTATGATAAAACTTTAAATTCTAGATTCTTTCCCTTCCTCCCTTGTCACCCACCCCCACTGGAAAGACAAGCAATTCAATACAGGGCATATATGTGTAGTTACGAAGAACATCTCCACAATGGACATATTGTGTAACACCGACGATATTTCCCTTCTTTCTATCCCGCCCTCCCCCTGTTCTATTCTCTACTTTGTCCCTGTCCCTTTACAGAAGTGTGTGCTTCTAACAACCCTATCCTCCAACCTGCCCTCCCCTCCATCATCTCTCTTCTCATCCCCTTCTCCCCTACTCTCCTGCAGGGCAAGATACCCAATTTACTAAATTTAGACAATTTAGAGCTTATGTCATTCCCTCCCTAAGTCAAATTCAATTAGAGTAAGGTTGATCCATTCCCTTTTTGCCTTCCTGTTCTTCCCTTCCATTGTAATAGTTATCCCTTGCCTCTTCTATATGAAATGATTGACCCCATTCTGTCTCTCCCTGTCTCCTCTCATTCTATTCCTCTCCTACCTCTTAATTTCACCTTTTAAAATATCCCTTCCTATTCAATTAATCCTGTAATCTCTGTCTATGTACAAATATATACACACACTCCCATATGTATTCATATGCATATATACCCTCCTATATAGATATATGTGCATGTATACATATATATATACATTTATATTCCCTTCACCTTGCCAAAAAAATGACTATTAGTATAATTTTCTATGTGGAGCATTGTGTCAGGTCAAGAACAATGTACATACCCATAAGAACTAGTGTCTCATCATCTAGTCTTCCATTATATTATCCAAGATCAAGATTTCCTACTCACCCCACCTGCCTTATATTTTGAGGAAATTATCTTTTGACTTTCAAAGTCGTATGAAGTGGTAAGTGATGTTAGGATCATGGTCATCTATTCAAAGTATAGCTCTCAGTGCCTCTCAAACAGAGAAAAGTTTCGATTCTCATTACAATTCTCATTTTTCCATGTTGGCATGTAAATAGTTCAACTTTGATAAGTTCCTTATGATTTCTTTTCCACGTTTACCTTTTCATGCTTCTTGTGTTTGAATGTCAAATTTTCTATTCAGTTCTGGTTTTTTCCTCAAAAATGCTTGAAAGTCCTCCACCTCAGTGAATGACCATATTTTCCTCTGAAACATCATACTCAGTTTTGCTGGGTAGGTGATTCTTGGTTTTAATCCTAGTTCCCTTGATCATCAGAATATCATATTCCAGGCCCTGCAATCCCTTAATGTAGAAGCTGATAGATCCTGGGTTATCCTGATTGTGTTTCCACAGTATTCAAATTGTTTCTTCTTGGCAGCTTGTAATATTTTCTCCTTGATCTGGGAATTCTGGAGCCTGGCTATAACATTCCTAGGAGTTTTCTTTTTGAGATCTTTTTCAAGAAGTGATTGGTGAATTCTTTCAAGTTCTATTTTGCCCTCTGGTTCTAAAATATCTGGGCAATTTTCCCTGAGAATCTCTTGAAGGATGATTTCTAGGTTCTTTTTTTGGCTTTCAAGGAGTCCAATAATTTTTAAGTTGTATCTCCTGGATCTATTTTCTAGGTCAGTGGGTTTTTTCATTGAGATATTTCACTCTATTTTTTCACTTGTTTGGATCTGTTTAATAGTATCTTGATTTCTCATAAAGTCATTTGCTTCTATTTGCTCCACTCTAATTCTGAAGGAATTATTCTCTTCAGCGAGCTTTTGAGATTCTCTTTCCATCTAGCAAATTCAGCTTTTTAAGGCATTCTTCTCCTCATTGGCTTTTTGGGCCTCTTTTGCCATTTGAGTTAGTTTATTTTTTTAAGGTGTTATTTTCTTCAGTCAGGTTGTTGACTCTCTTATCGTGGTTTTCTTTCATCATTCTCATTTCTCTCCCCAATTTTTCCTCCACTTCTCTTATTTGGTTTTCAAAATCCTTCTTAAGCTCCCCTATGGCTTTTAACCAGTCTACATTTTTCTTGGAAGCTTTTGGTGTGGAAGTTCTTACTGTGTTGTCTTCCTCCCATTCCATGCTTTGATCCTTTTTGTCCCCAAAAAAGGAATCTAAAGTTGGTTTGCTGAGCTTTCTTTGCTTCCTGTTCATGTTGCCAGTCAGTTACTTGACTTTTGGGCTCAGTAGAACTCTGCCTTCAGAGGGGAGAGCTCTGTCCCAAATTGCTGGGGTTTTCACAGCTGCTGGAGCTATTAGGAGGCCACAGTCTCTGCAGCCCCCACCAACTTTGGCTCACTAAAAACACACCTCAGGACTACCCAAGACCACAATCCCCATCCAGGCAGCTCAAGGCAAGAGCACATATGAATGATCTCTTGGGCCCCCTACAATCTGCAGGCCATGAACTCTGAAGCAGCCACATGGAGGCGGCTGCAAGGCCACTGCTTCAGACTGCTTCTAGCTCTGGAGGCAGTTGGCCAGACCCTCTCCCCCAAATTTAGCTGAGTTCCACTGACCTTTTCCCTTTGTCCTTCGCTCTTATGGGTTGGTAATTCTGGAAACTGCCACAGCTGCCAATGATCCACTCTCCTGCAAGCTCCAGCTGGAACTTCTCCTGGATGACCTGGGGCTAAAACCACATGGGGCTGAGCTCTGCTCCCAGCGAGCTGCGATAAGCCCTTTCCATCCATCTGCTGGGCTGCCTTCAGCAGTCATTTTATGAGTTCTGTAGCTCTAAAATTTGTTTAGACTCATATTTTATAGGTATTTGAGTTGGTTATGGTGGGAGCCACAGAGTTCTCCTGCTTCTATGCTGCAATCTTGACTCCGCCCCCTTATATTCCCTCTTTATACAGATTACATAGATATGGTAATGAGGATACTTGTGATCAGGGTGTGACCTCTAGGGTCTCCCAGGTGTTTGTCACACCCCCACCTTTCTAGCTCCCCCTGGGGCCAGGATGGTCATTATCTTAGTAAAATAAGATAAGCAAGCTTCCCCACAGCTATTGATTATCTCTCAATAACTTTTGTAGGAACAAAACAAGATGCCATAATAACCCCTCTTACAAAGGGGAGTTGGTAAGGATGAGGTATTTATACTTTTTCCTAAATCAGGACTAAGAGATAAACACAATAAATTGGGAATTCAGGTGTGAAGTGGAAGTCTAGAGAGAAGATATCTGTAAATACAGAAAGCAATGTGTTTGCTGCTTTTTAGATGAGTCAGAAACCAAGATGTTTGTTTTTCTCTCTCAGCTTGGTAAGACTGATTTCAGCAGTTGCAGGCATCTCTGAGTTCAGCCAAAGTTTACTTCACAAAGGATCACTGGTATGTCAAGCAGCCCTGGTATTAGAAGCTCTCCTGATTGGCTAGTTGTTATCTACTCCATTTCCTGGCTCACCTGTGAAAAAAAGAAGTTCTAGCATATTTAATCAATTGGTACAAGAATTACAAAGCACATGTTCATGAACAATTAGGCCACCAACTCCCAGAGCTAAGAACAGGATTTGTAAAAATACAATTATCCCTTCTATATCACAACTTTTCCCACTGCAATTTTAAATATTGTGAGCCAGCATAAGAAATTAAATAGAAATTTTGGGGAAGTTTTGTGGAAGCCAACAGATGACACAAAGCATGTAACAATACTTAACCCAAATTTTACAGTAAGGTACTGTAAAGACCCCACAAGAGAAAAAGAAAAAATTCAGGCTTCTCTGGTAAGATGGAAAAGCCAAAAATTTTTGTAGGGATTTTCCAGATTAGAGTGGGCATGCTCCTAACCCCCTACAATGTGAAAGGGACGACTGTAAATAAATAGATAAAAGATAAATTAAAATTAGAAATATACAGTATATACAATAAAAAATTAACACTGAATTAAACAAGATATTGACTATCAAGAATGGGAAATGTACAACAGAAATTTAATGAACACCAATAACAATTATTTCATCCAAAAATTTAACCAATGTAAATTAGTTGCAAATTGGAGGCTGATAGGGTCAGGGAGGGCCAGGCCTCCAAACATTATAAAGGACGAAGCAAGCTACATGATGCAGAGAGAATTTCAAAAATTCTATTCTATACAAAAATTTAAATTTCAAATATTCAGTCTCTAGGCTAGGCTGCAAGGGGTCTTGGGAATATAGCCCAGTAGCTCTTGCCATGTGGACAGCTAAAGCACAAAGATTTCTTTGCTTCATATGTAAGATAAGGCTCTGTGAAGGATAATTTGCAGTGAAGTTTCTCCATTCTGAAAAATTACATCTAGCATCCGCCAGGCCTAAGTTTAGAGGTCAGGAATCTGGGACTTAGAGCAATGGGAGACCCTCCCCAGTGCCACCGCAGCACAAATATGCCAAATAAGGACAAAACTGCTTTCCTGGCCTTGCATTGGACACCCACACGTTTCTGAGTCCTTGGTCTCAGCAATAGATTTCTGCACTTAGGGTGTGGGCCGGCCTCTCTACCAATGAGAGTGAAGGCCAGTTGGGAGGGTTGGGCATTAGAAGGTTATACAAGCATGGGCTTGTTTCTACCTGTTGTTCTCTCTCTGGCAGACACCATTTGAGCGACAGGTGCAGAGCCCTTTCTCATGAGAAAGAATAAAGAACTTTTCTGACCTCAGATTCAGACTCTGAACTCTTTCATCTTACACAGCTCTATGTTGGTGCTATGGCCTCTTGCACCCCCATGAACATATAAAAGCAGAGGTGAGTCCTCATTTCCTTAGGCCTAGCTGATTATCCACTCCAGGAAGAATGAAAGTGCCACTCTTAGGGTGTGGTCTATGGAGAGATTGAAGACAAAGGGGAAGACAGGGTATTCCTCAGGATTATTAGTATGCATATTTGCTCTGTGCTAGACAATTGTATACTTATAAATTAACTAAACCTACTTTTTTTTACCCTTGATTGTATTGGGTCAATTATTTATGCCATTTTGCTATCTAAGCTTTGAACACTTTACCCAGACTCCTTCCTAAGATACTATCGCACTCCTTGCATTCCTTAAATCAGACAAAAAACATAGTAAGCAAATATGATTTACCTTAAGTATAAACTAACATGCACACAAGAAAAAGAATTTAAAAGATAAGGTTTACATTGGTGAGCTCAAGTAGGTGACACTGTTGCCGTGTACATGATTAAGAGCTTCTTTCTTTTTTTCCCCCCACCTTTGATCCTTCTTATGCTGTCAGAGAGGAAAATAGCAAGGAAGCAGTCAAAGGAAAAACAAGGGAGAGGGAGATGATCTCCAGAGCTCTCTGACTCACATCCTGTCAGTGACTGCCCTTCGTTCCTGGGTTCGCAATAGTCAGGAAAAAAAATCGCAGGAGGGAATCACAGCCACCACTAATCCTGAGTAAAATAGAGGCCCGTACAGCATGTCCCCTCTGGTTTGCTTTTCTCTGTTCTTCTTCCATGGAGGTTCATCACTCTTGCAGGCCATAGAGAACTAGAAGAAATCAGGACAGGAACACCTGTACTCCTGGCTAGCCTCTTGGGTACTCTCGATCTCATATCCTCCTGGAGCATTACACATTTATAGTAATGACCATTAAACCTGTGAGGTAATGAATTAACCAAATTAGAAAGCACAAAAAGACTAGATCTCAGGTCAAAACAGTGAGGTTCATTCACAGTTAAGTAATATGATACGAGCGATGAGCAAGCAAAGGACTGGGGAGACAGGTAGGAGACCAAGACAAAGCAGCATCAAAAACAAGCAAACAAAAAGAGAGAATATTGAAAAGAAAAGAGTTTTTCTGTAAATTTCCCGACTCTCTTCACAAATGAGAGATATGGAATTCCAGGAATTCAGGAGAACATCTCATTGTACAGTATTGAAGACGAGAAGATATCCCACCAAAACTCCCAGTATTTTTTTAAGACTTCCCAACAAATTTGAAAAACATCACTCTTAAGAATCTTACATCAGAACCTGGCTTTCAAACAAAGAGAAATTATATCATTCAGAGCCTATTTGTCCTGCATGCCAGAACACTAAACTAAAACAGACATGTTTATACTGACATCTACTATTAAATGTTGTCAAGTATATTCCATTTAAAGATAAGATTTGTCTTGTTTCCTTATTTTATCAAGAGCTCTCTTTGCATAAAGATGAGCAGAATTAGTCAAATAAAAGGGAACATAAACATCATCCCTTGGCTTGAGAAAGGAAATGAAATAATAATTTTATATTTCCCACACCAATGCATGGGATGAGTGAAAACTTGTCAGGCAATTTGGGATTGTTAACTTCCCTTTTCCTCCTCCATTGCTGCTGTCAATCACTTTCATTTCTTTGTCTGCTTTTTCCCACCTTGGTGGGCCCCTCCTCCTGGTCAGTGGGAGTCAGGGACAGCCCAGGCTCACTCTTCCTTCCTTTGTTTTGGGGCCCTCCCCCCCTTTCCTTGCTGTCCCATTTGGGGAAGAATTTGGTGATGTCTGCCTCTCAACCAACGAGAGAGGAGACAGTCATGAAGGGCTTGACTGCATTAGGGTATAAATTCTTGCACTGTCTTTTGTAACATGCCTCTTCTCCATGATGAGTCATGGGGAAGACCGCCCTCTTCTGCCGGGGAAGATAATAAACTCCTGTTCTTATCCTAAGAGATCTCTGTGTTTATTTTTTTTTTTCTTAAATTAAGGATGAGGGTTATTTTTCATCCCAAACACCAACACCAACAACAACAACAAGAGATAGCTAATTATCTAGAAATAATGACAAGGTAGCAATTCCTAATTTACACTTCATTTTAGAGAACATTCATATGACCATGGTGTCTTTGCAGGTCTTCTGACTGCTGCTTTCAGTCTATTTTTTCCCTGTTCTTTTCATTGTGTCTCTGTTCCTGGGTTTTCAGGGAAAAGATAGATTTTTCGTTCCAGGGATATATTCTAGTCTGTAAAAGGAAGGGGAATAGCAGAGTTATGAGAGTATCCTTCACTTTAATGTCTTTCCCAGGGGTGTTCTCATAGGTGACTGCTTGCATAAGGACCAGCAATAATTTACAACCGCTTGAGACTACAAAATCTTTAGATCATTGTCTGTACGGTCCAGGATTTTGGTTTTGGTTCTGGAGGCAAATTGTATATTCTCTTGATTAGTGCTTTATTTTTTGTATTCAGAAGTTCTGAGTATCTTTCTTCTATTATTTTCTGGGCAAAACTACCTGAAAGATAAAAGGGAACATGTGAAATTGAACAAACAATTAGAGAATTTAGTAGTAAACTATTTATGAAATCTTCTGAATGAGAATATTTTAAAAATATACGTGTTTCTCTTCACCACAACATAGTTATAAAAAATAAAAGACAATATATTAGACGACAGAAAAATTATGAGTAAATTTCTGAAAAGCAGATATACTGAACACATTTTTATATATCACAACAATAAAAAAGGCATTAAGTACAGAAATGCATACTTAATAAAGTACTGAACAATGTGTGGGTCAAAGAAAAATTGTAGATACAATTAATAACATTGTTAAGACTGAGGTCAGATTTGGAAGAGCAGTTCGAGTGTGAAAAAATTCACTTAAACTTCTCTTTCAGCTATTTGGGAGCTTTATTTATGTGTAAGCACATAGACTTTTTATGGTAACCTTGGGGCTGAGTAAAAAGGTGCTGATATTATATAGACAGAAAGTTATACAGCCTGTAGATGTTCAGGATGATGATGTAATTTTAGGGTTTCTTATGGGGGTTAAAGATTGAGGAAGGATGAACAGGATGAAAGTAGCTTACAAGATAAGGAGGAATCTTATGACACAGGATGAGGAAAATGATTGACAGGATATGAAGGACTGGAGAACACAGGATAAGGAAGAAAAAAATAATTGTTTTGGTCATAGAAGATAAGGAGAAGTCTTATGTTGTTTCAAGATAAGGGGAAAAGGACATTAGGATGCCCTCAAGCTCAGGAAGGGTCTCACAAAGTATGGGAAAAGCAACACTTAATATTCTGCTTAACCCTTAGGGTACCATTTGTATCCACATCATTTTCCCACTCAACCACTAGGCCAGAGAAATCTTTGGGGAAAAAGGCGAAGGTCTTCAGTAGCCACTTCTTGCTGAACATGGGCACAGAATCCATTTCATGGGCTGAGAATAGGTTGAAGAGAGGTGGGCAGCTTGGGGGTACAGAATGTGGTACCTGATGCATCCAGAGTGGAGAAGGGCAAACCATTTGGTGACATCGAGGGCAGGGGTTAAAGGTGAAACTTCTGCAGATGAGAAGACACAAAGCAAATCAGAATGTTAAAAAAGGAGGGGACAAATAAGGCAGGGTAAAATTATTAATGACAGGGTAAGAATGGGGGAAAGAAGGGAGAGGAACCATGACTCCCAGAAGGAGGTAGGGAGAGATATCAGGTTGGAGCGGATATCTTGCATCCAAGAGACTCTCTGCAGTATTATTGACTGTGGAGTTCTAACACTGAAAGGAAAAATTCCATGCAAGGTTTTCAGCAGAAAGCCATGGTGAATAAGCTCATATTTGTAATGGTAATGGGAATTTGAAGATCTCTCCTGATTTGAAGATTTTTTTCTGCCCCCTAATAGGCTGCATGTAATCATATGGAGCCTGTGGTGGGAGGAATTTGCTGAAGGTTGGAGCAGAGCTCACAGGAAGCTGGGAGTCAGAGCAGCTAGATGGTAGAAGAGAGAGGACACACCTAGGTAAACAGCTAGGCTTGTGAGTGTTTGTTTGTGGGAAGTTTAATGGATTGTGTGTTGTGGTATATTAACTTCTTTGTTACTATGATGGATTTGGTTTGCTGGTGTTGGGATTTGGCCCAGAACACAGCAGAGCTAGAAAATTATGAAAACACATTTTCCAAAATGATTAAAAGGGAAGGGTCTAGACTCTAATGAGAAATGTAGAGTGCAGCAGGAACTGTATGCACAGCAATGCATAGAATTCAAGTAATCTAAACAACTGCTGAGAAATATGCATTTTCATCTTTTTTCAAGGCCATTAAAGTCTACAAAAAGTATGCTTTGGTAACTCAGCAGAAACAGTGAGCACATCAAAGATCTCTCACATACAGCTTTATCTTGAGAATTTCTCTTCAACTCATTTTACGTCTTGTTTGCTTAGCTTTGTTTTGGATTTAAATGAAGACTTGGGTTTTCTCCCACTGAATTCAATGGCAGCATGTGAAATCACATTTTCCAAACTGACTAATAGTGGAAGGTCTAGACTCCAATGAGAAATGTGGAGTGTAGCAGGAACTGTATGCACAACAATGCAAAGAATTCAAGTAATACAAACCCTTCCTGAGAAATTCGGGTTTTCATCATTTTGTCCTGGGAGATTTAAGTCTATATAAAGTAAATGTCAGTAACTCAGCAGAAACAATGAGCACATCGAAGATTTTTCACATACAGCTTTATCTCAAGGATTTCTCTTCAACTCATACATTACACCTTATTTGCTGAGCATTGTCTCGGATATAAATGAAGCCTTGGATTTTCTCCCATTGAAGTCATTGGGAGCAGATGAAAACACATTTTCCCAACTGACTGAAACCAACAGATCTAAACTCTAATGAGAAATGTGTAGTGCTGCAGGAACTGTATGCACAACAATGCATCGAATTCAAGTAATCCAAACAACTCCTGAGAAACTCATGTTTTTATCTTTTTGTGGCAGGCCATTGAAATCCATATAAAGTATGCTTCAGTAACTCAGCAGAAACAGTGAGCACATCAAAGATCTCTCACATACAGCTTTATCTTGATGATTTCTCTTCCAGTCATACATTGCATCTTGTTTTCTTAGCTTTACTTGGGATTTAAATAAAGACTTAGATTTTCTCCCATTGAAGTCAACAAGAGCAGATGAAAATGCATTTTCCAAACTGACAAAAAGTAGAGTCTAGACTCTATTGAGAAATGTGGAGTGGTGCAGGAACTGTACGCAAAACAGTGCTTCGAATTCAAGTAATTCAAACAACTCCTGAGAAATTCCTGTTATCTTTTTCTCCTGGGCCATTAAAGTCTGTATAAAGTATGTTTCAGTAGCTCAGCAGAAACAGCGAACACATTGAAGATCTTTCACATACATCTTTATCTTGATGATTTCTCTTCTAGTCATACATTACCTCTTACTTGCTTAGCTTTGTTTTGATTTTATCTTTTTTTGTCTTTTTTTTTTTTTTGAAGGGGGAAGGCAGGGCAGTTTGGGTTAAGTGACTTGCCCAAGGTTACATAGCTAGTTTTTTGTGTGTGTCAAGTGCCTGAGGTCAGATTTTAACTGATCCTCCTAACTCCAGGGCCAGTGCTCTATTTACTGTGTCACCTAGCCGGCCCTTTGTTTTGATTTTAAATGAAGACTTAGGTTTTCTCCAATTGAAGTCAATGGGAACAGAAGAAAACGCATTTTCCAACCTGACTAAAAGTGAAAGGCCTAGACTCTTACTGAGAAATGTGGAGTGCTACAGGAACTGTATGCACAACAATTCATAGAATTCAAGTAATCCAAACAACTGTTGAGAAATTCGAGTTTTCATATTTTCGTCCATGTACATTGAAGTCTATATAAAGTTATGCTTCAGTAACTCAGCAGAAACAATGAGCACATAGAAGATCTATGACATAAAGGGTTATCTCGATGATTTCTCTTCAACTCATACATTCCATCTTGTTTGCTTAGCTTTGTTTTGATTTTAAATGAAGACTTGGGTTTTCTCCCATTGAAGTCCATCCAAGGTGAAGGATTTCAATGCATAGTCTTCCTTTTTTTGCTTTTGTTTTCCTTTCTTTTATTATTTATTTATTAATTTTTTGTTTTCAACATTCATTTCCCCAAGATTTTGAGTTACAATTTTTTCCCCTTCTTTCCCCTACCCCCACCCCAAAATAGCAAGCCTACTGACCCCCTTCCCCCAATCTCTTCTCTTTTATATCCTCCCCATCTGCATAGTCTTCCTTAATCACTCCTCTGGATAGTCACACCTGCATCTTATCTCATGTCTTACATCCTTCATCCTGCTTGCTTCATCTGCCTCAGCACTATTGTCTGCTTCACCATCCACCCAAATGCTTTTGGGAGAAGACAAAGTTGCTCTCCCTGCCTGAGTGAGATTGGGAAGGGGAGTAAAATGAGGCTGAAGTAGCGTCCAGGTGATGAGGAGAGTGTGAAAAAGGTACCTTTGTTGCACAAACATCTGCAGGTGGACAGCCAATTGTCTGGGAGACACAAATCTGACAGACAAGTTCATGGTCCAGATAGAAGGAGCATTAAAAGTGATATCAGAAAAGAGGAAAACAAAGAAAGAAACCAAAAGCCCCGCGATAATATTATTTACTTTTGACATACACGATTATCTGCTCTTGTTATTTCTTCAAAAGTATTCAATCTGATCCCAATTTCTTTAGGAGGATCAGATGTTATTGAGGATCCAACTCTATACATGTAAAACTAAGTAACAACATTTTTGCAGGTAGATACTTTTCACCCTTGAGTTCAACATGAATTTGCTTATAGGCAGCTGACTTTACTCCAATTATCATAAAAGACTTGGGAGGATATGTAATTCTTTCCAAAGCAGTGTATATCAATAAACTGCTCACAATAAAACATGCTTGTACCACAGGACACACAGTATAAACAGGTATTATTTCCACAATAATAACAACTTAGAATAAAGTTGATTTTTCCATTAATGCAAAAATGTTCCAAAAGCTACCTCCTCCTAAGAAATTTGATTACACTGAAATTCTTTTCCCAAAACTGAAGATGTTTATGATTTAATTTCAGCAGTTAATAGAATAACAGCTAGGTCCATCAATCAGTTGTACCAGTACCCAATTATTACATCATTTTGAAACATTTAAGGACCTTGTTCCATACAGACATATATCTAGTAACAGGCAAATAACTAGGCCAAATATACATTTACTAAGTTGTTTAAGATATAAAAAAGAATATAATCTTAGACTGAATAACTCAAATATTTTTTTGGAAGGGGGAAGGCAAGGCAATTGGGTTAAGTGACTTGCCCAAGGTGACACTACTAGTAAACTATGTCAAGTGTCTGAGACCAGATTTGAACTCAGGTCCACCTGACTCCAGCGCCGGTGCTCCGTTCACTGCACCACCTAACTGCCCCTGATAACTCAGATCTTAAACACACATTTTATTGTACTAGCTCAGATATATCCTAGCCTCAGTCTATGGGATAATGATTCAACATTGTGTTTGTGCCTTTGTTTCACAAACTTCTTTCCCTTTTGTCTAATTATTCCCATATTGTTCAGAAAGAATGTTCTATTCCAGGGATTTAATCTTTCACATGACTATGTAGGAATACTAATTTATCCAGATGCTTGGGGTATGGAAAAATTCAGACTGAAAACAGCAAAATTTCACATGCTTGCATTGTGCTCATATCTTTTACTGACCACTTACTTTGATTATAGAAATTTACCATAAACAGGACAAGCAAGGACACAATTAGATAAAACATCACAGTTTTCCAACCACACAGTATCAATTCCACCTCATAACCAGACTCAGGAATAGTCAGGTGAAAAATATTCCTTTCCAAAGGAACACAATGGGGAAACTGAGACAGGAGGATCTCATCTTAGTTTGAGGCTAAGATTATCCTCTTAGCTTTTCCAGATACAGAACTCCCCCTGTGGCAGTCACATTCTCTCTGAGTAGCTTGTGGCATTTCTCTCAGATAGTGGATTATTGACTATTGATTATTGATGGATTTTTATGATCCATCAGACAACTTAAATCACAATTTGCTATAGTCCAAAGAGCTTCTACTTCTATAATGACAAGCAAAGTAGTACTTTGCTGCTTATTTCAGCTATTCAAGTGCCTTTGAGCCTTGCCTTTGATTGTGTTAAGTCTTTCTTGGAAACAGTATACGTTTGTATTGCCCTTGATATGCCTGAGGGAGTTTGGAGAACTTCTCTGCTCTTAATAGGTCTAACATCATTACATGGAGCCCATGGTGGGAGGAGCTTGCTGAAAGAGAAGAACAGAAGAATGGAACAGGAAGGAGCAGAGTAGATAAAAGCTCGAGCACAAGCTGGAACCAAGCAGAACTGAGAGGGAGAATGTTTGTGATGTCCAGCACTCTGTTCTGCCTGTGTTAATGTTACTTTGTCAGAACAAAGCATTCTGTCTGTTGAAATAGGACTTTACCAGAAATCCTGAAAGAGGACTTTACTGTTGATACAGAAGTCCTGAAAGAGAACTTTACTGCTGTTTACAGAAGTACAGGACTTTACTGCTGATTTGTGTTTGATTTCTCAGACAGAAATGTTGCCTGTTGGTTTGTGTTACTTTGTCAGACAGAAAGTGAATTGAGATGATAGTGCTGGCAATGTGTATAAATATTGTTGTAGCTCTGTTAAGCTTTGTCTTTCTAGAAACAGAAACTGCAAAGGGCTTGGAGTGGAATAGTTCCTGTGGGCTGAGATATAGAACCTATAGAACCAGAGTAGAGAGTGGCCTGCATGTGAATCCAGGCAAGAGCTGGGAGTGTGGAAGAGGAGCCATGGGGTTTGGAAGTCAACCTCCGCTTAAAATGAAATAAGACTTTACTTGGGTACTCAGTGCTGACTGATGATATTGTAACTTACTGTGACCTAGAGGTGGATGGTGTTTGTACTTTCTGCTACCCCTTAAGGATGATTGGCTTAAGGATAATTGGAAGCCAGCCTGGAGTCAAGATGAAAGAAGACTTGACTTGAATATAGGAGATTGTGACCTATTGAATGATATGTTTTGTTTAAGATGATGTGGCCACCTAAGTAATAAGTTGTTATGTTATGTTGTTGTGAATGTTGTGCTTTAGTTTCTTGAATATTTTGCTATAGTTTATTGCTGAATAAATAGAGAGCTCACTATGTGACTAGATCCTTAAAGTTATTCACAGCAGCAGTCCTCAGGAGAGCTGCTCATGATTGGCTTTACAACTTCAGATGGCAAGTTTCACTAATCAAAAATTTACCAGGACTGACATCTCAAATTTAAACTTGCCTTCATGCAACACTAGAGATCATTGCTATATATTTGCAAATTCTCAGAGTGCCAAGTTCCTTGTTTAGGAACTCCATAACCCAAACAAACTCTTTGGCAATCTTATAAAATTGAGGAGGATGGACAGGGACCCATGAGAAGGGGCTGCCTTATCCAACCCATCTACCCTTAGAGCTGCTATTGGCTGTGCTTTTGACTAATCCTGAAGAGTGCTCTGAATAGGCAGAACCAATCTTTCTCCTCACCCCCTCCTTTATACATACACACACACACACACACACACACACACACAAGCTTTAACTTCAAGGTTTGACTTTATTCCCTCCAAATACCAGTTACACAATGGACACACATAGCAAATAGCAAAGAAACTCATTTATCTCAGCCAACAGCAAAACAGAATCTGCAAAAAAGTATACATATGAGAAAATGCCCTGGCCAATACAGAGCTCTGCCATTAGAAATGAAATATCTCAGTTCAGCCAAGAGAGACCCAGATCTCACCTCTAAGTTTCTACTGTGATAAGCAGTAGTTAAGAACATGATAGAGACTGCCAGTTCCTCTCGTACAAGCTTCTTCCCAGAGTCTGTCTCTTATCTCTACCCACAACCCTTCTCTGGGTTGTTTTAATTCGCATTTCTCTTACTATTAGTGATTTGGAGCACTCTTTCACGTGGTTATAAACACTTTGTGATTGTGCTTTTGAGAATTATTTGTTTATATCCTCTAATTCTTAACTTAAATTCCACCTTCTACAAGAAGCCTCACCTCTTAATTCCAGGGTCTTCCTTTAGGACTCTACAACATTTCTGAAGGAAAGACAGGGGCTGGTCCCATTGCTATTTTCCTAGGTATTGAGTATTGGGGTATTATCAGATCTCAGGGACAAGCTGGAGACCTGAAATCTTTCAGTAGTTTGAAAGGATAAAGCATCTAATTGCCATTTCCCTGGTCAAAGCTTTGCAAGTTCCTTCCTGGTCTAAGTTTGAGTCTGTACAAGAGCTGACTGTCAGTATCAACCATCTGCATAGCTCTGTCCAGAAGAGCAAGATTTTGTAGGCTTCCCTTTAGTATGGAATTCTTGATTTGGTTATTCTTCAAAGGCTGGACTAATGAAATGAGACTACTCTTGGTGTTTAAGTCGCACCACTGTCACTTACTGCTGCTTCTGCTAGCCTCTGAACTTCCTCCTTTCTCCAGACACAGTAAAGGTCCTCCCTACCTAGGAATACCACTCCCTTGTTCAGGTTCCTTTCTTATTCCATCCTGATTCTATGTCTCAAAACTAAGTAACAGGCAAAAAGCTCTTAGTTGGTACCTTTCTCCACTGTAGTGACCTGGTAAAGTTCTGGGACACCCTATTGCCATGATGCATAAACTCTCCCTGGGCTCTGGAGTGCTTTGCACGTATTGTGCTCATGTTTGACCCCATTCACAGTGTCTACAGACCTATCTTCCTATGGTGAGCTGGACTGGACAAATGACTTACTGTGACTTTTTCTGGATTTCTCCATAAGGATTCTCTCTGATTCATTTCCTAGTTCTGTTTAGCAAAGTTTGTGAATGAGTTCACTACACTGCTTCCTACCACTCTACCATCTTGGCTCATCTCCTCTGTGTTTCTTTTGAAATCTTCAAAACATAATGGGCATTCCTAGGCCTTGTGTTTAGTTTGACTGCCACTATGATCTCTGATGATGATAAGTTCCAATGGGCTACATGTATCATCTCCTGATAGAAGAATGTTAACAGTTTAATTTTATTTACTCCCTTAAAATTGCTCACTCATATTTATCTTTTTATGTTTCTCTTTGCTCTTGTGGTTATATGCCAAATTTTCTACTCAGCTATGGACTTTTCATCAGCAATGCTTGGAAATCCTCTATTTTGTTGAAGGTTCCTTTTTTCACCTATAGAATTACACTCAGTTTTGCTGAGTAGGTTATTCTTGGTTGTAATTCTAGATCCTTTGCTTTGAATATCATATTCCAAGCCCTCCTACTCCTTTATAATGGTGACTACTAAATCCTGTGTAATCCTGATTGTGATTGCTTAATAGTCAATTTTTTTTTTTGGCAATTTGTAATTTTTTTTCTTGAGATGGAAGCTCTGGATTTTAGGTTTTCATTTTAGGGTTTCTTTCATGAGGTAACTGGTAGATTCTTTCTGCTTCTTCTTTAGCCTCTGATTCTGAGACATATTGGAATTTTCTTTATTATTTCTTTAAATATGATGTTTAGTTTTGTTTTTGTTTTTTCCACTCCTGACAGTTCTCTTTGGGCAGCAAGGTGGCACAATGGATAGAGCACTGAGCTGAGAATCAGGAAGACTCATCTTCCTGAGTTCAAATCTGGCCTCAGACACTTACTAGTTGTGTGACCCTGAGCAAGTCACTTAACTCTGATTGTCTCAGTTTCTCATCTGTAAAACAAACTGGAGAAGGAAATGGCAAACCACTCTTGTATCTTTGCCAAGAAAACCCCAAATGGTGTCACAGTCAGATGTGACTGAAACAAATGAACAACAATAGTAGTCCATTGATTCTAAAATTCCCTCTATTCGATCTTTTTTCCAGGACACTTGTTTTTTCTTTGAGATATTTCAAATTTTTCTGTATTTTTTGGACTTTTAACTTTGTTTTATTGTTTTTTGATGTCAGATGGAATCATTTGCAGATCCTAATTTGCAAAGAGTTATTTTCTTCCATAGAGTTTTACCTCTTTTTCAAAGCTGATAGCTATCTTTTCAGATGGTACTCATTCTTTTTCCTACTTTTTCCTCTACCATTCTCATTTGGTTCTTAAAATTACTTTTTTAACCCTTTTGTAACTTTCTTTAACTCTTCTAGGAATTACTTATTGGACTTGTGACCATGTTGCATTTTTTTTTCTTTGAGTAGATGTTTCATAGATGTTTTCAGTTCATTCTCTTCTTTGTTTTTTGTCTTGAACTTCATTCTTCATCTTCAGCTATTTATGATGGGGTTCTTTTTGCATTTTCTCATTCTTCCAGCCTATTTCTTGACTTTGGATTTCATATTGGTTCTGTTGTCTGCATACTCACGGGAGAGCAATCTGATATGAACTCCTGTCCTCATGGTCTTCCACTGCTTTCACAGCTCAGACTGCAGGTCTGCAAGTTTTTAGTGTTCCCACAGCAATGTGATACAGGGTGAAGTCTGTTTACTCTCCTCCTGGTCTGAGCTCTACAGGTTCTTGACCCAGGTTTGGATCTATCAGATGACAGCTCTCTGACAACTACTAAATGGGAACAGAAAGGGGTTTAAATACCTTTATCCATGCATTACATCTTTATAAAAATTGTTTCTGTTTGAGGCAAAGAAACTCATTCCCAAAAAATGCGGAAACAGAAATACTAACAGATCTGTTACTGACATTACTGCAATAAAAATGATGTTCAATAAAGAACCTTTTTAAAGAGATTAAAATTGATTGGACTAAATTTATTGTTTTTAATTGGTTGGTCTCACAACAATAGAAAAGGTCAAGTAAAATGACAACAATGAGACAAAATATAAAAATTTATGGAATGGCACTAAAGCAGTACTTAGAAGGAAATCAATACCTTCAAATGAACTCTCTAAAGAAACAAAACAAAGACTAAATCAGTGAACCTCAAGAACTAAAAGAAAACCATAAAAACACATTTTAAAAAAACTCTTAATCTAAAAAAGTCTAATTAGAAAACACCAAATTAGAAAGCCTAAAAATCCAAAAAGAGATTAAAAACAAAATTTAAAGCCAAACAACAACAACAACAATGAATCAATAAATAAAACTAGGGAATTTTTGAGGGAGAAAATTAACAAAGTAGACAGTTAAAAAGTTTTATTTCCAAAGCGGGGAAGAAAGCCAAAGTTGTTCATATCAAATAAGAAAAGGAGAACTCACGAGAATTGAAGAGGAAATAAAGGAAATAATCAGGAACTTTTTTGCCTCATTACATACAATTAGGAAACAAAAACTGATAACTTTGAAGAAATAGATGAATTATTACATAATTATGCAATAGTCAGATTGAGAGAAAGAGAGAGAGAGAGAGACAGAGAGAGAGAGAGAGAGAGAGAGAGAGAGAGGGAAAGGTTGTATAAATCATCCATTGTCAGAAAAATAAATTGAACTAAATATTAATGAACTCCCAAATGGCGAAAATATCCAGGACCACATGGATTTAAAAGTGTATTCTATCAAACATTCAAAGAAATAATTCATTCTAATTTTATATAAACTGTTTGCAAAATAGAAAAAGAAGGAACCCTTGCAATATCTTTCTACTCTATTCTTTCTAATATAGAGTTGATACATAAATCAGGGAAAGGCAAAGCAAGGAAAGAAAACTATTAACCAAAAATTTTTTAAAAGATTAGTAAATATGTTATGACAGCATATTAAAAATATATAC
>CM053585.1:396221502-396248029 GCA_028646515.1 Pseudochirops corinnae
CTTTAGCTGTGCGTTGTTGAGGATAGTCCATTTTATCAGGGTTGGTCATCATATGTACGATGTGTCTGTAGTTGTGTACAGGTTTTGCCTGGTTCTGCTCTTCTCACTCAGCATCAATCCGTATAAACCTCTCCAGGTAATTATGAAGTCCATCTCCTTCCCATTTCTTATAGCACAATAGTATTCCATTACATTCATACACCATAGCTTGTTCAGCCATTCCCCAATTGATGGGCATCCCCTATATTTCCAAAAACTATAACTCTTTACAGAAAATGTGATGGTCTATTTAAAGAACCCTAGAGAATCAATTAAAAAACTAGTTTAAAAAAAACGCTTTGATCAAAGTTTCAGGATATAAAATAAAGCTACATTGAATCATTAGTATTTCTATATATTAGCCACAAAATACAGTAGGGAGAGATAGAAAGAGAAATTATATTTTTAAATAACTGTATAAAGTATAAAATATTTGGGAGTCTATCTACTAAGACATGGCCAAGAATTATATGAACACAGTTACAAAACACTTTTCATACAAATACAGATCTAAACAATTTGAGAAATATTAATTGCTGATGGGTAAGGTGAACCAATATAATAAAAATGACAATTCTACCTAAATTAATTTACCTATTCGTTGCCACAGTAATCAAACTACCAAAGAATTATTTTATGGAGCTAGAAAAAAAAATCACAAAATTCATCTGGAAGAGCAAAATCTGAAGGAAGGAAAGTAACCTAGCAGTACAAGATTTCAAACTACAGTACCAAGGGGTAATTATCGAAACAATCTGGTACTGGATAAGAAATAGGAGTTGAATAGGAGGATAGAATAGGCACACAAATACATAAATGAATGACCATAGTAATTTAGTGTGTTTCATAAACCCTAAGATCCAAGATTTGGGGACAAGAATTCACTATTTCACAAAAAATTACAAAGTGATCTGTCAGAAACGAGGCATAGACCAAGATCTCACATCATATACCAAGATAAAGTCAAAATGATTTAAACATAAAAGGTGACATCATAATTAATTTAGGAGAGTATGGAAAAAAAATTATCTGTCAGATATATGGATAAAGGAAAATGGTATGACCAAACAAGAGAAAGAGAGTAGCATGGAACACAAAATGGATAATATCTATTACATTAAATTTAAAAGGGTTTGCACAAATAAAACCAATGCAGCCAATATTAGAAGGAAAAGAGGAAACTGTGGGGCTGCAGGGGCGGGGGGGGGGGGGGGCGGGGAGGAATATTTTATACCAAGTTTTTCTGATAAAGGCCTCATTTCTCAGATACATAAGGTAACTAAGCCAAATTTATAAAAAGGAGAACCATTCCCCAATTGATAAATGGTCAAAGATATGAACACACAGATTTCAAAAGAAGAAATCAAAGTTCTCAATATACATATGAAAAAAATGCTCTAAATCACTAGTAATTAGAAGAATGTAAATTAAAATAACTCTGAGGTACCAAGTCAGACCTATCCCATTGGTTAAGATGACAGAAAAGGAAAATAACAAATGCTAGAGGGGATGTAGGAAAGGAGGTGTCCTAAAGAGTGGTTGGTAAAGTTGTGAACTGATTCAACAATTCCAGATAACAATTTGGAAATATTCCCTATAAAACCATGCTATAAACTATGCTATGAAACTATATCCTACAGGCCATAAAACCCTGTATGCTCTTTGACACATCAATATCATTTATTAGGTCCATATTCCGAAGAGATCAAATAGAAAGGACAAGGACCTATGTGTACAAAAATATTTATGGCAGCTTTTTTTACCGTGACAAAGACTTAAAAATTGAAGGGATGCCCATTAGCTGGGGAATGACTGAACAAGTTGTGGTATATAATTATGATGGGATACTATCATGCTGAAAGAAATGATGATGAGAATGACACTGAAAAACTTGGGAAGACTTGATGAACTAGTGCAAAGCCAAGGAAACAGAAGGAAAAAACATCATATAGTAACAAATATTGTAATGAAAAACATCTGTGTGTCGTGTATTTACTCTTTACGTTTTTGATATTAGGAATTTGATTTCTTCTTTCTTTTTGTAATTAAATTAGTCCTTGTCCTGCAGGATTTACTCCATGGATTTCTCTTTTCCATTGTGCCTCACTCTTGGAATAATGCCTGTTATAGCAGCTGTCAGAGAAAACAATGATAGGATATTTCCCCCCACAAACATACGCTCTCTTGTTGACTGGAATCTGAAAGCTTACCCCAAGTCAAGCTGAAAGAAGACTTTACTTGGATACTGTGTACTGACTGAGAAATTGTGATTTACTTATGACCAAGGGGTAGATAGCCTCTGTATTTTCTGATGATTGAATAATGAATAAAGACTGAATAATGATTGATTTGTAACTTAGTGTGCCCCCTGGGTGGAGAACTTTAACTCTTGTACAAGCCTCCTTAAGGATGATTGAATGATCAAGTTGATCAAATGATTGAGTTACTAAATAATTCTTCTTTCTTGAAAACTATGTGACCACTGTGACGAAAACTATGTGGCTATATTAGTGATAAGTTGTTGAGTTGTGACATGGTGAATGGAATGCTGTATTTTGATTTTCTGTGATAAGCTATAATATTGTGATGCTATATCTTGATTTTCTGTGAATGTTTTGCTTTGATTTGTTATTGAATAGAGTATTCACTATGCTATGTAATCAGAACCTTGAAAGCTTTTCACAGCAGCATTCTTCTGGAAAGCTGCTTGTTCATGGCTTTATACCTGTCTCAGTCCCTCTTTTCCTTAGTTCTCTGATCTGGCATCAACAATTTAGAGCATGCTTTCCCTGGCACTGGCAATTCAGAGATTTGCAGCATTAGTGCTTCCAGGGTGCAGCTACCAACAGGGTTTTGCTCCCGAAGGGCTGTGACCAAACTGGCTGTCAAGGCCTGAGGTCTGGAGCTGGAATCTCTACAGCACTAAAAAGAGGAAGGGGAAATCAGGGGTTTTGATGTTAACCTGTGTCACATCCTTGGGTCTGCTAATGCAGATGGCAGTTTGAGAAATGTCGAAGTGGTGCTGAGTGAGTTCAGTGTCAGTAAACATCAGTTCCTGGGTTGTTTTTAAACTTCTTTTGGATTCTTAGTGTCCTAGACCATGGAAACAGCTGAAGTGCTTTATCTTTGACACATAATTTTCTATTTAGAGAGACCTGAGAGGTCATTGGGATTGGAGAAAATGTCTAGTCTGTCTGTCACCTTATCATTTACATGGCCTCAATTTTTCTTTAATTGTTCTATTTGATTTTCTTTAATTATCTTCCTTTCATTATACTAGTAAACTTCTAAAACCACTCAGAGATTATGTAATTATTCATTCTTACTGGGGGCAGGAGGACAGATAGAAGAAAGAAGAAGGGAGTAACTTGTTGTTACTTCCTAGTTGTTACTATGGTGTTTTACCTTTCATTTGGAGGTTTTGTTTCATTTTTTTCAATTTATGATAACGTCCTTCTCTGCTTCCTTGCTTTTTAATCGCCCTACTATTTTGGGAATGATCTCCTTTGTGAATTTTTTGGTTCCTTTCCCTTTTTTTTCCTTTGTTATTGCTGGTAATACTTACTTTGATGTTTTAAGATGTTGAAAAAAAGCTAAGCTTAGATATAACCACTCACTAAGTCATATTGCAAGAAGTCTTTCCAAAACAGTGTACAAAGAGGTAAAACAGTACACATTTAAAGGACTGGGTTGTACATTGGGCTCACTATCCTACTATACTGTAATTATTAAATTACCCAGAAAAAAATTAATTTGATCTTAAATGATATCAATATATACATAATGTCCATAATGAAGGAGGTAATAGTCCTAGTGTATTTTGTATGTCAGGCCATATCTAGGATACTACAGTCAGTTCTAGGCACCATATATTAATACTAACATTTATATAGCCATACCCCATGGTTCAAAGATCTACCTTCCAGAAATGGTTCTGCCCCACATTAACCCAATTCATCCTGGTGTTGGAGGGAGCTGAACACAAACAGGCGTATCAGATGTTCCTTCCTCACTCTATTCCTGCTCTGAAATAACTCTGAGAAAATCTCTAAAATAAGAGTTAAAAACCACTCTGTAGATTAGATCACTAGAAATGTTGTAAAGTCAGTTTCTATTTGGTACCAACTCTATTAGAAGATCCTCTGTGGTCTCTTCCAGTTTTGTGATCCTATGTCCTTAGGCATCCAGCAGTTTCTCATCTACTACTTTTTGATGGAGTAGTGGTTCTGTTTAAAAAGCAGGTGTCACTAGTCATTGCTTTCCATCATGGCATCCTTTTGCAGTTCTTCCACCACACCAGAAGACAGCTCTCAGAGTTGCTTTCTTTCAGCAGTTCCCTGTTGATCTCAGTTGGGACCTCAAGAATGAGCCTCTTTCATTCTGCTATAAATTTGTCTTTTATCTGATAAAGGCTGTGATTAAGCAGAATTTTCTTTGTTGGGTTCTGTTTTTACCACAAAGGGAAGAAACCTCAAGAATTTACGTTGTCTAACAGGAGATATAATTTTCCCTGCTCTGCATAGCTTCAGAAGACAGCCAGGATCAAAGATTGAATGTTACATGGAGAAGATTTCACTAAAAGAGCTTTATAGCCATTAGAGCTGTCCAAAAGTGGGTGTTCCCCACCCCACCTCCACACACACCATCATCATCATCAAGATGTTGAAGCAGAAGTTCAGTGATCACTTATACTCCTCCAAAATCTCACCTCTTCCTTGAAACTTAGGGGACTTTAGTTTTAGGGTTTTCCCTTTTAAAAATGTCTATAACCTCCAAGCCCCAAAACCAAAGTGCTGGGTTTGCAGTAAGTTCACGTAAGGATGGAGAATGCTCCAAATTTTCATTTAGCTTATGTCTCCCCTTATAGTTTTCACCTAGAAAGCTCAAAATGTGGTTCATTTTGTCCTCACTTATCCTTACCAAGAGAATATCAGAATACTGTACTTGAGGTTGATAGAGTCACCTTGATGGACCTTCTTATAAGTGCTCCAATATTCCTAGGAATCTTTGTGGTTCAATTATAGTACCACTTTAAGGGTTTGGGACTCCTGAAACCAAAAAATAAAAGGAATTTTGCACTTGGGTTACTAGAGAGTCAGTCCCTCACCTGCTTGTATGGGCTCTATAATCCTTCTAGAAAGCTATGTTTTCTACACACTCATACTACCCTTGAAACTTGTGGCATTCCCCATAAAGCAATCTGGTGTTTGCAATACTAAGAAGTCACCTCCTTTCCATAGAATTTACATTCTCCAAATTACTCACATTAGTTGAAGGACAGAGTTCTCCCACACCATGACTCAGTCAGTCTTTTACTGCTCCTCTAGTTTCCAAGCCACATGTTCAGTCCTATTTATCCTGGGATTCTAGCACTCTCTTAGCTCCTTTTCCTAAGGCAATCCTCCTTCTTTTCTAGGAGATTAGGACCTGGAACTATTAACACTCCCCCAGAACAGGTCCAGAACTTTTGCCTTTCTTCCAAAAGTCTGGGGTTCAGATCATATTGTCTCTCCATTGCTGCCCCTGGCAGCTAGTACCTCTCAGGCCATATGACTTCCTTTTCCAGGGCTGGCTTATCTGGAGCCAACGGGATGCTCTACTGCAATTCAGAATCCATTCATTCTTGCTATTCTACCACTGTCCCCTGACCACTGTAGTCTCTAGGGATGAGGCAAAGGGGGAGAGAAAGGAAGTATGGAAATATAAATGTCCCTTGTCAGTGCTTTGTGACCCTTGGAAAGTTCTGTCTCCTCAGGAGTCCCAGATTGAGTAGGACTTGGCTGAGTCTGAATCTTATTTACCAAGCAATGGAAAGCTTGTGAAGGATTTTGATGAATAGAGTGATAGGATTAGAATTGTGCATTAGTAAAGTTCATCTGATATATAAATTTAATTGTACACTAGGAAACCATCTAGTTGTCTATTGTATTAGTCCCAGTTTGAGATAATGAGAATCCGGGATAATTAACTTCTCACTCAAACCCATCTGAAAATTGTCTCTTCTCAAAAGTTTTCTTAGAACTTTTTACTAGGTTTTCTCTCTCCCTCCTTAAACTGGATTCAGATATCCAGATCTTCAATAATCTGTCACAATTAAATAAACTCTGAATGCCAAAACTCAACCAATCAATTAATGAGAACATTTTGACCTATCAAGGAAACATGATGGTAAAAGTCTCAAAAAAAGACCTAATCTTTTAACCTTCTATTAACCTCTATATTTCTAAGCCTTGTTTAATGTGACCCTGGCTCAACAAGGTCACATTAGTTTTCCATACTGACCCTTGCTGAAAAATGCTGGAAAATGGTGAAAAGCGGCAAAAAAAAACAAAAAACCTCCAAGTTCCAAGCATCATCTTGCTCTTAATAATTTTCCACAGTTGAAAGGAATAGCTTCTGACAAACCTCCAATGCAATTTTTTCCTGGTATGGATATCCTTATAAGCATTCGCTGAAAAGCTCCTTTTAAGTCTTCTAAGAAGTTTCTTCCACATTCTTCCACAGCAACTAAAGATCTACCCTTATTGGTTTATTTATAAGTCATATAGAAGGCAGTAGGACTGTGCACCCAACCACAAGGGCAGGGTAAGTTACAGGACTTTTACAATTCTGGGAACTATTAAGTAGGTGACTTGCTCAGTGGATACTTTTTTTCCCCTTTTTGAGACACTGCTCTTTCTTGTTTTTTCTCCTGCCTGTGTCGCCTCTTTCTATTGATTCATCATCCATCCATACCTGCTAACCAACTGTGGTTTTGTCCTAGACCCTTTTCTCTGTTCTCTTTACACTCTTTTACTGGGTAACTTCATTAGCTCCCACATAATCAATGACCACCTTTTTGCAGATGTGAAGCCATCTTTTTATCTCTATTAAGTAAGATGCTATGTTCTCCATCTAAGTCTATGGAATCTAAAATTTTTTAAAATTGTTCAGCATTATTATTATATGCAAGATATCATGCCAGAAACTAGAAGTACAACAATACAAAATTAAATAATACCTGCTTCACAAATACATATATACAAAGTTGCATGAAGTAACTTTAAGGAGGATTTCCCAATTAAAATTTGTAGCTTCAGGAAAGGCCTCCTTCAGGAGGTCACATACGAGTTGTGCTTTAAAAGAAACACCTAGGTGGGATAGTAAGTAGATAGAGTGCTGGTCCTGGAATCATGAAGACTCCTATTCCTGAATTCAAATGTGGCTTCAGATGCTTATTAGCTATGTGACCCTGGAAAAGTCACTTAACTGTTTACCTCAGTTTCCTCATCTAAACCACTCCAGTATCTTTGCTGAGAAAACCCCAGGGTTGGACCCAACTAAAACAACTGAACATCAACAATAAGAAATCCTAAGAGACAAAGATGAAAAGGGAATACATTCCAGATATGAGAATACCTGTCCAAAGGCATAGATCTAAGAGAAAAAATGTCATGTACAGGGGACAACCAGCAGCTTACTTTGACCAAAATAGAGAGTGTATGAAGTAGACTAATATGAAATAAGATTGGAAATATAGATGAAAGCCATATTATGGAGGGCTTTAAATGTTAGACTGAATTTTTTTTTTATTTTATCGTAGAGGCACTAGGAAATCACTGAAGATTATTGAATAGTGTGATGATATGATCAGATATGTGTTTTATGAATATCATTGGTGCAGCTGTGTGGAGAGTGGGTTGGAAAGCAGAGCATTTAAGAAGGTGTTGCAATATTGTTCAGGCAAGACCTGAGAAAGGCTTGAACTTATAGAGATGACACAAGTAGAGAGAACAGATACAAGATACGTTGTAGAGACAGAAGTGACAAAACTTAGCAATTGGTAGGATGGTGGTGCCCTTGAGAGAAACAGGAAGGTTTAGATCAGGAATGAGCTGGAGGTGTGGGATGCAAGGTTGGGTTGGAGGGAGTGTATTGAGTTCTATTTGGGGATATTGAGTTTGAAAGACCTATGAGAAATCCGGATGAAGATGTCCAGCAGGCACTTGGTGATACTGGACTAGAGTTTAAAAGAGATATTAGGTCTGAATAGATTTATGAGTCTTCTTCACAGAGAAGGGGAGGGGAAAGGAGAGAAAAGGAGAAGAGGGGACAGGAATATGAGAAGAGAGTCAAGGACAGAGCCTTGGAGAATGCCCATATTTAGCAGATGGGAACAGGATGAAGATTTGGCAGCGGAAAATAAGAAGTATCCAGAAAGGTAGAAGAACTATAACAAAGCAGGAATTTTATTGTTGTTTGTTTCTTTTTTTCTTATTTTTTTATTGTTGTTATTCTTAACTTGACAAACACACATGTGAATATTTTATGTATAGTTAACTTTAATGGCCATTCCTATGTCCCCACAAGAGTTGAAATATGACAGTATTCCCTTTGTCCCCCAAGAGGCCCCTCCATTATGGATACCAACGTTCTCTTTTTACCAGACATTCTGTTTTTACTATTTTGGAGGCAATCTGGCTTCTAATGAGAGATATTATTAGACTCCTTGTCCTTACACTCTGGTTCATTAAGTCCCCTAGCCTGTACTGAGAGGATGATTTTATTAATGGTTCACATTTATGGCCTCCTTTAAAAAAAAAAGAAAGAAAAGAAAAGAAACAACATTCAACGTACGCTATGAATCAGGTGTAACACAGGTCCTTTGTTGCTATGCACAAAAGCAATGCTGAGCATAGGACTTTCACAAGCAAGTATTTGATGAAAAAAATTTTTTTCAGATATATTTCCATGTAGCAATGAAGGGGTCTTGTCTATATAGGCTAAGTGTTAGAATATGCTTCTTGAGTATTTCTTTCTATGCTGTGGCTAAATAAACCTTCTTTTGCTAACTATGAAATGACCTAGGTATAACTGGTTTCATCTCAACTTGAAAAACAGGGTACTAGCCTGAGTCAGACCCACACCTAACACAGGAGAATTGTCCCAGTGTTCCATTGGTACCCTCATGATGTTGACAGCAGTCAAGGAATAGGGGCAGCCAGGTGTTACAGTGAATAAAGCACGGCCCTGGAGTCAGGAGGACCTGAGTTCAAATCCAGCTTCAGACGCTTAACACTTACTGACTGTATGACATTGGGCGAGTCACCTGCCTTCCCCCTTCCAAAAAGCAAAAAAAAAAAAAAAAAAAGGTCAAGGAAGATGTCAAGCATAATGTGTGAATTCTTTGTGGAATTTTTGGGAGAATGTGGATAATCACATAGTATAAGCAAGATTCAATGGGCTACAGTCTGCATCTTTGGAGAGAATTCCGGAATGGATGATATTGCAGAGCTTTTTGAGTACATTCATCTGTTTGCCTAAAAGATTAAAATTTGTACATATTGATTCCCCTGACAGATATAAGATTCTAAACTGGGACTGTTTCACTTCACTTTTGCATCTGCAGTGCCTAACACATAGTAGGTACTTAATAAATGCTTGCTGAGGGGTGGCTAGGTCGCACCAACTATGGAGTCAGGAGGACCTGAGTTCAAATCCAGCCTCAGACACTTAATACTTAATAGTTGTATAACCTTGAGCAAGTCACTTAACTCCAATTGCCCTGCCTTCCCAAGTACACAGGTTATCCAGGACCCTTCTGGTATTTGAGCAGACATGGAACCCTCTACGCCTCTCTTCTAGCAGTAGGTCCTGGCTCAATCAAGCAGGTAAATGCAGAGACTAGATATTCCCAGTAAGTGTTGGCTTAAGTGGGCAGGTGCAGGAATGTAGGCAGTGATATCTATCTCCCTAGACAGGAGGTGGTCACATATAGAGAAACTGAGCATAGTGAAGTCAAAACAGGACAGCTGTTTTGGGGTAGGCAAAATCAGAAATGGCTTCTGGGATTGCTACCACGGAGGCAAAAAGTGTGAATGGAGGTTTGTTGCAAAGTGTTGTGTTTAAATATTTATTCTATACTTCCTCTTGACTTTCTAGGGCAGTAGCTTTGTTCTTTCAACCTAGTAGTCTCCTAAGTCTATCCAAAGAGGTCACAGTTCTGTGTCCTAGGGTTGTAGAGGAAGTCTTCTAGGTCTCAGAATAGCCAAGGAACCTCTACAAGATCATTGCTGTTCAATTCATTCCCTGGGAATTGTCTTTGAAAGATACGTTTGCCTAAAATCAGTGTTTTAATGTGCTACTGATTTTTGTTTTTTTGGGTTTTTGTCTTTCAGAAGAATGTCCACATCCACCTCAAATTGACTTTGCCTCCTTTGAAACGCAAATGTATATGGAGGGTACAATCCTAGACTGTTCCTGTAAACCTGGTTATGATAGGAAGGAAGGCACTCCCTTATTTATTGTGTGTGAAGACACACAAGGGAATCTTTCCTGGAATGACAAGTGTCAGTGTAAGGGTAAATGTAAGTGTTTCTTTTTGTAATTCAACAAGGAAGGAAAACTGTGGTTTGCATATGGGAACATCATAATTCTATAAGGATTCTCCAGGTGATCCACAGATTTCTCCCCTTCTCTTAAAGAATTTCTGCTAATAAAATGATACTTGGGTTTTTGCTTCTGAAAATAACAAATAACTTATTGGCAGCTCTCCAAAGACAAAATAATTCTTGCTATTTCTATTTTGGTCTACAAATTTGGAAATTTCCTCCACCAATGCAGATCAGTAACTCCTTCCTCACTGATACAATCTTAGAGATCTTGCCTGGGGCACTGAAAGGCTAAGTGATTTGCTCCTGGTTACCCAGCTAGTATGTGCAGAGACAGAACTTGAACTTGGATCTTTCTGACTCCAGTCACTCCTCTAAAGATCATAGGATCATAAATCTAAAGTTGGAAGCAAGCTTAAGGGTCATCCTTTATAGATGAGACCCAGGAAAGCTACAGCATCAAAAGTCATGTAGAAGTATCATCAGTAGAATTCAGTATATTGTTGCCTCTGCCTCTCAAAAGAATCAAATATCACAGTTTTTCTCCCTCCTTAGTCTCCAGTGCTGCTTCCCTCAGCCTTCTCTAACTTCAAGTTCATGGTGGCTACCACCATCATTTTCGGCCACTACAAGTGTATGGAGAACCAAACCCAAAGTCAGGAAGATCTGGTTTCAAGTCCTACTTCTGACACATAACTAGCTATGTGACCATTTTGCAAATTAGTTGTTGATCTGTATGGAGGAAGATATTTTTAGGAACTCATCAGACCAATGAAATGACAGATGTGGATGGGGGAAAAAAGAAAGAGAGAATGTTCTAATATCCCTCTCTCTTCCAAAAAAGCATAAAAATATCTCCCTCATTTAGCATTGGAAAACGAAGATAAAACAAAGTTACATAATTGGAAGTGTTCAAAGAAAAAGTTTCTGTTGCTTCTAATTTCTAAGACCAACTAATAAAAAATTTAGGCACAGGTATTTTAGGGCCTGCAGAGCTTCTGGGGTCTCAATCCTGATAAGAGTTCAGAGGAAGTATCCTATCCATTCTATCAGGTGATTTCTTTATATGTGGCAACAACAGCCGGTGACCCAGAAGGAGCACAATAGGCATCAAAAAAAATCAGAGATTTTAAACTGTGAGAACTTGATTCTTTTTCCTATTTCTCCTAGAGGGATTTCATCCCTGACACCTGCAATCATCAACATTCAAATGATAGTAATTATAAGTAATTGTTTAAGCTGCTACAAGTGTCACAAGACTAGCTGTTGGTACTTTTGACCAATTTGCTGATCACTTAGAGTTATTACTTAAAATTACTACAGCAATGCAATGTTTTCACAGGTTTTTATGAATTTCTATATAATTTTCAAGTTTTGCATTTGTTTGTTTTTTGTTCACATGAACACTTAGCCCCTCAGAACCAGGAAGAACAAAGTGTTACAAGTGCTCCTATTAACCCTGGAGAACAGACAGACAGAAACCGAACAACTACAAACAACAAACTTCAAACCTATAGCCTCACAAGTAAGAAACAGAGCAGGTAACAATAGAATTCTGTCATTGACTCCTCCAACAGCGGATACCTTCTTTCTCATAACTACATAACATATTTTCCTTGAAGACTTCAAAGGATTAGAATATCATATTATGTTTGCCTCCTCATATCACCTGTAGAAAGAATTGATTTAATGATTTTTGCAGGAAAAGCTTACCACTGTCTCAGACAAATTTACACTATGGCAATCTGGACTCAGTGTTCTTCTCCCAGAGGTGATATAGACTTTATCAGTTTGGGATGGTGAACTAATAAAATTGTAAGTTGGATTTCCACTGTGTTTTTCTTTCCAGCACCAAGCATCAAACTATGAGGAAGAAAGGGTTTAGTTAGATGAAAGTAATAATTTCTTACTTGTCAGGATGATTAAACACTGACAAGATATCATAGGAGATGGTAGAAATTCCAGTTCTGAAGATGTTTAAAAATTGGAAAGGAAATTATCCTTCTTACACATCTTCATTATTGACCTGCTTGGAGGCAGGATGCAGATTTGAATAACTTACAATTTTATAGCATATTAGGGTTATCAATATACTTTATTTGCAACAATCTTGTAAAGTAAGCAGTTCCACAGATGAGCAAACCGAAGCTCACAGAAGCTGTCATTTGACCAAATTCACAAAATTAGTAATTTCTATGATTCTATAAGCTATGTTCCTGTCTACATGACCAACCTTTGTTACTCCTTCTTACCAGTTCCCTACAGCTCTGTGATTGTCTTAGCAAGTCCTGTCACCATTAGGCTTTGTCTACCTTCCTATTTGTCCTCTCCACACCTTAACATGGATCAAAGAAACAAAAGACATAAAATAATTGAAAGTGATTAATTTGTTTTGGTGAATGATTTCATCATCAAAAAGAATCTCTAGTAAAGAAACTCTTTCTACCAACTTACAGATTTAGAGAATTGCTTGATGCATTAAGAGTTTAAAAGCAATGGGTCACCAGACAGAATGTTTCAGAGGATGAATTTGCACCCAGACCTTTCAGGCTCTAAGCATACTTCCCAACACAATGACTACTGACAGTCTTTTTAGTCCTCTTTCTCTAAACATAGGGTCTTTGAAATTGTGTTTTTTTTTTTATTTTGATAACTGTTTCAATTTAATTGGTTTCTTTTGAAATCCTAAGTGTTTTGTCATGTATTTAAAAGCTTTATTCTGAGAAGAGGTCCACAGGTTTCACCAAACTGCCAAAAGGGAGCCGTGACACAAAAAAGCTTAAGAACCTCTGCTTTAGACAGAACTTTACTCAAACCATCTTTGAAATCTGGATTCTGTTTCCATCTTCCTATAAGGATGCCCTTTCTCTTATACATGAGAGGCAGAATTCTGTGTGTGTGTGTGTGTGTGTGTGTGTGTGTGTGTGTGTGAAGGCAGGGAGAAGAGGAGAAAGGAGGAGAGAGGAGGAGGAAGAGAAGAAGTGGAGAGGAAGAGGAAAAAAGAGGAGAGGAGAAGAAGAGGAGAAAAAGAATAGAGAAAGAGAGGAAAGGAGAAAAAGGAGAGAAAAAGAGGGGAGAGAGAGAGAGAGAGTTTGACCTTGGAATCAAGGAGATTTAGTTTCATTCTGTCCCTTTGTCACAAATTAGCTGGGTCCTAGGCACTTACTAAGACTCTAAGTTTGTCAGATTGATAAGAAATTCCACATGTATGTGAAATCAGAGGTTGGAGGGGGAAGAGGTGTGCATGTGTGTGTGTGTGTGTGTGTGTGCGTATGTATGTTTGTTACAGGGTTAGGAGGATGACCCTTCATATGTAATAGGATGACCTGGATCATCAACTTTATAGTTCACCCCACAACCTGCCAATAGCTGATTCTTATATTTAATCTTATCCTTACCTCAAATATAATCCAGGGGTATGTTTGTATTTTTTCTCATTAATGAAATTACATCATATCACTCAATCAACTAAGGCTCCAAATTCTTACTTCAGTTTATTATGTGTTATTTATTTAATAAACTGGAAAAACCTCCTTTTACAAGAGTAATTATTCATATCTTTCCATATATTAAGTCTTTTAATCTCCTAGGCTTGAATATAAAACTTCTGAATAAATAACTTATTAACAAAACAAACAATTTTAAGACCAATACAAAGATAATTTACAATATTTTAGCTGTGAGAAAGGTCACGATCAGATTCACCTGAAACCCTTCCTATAAATGAAGGTGCCTTCTCTTCACTTCTGACAACATGGTGCTACACCATGGGTTACTTGGATTAACAAGTCAATCAGATCTCTAGTTAAACAGAATATTGAGTAGAAAAAGTCTTGGACCAATAATACTTATAGAGCACTTTGCAAGCATCCTCTTACTCTTCTTTCAAAAAAAGAAAAGAAAGATCCCTTTCATCAAAGAACTCTTCCTTTTCTTTCTATCTTCTCCAACTTATCTCTAGTCATAACGGGAAAATAATTTCTTCAACTTCTCTCAAGTCATAATTCTTAAATGTGTCTTTATAGATTCCTTTATAAATTTCTCCTTAAAATTTTTCCTCAGAAAACAATAGTTGAGATAGTTTGCCCAAGAAAGAAGTTTTCCCCCACTCTCTTTCTCTATTTTCTCCAAAGTTTTTCCCAAATCATTTCCTCATAGATCCTCACAGATCTAAGTTAAAACTCACATGCATCCTGACTCTAAAGGGACTGACACATCATAGAATAATAAAAACAACTTTTCTCTGGTCTTAAAAAGACAGTAACAGTTTCTATTGCTTCTTTAGGAGAAGTTTTTGAAATAGGAATCACATGTAGATACATATATAAAGTTATAGGTAAAATTTATCTAAATAAAAATAATATGTTTCATTTGAGCCTCATGAGTTGTTCCAAAAGAGATTATTAGCCTTGCTTGATAAACAGAGACAATCTCATTAAGTACATGGTGCTTCAGTGGTGTCCATTTGTGACCCAGAGAGTATGTTCTGAGAGACCCCCTCCAAGAGATCATCAAAGTGAGGAAACATTTATGCATTGTATCACTATATTGTAGTCTACGCCAGCTACTCTTTTCACCCCTCCTTTCTAAAATATTTTTGTAATGATTTTTTTCTAGTAAAGTTCTGCATCTTAGAATCTCTGGAATCTTAAAAACTTAAAGACCTTCTTTATTCCATCTTCTACAGGATGTCTTTTCTTGTTCCCACAATTGGTAGTACCTTTCCCACTATATTACCAAGGCAATATTCACAGCACCAATGGTGACTATGAATATGCCAGCATAGTTCTGAATTGCAAAATAGAACAGACCCTCCATATAGAAGACAGAAGTAAAACATTTATTCAGACACCAGAAAGCCAAATACCCACAACCAGAATGCCAAATTCATCATAGCAACAAAGAAATCTATACACGGTAACACTGCAGAGAACAACACTATCCCAAAGTCTTCCCACAAACAAACACTCACAAGCCCAGCTGTCTCCTTGCCCAAGTCTTCTCTCTCTCTCACCATATTAATTGCTCTGACTCCCAGCTTCCTCCCAGTTCTGCTCCATCCTTCCTGCTCGCTCCACCCGTTCAGTAAACTCCTCCCACCACAAACTCTATGCAATTATATTCAGTCTACTGGGGGCAAGGAAGATCTTCAAATTTCCTTAGGCCTATTAAAGGGCAGGGAAGATCTTCAAATTCCCATTAACATTACACCCACTAAAATTATTTTCTATCTGCTCTGCTTGTATTTTGAATATATATATTTACTTACTAGCTGTCTACCCCATTAGAAGGGAAATTCCTGAAGAACAAGGTTTGTTTTTTGCCTTTCTTTGTATATTCAGTGTTTGCCATAGTGCCTGATAGAACAGAAAATTTAAATAATTTGTCTAATTTCACGAAGAGTGGTGGTAACAGGTGGCAGCAGGACTGGAACTTGATCAATGTATGTATGTAAATGTACTATATATGAAACACCTTGTGAAGCAGCTGGTAGCTTAGTGGATGGAGCTCAGGAAAACCTGAGTTCAAACCCAGCCTCAGACATTTAGCAGTTGTGTGACTAGGCAAGTCACTTAACCACTGTTTGGCTAAGTTTCCTCAATTGCAAAATGGCGACAATAATAGCACCTACCTCTCAGCATTGTTTTGAGGGTCAAAGCACATACAACATGCACAAAATCAGGTTTCAAAAACGTAACATGTGTTAGAGCCACTACAGTTTAGCACTGGAATAAAATCTCAAAAAATCATTTAGTTTTGTGTTTTGCATACTGACAATATCATACACATAAATAATTTTGAAGTTCCTACAGTATAACTAAGATAAATTAATGTTTTTCCTAAGAGGAAAAAAAATTAATAAATAGTAAACTTTGTGAAGAAAGCAATGAATAAGAACCAAAGCTCCATCTCTACCCATTCTCTAAACAGAAAGTCAATTACTTGTATTATTAACACTATCTTCTGCTCAGATTTTTTTTTTCTTTTTTTAAGGTCACTGCCAGGAACCGGTACTTTGGAGCCATGCTAGTGAAACAAAGAGTTATCAGTTTGTGGTGGGACAGAAGCTTCAATACCAGTGTCTCAAAACAGCTAAATATGAGGGTACTGCTGAGAGTACCTGCCTAAAGATCAATGGAAAACCAACATGGGCTAAACCCCATCTGAAATGCACCAATGTTGGTTAGTATAGTCCTTTTTCAGTTACCTTTGTGATCCCTACCCTCTCCTCCACCCTATACATCTCCCCTTCCCCCCCCCCCTGCCACTCCCAGGCTTCTTTCATAGCCAGTAACATGACTTCAGCTTTCCAATCAAAACATTGCAAAGTGTTAACCCAATATCCAGCACAGAGTCCCCATTTTGAGGTTCAATTTAAATACTAACTAGCTTTGATCAGTCAGATGACCTCTTAGATATCTGGTCAGTGATTTTGAATACTTTTACCATACAATTTGAACTAGGACAAGGGTGACATGAAGGTGACAGTTCATTAAAGTCACTTCCAGATACCCAAGACACAGTGACGTGTCATGCCTTCTCACTGGGCTTCCAAAGTCTCCTGGAATACAATAGCCATATTTCCTTCTTTCTCTACCCAAATTCAGATTCTGGTGAACATTATTTGGTGACTCTTAGGACATTCATTCTCTGTCTCTATGCCTCTCTCTCTGTCTCTGTCTGTCTCTCTTTTTTTCTCTCCCCATCCCAATCCCTGCCTTCATACTAGGGGACTTACTGCTGATATTCCCTCAAATATTCTAATTTCTCAACTCCTCAATCTATTTAGCTCCCATGATCTACCCCTCTATTCCACTCAGCTACATAAAGAGATGTTCACATCTTTATAATGTTCCACTTTCATATTCAAAAACTCTGAAATTTTATTATCCAATCATACTCTTTTATCATTATGTCTATCTCTGTGCTTTCATACTCTTAACCCTATTCTCTCCTTACATTGACCTCCAAACCCTTTACCCTTCAGTATTTTCCCAAGCTACTACCCCTACTCTGGCTATACTCTCTTCCCTTCCTAATCTCCATTTGGTGGTGAACAAAGTTCCACTCTGCTCTTGAATCCCTTGTTCCCTTGTCTATCCTCACTCATGCCTTTCCAAGATTCAATCTTAGACTATTCTCACCATCCAACCTTAGATCCCACTCATGCGCCACTAAACTGAGCTGGAAGAATTTCAAAAAATTGTGCTAATTAGGCTCGCCACATATGTATGTTCTTTAATCTCAATTGCCCTGACTAGCAATAAGGCAAACCTTCTACTTCTCTCTTATTGATTCTCTACATCACTCAATCCAGAAACTGTCCCAGATCTTTTCTCTTTAAGCCTCCCATATTATCCCCTTACCCTTCTTAGCTAAAAGTTTTAGTTCAGAACAAAAAAAAGGCTCCTTTTTCTCCCCTTCTTATCTTGACCCCATCCCTTACAGCATCACTTCATCACTTACATCATGCCTGCCACTATCTTTTCCTTCACCCTCAGCTTCTGATAATGAGATGGCCCTTCTTGCCCTTGATTCCATCATCTCTCATTATCTTCAGCAGACCGCCCCACTATCATCCTATCTTTATCACTGTCTCCATTTCTGTGTTCCTCTTTCTGTATGTCTCTTTCTGTTTCCCTCTCTCTCTCTCTCTCTCTCTTTCTCTCTTTCTCTCTCTCTCTCTCTCTCTCTCTCTCTCTCTCTGTCTCTCTCTCTCTCTCTTTCTCTGTCTTTCTCTCTCTGTGTGTGTCTCTCTTTCTTCATCTCTCTCTCTCTCTCATCAGATTCATTCCCTTTTTCTTATAAATAAACTCTCTACCAACCCTAAAAAAAGCCACTCCTTCCTACTGTATTCACTGACTATAATCTTTTCTCTCTCCTCTCCTGAGCTAAATTTTTAGAAAATCAGTACAGTAGGTGCCTCTATATCCTCTCTTCTTGCTCTCCTAAACCTCTACAATTTCATCATTCTAACTTCATCATTCAACTGAAAATTCTTTCTTCAGTATTACCAATGATATTTTAACTGCCAAATCTACTAACCTTTTCTCAGTCCTCAATTCTTCCTGACCTCTCTGAAATATTTGGTGCAATTGACCACCTTCTTTTCCTGTATATTTCTCTCTAGGTGTTTGTAAAACTGTTCTTTCTTGATTTTCTTCCAACATTTTTAACTTCATTAAAGTTTGCTTTATTGGATCTTCACCAATTTAACACTCACTAACTATGGACATCCCCCAAGGTTCTGTGTTTGACCTACTTCTCTTTCATTTCCATAGTATTTCCTTCAATGACCTTAACAGCCCTCATAAATTCAATTATCAGCTCTAATAACATGATTCTTATATCTATATCCAGTCCTTTGTCCTTTTCCTAAGCTCTAGTTCTACATTATTATTGGGCTATCAGATATTTTGAATTTGTCAAACCATATCAAACTCAACATATCCCAAACAGAACTGATCATTCCCCCCTTCCCAAACTCACCCCTCTTCCAAACTTCCCTCTCATTGAGAAGAGTACCACCATCCTTACAGCCACCCATGCAAGTAACCTCAGTATTATTTTCAAATCCATACTCTCACTCACCTCACACAAAAAAATTATTGAGAAATTTTGTCTCCCTAATATCATTTGTCTCTATCCACTTTTACATATTAGCACATAGTTCAAGTCTTCATCACTTTTCTCTTCAAATATTGCAATAACCTCCTCTCTTTACCTCAATACCCACCCCAAACCCTCCTCAACACAAGTGCCAAAATGATTTCCCATGAAGAGAAAATACTGATTGTAATACCAGGAAACAGAAAGTGAAAAGTTATTTTCTTAAGTAAATGCCTCTAGCAGATATATTGTGATGTATCAGTAAATCCTAAAGATGGACAGATTTGATTACACAGCTTGAAGGAGCAACCAACCTGTCCATTTGCAAGAAACCCCAGGAGAGAGGGAAATGTAACAAGCATCAGTATCCTTGGCTTTGTTCTCATTTCATTTATACAAAGCTTTAAGGGAATAAAAAGTAGTTACTCCTCACAAAAAGGTAAAGGACCCTTAGCCTTGAAGAGGAGGTGGGAATTAGAGCCATTGTCCACCTTCTTACCTCCCTTTACCAGACCATCAAACCACTTTACCATTCCATTCAAGAACCACATTATTATACTATTTGATATAATTAGAACAAAAGGGACTTTCCCCCGCCTGTCACAGTTTCTAGAAAATATACTCAACAATTCTTTTTCACAGCTTCTACTGAAACATCCGTACCATCTTCATTTACTACAGAACATAAGATATCAGGTAGGTCAAATTATTTTATATATAATACTTATATCTTAAGAACAGGTATAAAACATGTTAAAAAGCACCCTTCTAGGTACTATGTAATGTTTGCCAAAGTTAAGGACAGATCCGGACTTTAGTATAATTCATATTGAGACATAACTTTTTATGATAAATTCTCAAACCATAGTCAACCAGTTGCTAGAAAGCTAACTTGAAACAGCAGAATGTCCTTTCAGGCCAGGAGATATTTTAGTGTGACAGATGGGACAAGGGTAAATATAAGTGAAGGCAAGAGTGATGGTGAGATGAGAATATGACTAGAGAACCAGAGAAGTAACATTCTACAATTGTTAACCTTTGTTTTCTGGTCAGGAAAATCTGATCCATAAGACTACATCTGTAAAAAGTAGAACAATTGTGGCGGCTAGGTGGTGCAGTGAATAGAGCACCAGCTCTGGAGTCAGGAGGACTTGATTTCAAATCTGGCCTCAGACACATAACACAAAAAAACTAGCCGTGTGTCTTTGAGCAAGTTACTTAACCCCAATTGTGCTACTTTCCCCCCTCCAAAAAGAAAAAAAAAAAAAAGGAGAACAATCCTGGGACCATGGGAATAATTCATGAAAGGATGACACTGCATTTGGCAAACAACAACCAAAAAAAAAGTTGATCATTCATTAGAATATTCAATGATTCTTGTTAGATCAAGAGTTACCTGAAAATTAACTTCCCTATTTCTATAGGGTGACCAGCATTCTTTCAGTCACCTCAAAGAGTCACCCTCAATTGTTCATTCTTAGTCACACACCCCCATCTAATCAGTTGCCAAGTCTTGTTGATTTTACTTTCTCAACATCTCTTCCATCTATTTCCTTCTGTCCACCCAATCTCCATGCTGAACCAAGCCCACATCATCTCATTTGAACTACTTTAAGAGCTTCCTGACTGATTTCCCTCAACACATTCTCTCTCATTTAACCTCTTCCACACAACTGCCAAACTGATATTCTTAAATCCCAACAATTTTTTCCACAGCTTCCACTGAAACATCTGTACCATCCTCAATTACTACAGATAATAAGATAGCAGGTAGGTCAAATTATTTTATGTATAATACTTATATCTTAAAAACCATTATTAAACATGTTTAAAAGCCATTCTAGGGATTATGTAATGTTTGTCAAAGCTAAGGACAGATCCAGATTGTAGCATAGCTCATATTCAGACATAACTTTTCATGATTATGTTCAAACCATATATGTTCAAATCAAATTTTCAGTTACCTGAAAATTAACTTCCTTATCTTTATAGGGTGACCAGCATTCTGCCAGTCACCTCAGTTGGCAACGAAAAAGTTATCCTCAACTCTTTATTCTTCTTTTTTTTTGTATTTATTCATTTAGTATTTAATTTTTTCCCAGTTCCATGTAAAAACAATTTTTACATTTGTTTTGAAAACTTCGAGTTCCAAATTCTCTCCCTCCCTCCTCTTTCTCCCCACCCTACACCCTCATTGAGAAGGCAAGCAATTTGACATACTTTTTACATGTGTAGTCATGAAAAACCATCTATAATAGTCATGTTGTGAAAGAAAAAATAGATGAAAAAAAACTCAAGAAAAATTTTAAAAAGTAAAAAAAGTATGCTTCAATCTTGTATTCAGACACCATCAGTTCTTTCTCTGGAGATGGATAGCATTTTTCATCCTGAGTCCTTCAGAGTTATCATGGATCACTGTATTGCTGAGGATAGCCAAGTCATTCACAGCTGATCATTTTACAATATTCCTGTTACTTTGTACCCAGTATATTTCACTTTGTATCAACCCATGCAAGTCTTTCCAGGTTTTTCTGAGAGCATCCTACACATCATTTTTTACAGTACAGTAGCATTCCATCACAATTACATACAACAATTTGTTCAGTCATTCCCCAATGGAGGGGCATCCCCTCAATTTCTAATTCCTTGCCCCCATGCTATAAATATTTTTGTGCATATGGGTCCTTTTCCATTTTATTTTTTATCTTTTTGGGGATACAGACCTAGTAGCAATATTGCTAGGTCAAAGGGTATGCATGGTTTTATAGCCCTTTGGGCATAGTCCCAAATTGCTCTATGGAATGGTTTATTCAATTCACAACATCTTACAATAGTATTTTAATGTCTCATTTTTCCCACATCCCCTCTACCATCGTCATTTACCTTTTCTGTCCTATTATCTAATCTAATAGATTTGAGGTAGCACCTCAGAATTGTTTTAACTTGCATTTCTCCAATCAATAGTGAACTAGAATATTTCTTTCATATGCCTATAGATAGCTTTAATTACTTCATCTGAAAATTGGTTATACCTTTTGATCATTTATCAATTAGGAAATGGCTCTTATTTTTATAAATTTGACACAGTTCTTTATATGTCAGATAAATGAGTCCTTTATCAGAGAAAGTTGCTTCAAAATTTGTTTTTCACAGTTACTATTGCTAATTGTATTTCCCTCCTTCCAATTCCCCACCTCCATTTATTATCTTCTCTCTCTCCTTTCTCTCTGTCCCTCCTCAAAAGTGTTTGGCTTCTGATTACCCTTTTCCCCAATCTGTCCTCCCTTCTATCACACCACACCCTTCTCTTATCACCTTCCCCTCTACTTTTCTATAGAGTAAGGCACATTTCTATACTCCATTGCCTGTGTATCACATTTTCCCAGTTACATGTAAAAACAATTTCAGCACCACCCCCATCTAATCAGTTGGCAAGTCTTGTTGATTTCAGTTACTCTACGTTTCTTCCATCTATTTCCTTCTATCTGTTCACACAGCCTTCATGCTAGACCAAGCCCACATCATCTCATTTGAACTATTGCCAGCACTCCTAATTGGTTTCCCTGAACAGTCTTTCTCATCTATCCTCCTCCATACAACTACCAAACTGATATTCTTAAATTCCAATAATTTGTTTCCACAGTTTCCACTGAAACATCTGTTCCATCTTCATTTGCTACAGAACATAAGATAGCAGGTAGGTCAAATTATTTTATGTATAATACTTGTATTATTAGTTATTAAGAATTATTATTAAATTATTAACATTTATTAAACAGTTATTAAACATGTCAAAAGCACCCATTCTGGATACTATGTAATGTTTGTCAAAGTTAAGGACAGATCCAGACTCTAGTATAGCTTATATTGAGACATAGCCTTTTCTGATGTTTTCTTAAATCCCAGGTTTGACCTAAAGCATAGGTCACCCACCAGAAGTTTCTAAGGTATCCTTTTGTCTCTAGAGTACAAACTCCTTTTTAAAGTCCTTAAAGTTCTTTGCAACATGATTCCAACATATCGTTCCAGACTATCTATATATTATCCCCCCTCACATATTCTAACCTCCACACAAACTGACTTACTTGCTGTTCCATGTACTTTATATCCATCTCCTGCTCAACTTCATGCCTGGCATGCTCTATCTCACCTCTACCTCTTGGTTTCTTTCAAGTCTCAGTTCAAGTGCCACCCCTATCAGGAGGGCTTTCTTGATTCTTCAGACTGTTAGTTCCTCCCCATACCACTTTTCTTGTATTTTATATAGGTCAGTACTTTCTTCTCCAAAAATTTGTGATATTCTCTTTCCACCCCCCCGCCAAGTAAAATTTAAGTTCCTTGAGGACAGGATTTTAGTATTTGTATCCTCAGCATCCAGCACAGTGCTAATTTTCTAGTAAGTGGTTAATAAATGCTTGTTAATTGGAAATGAGATTGGAAACATAATTTTGCCAATATATTAATGAAATAACACAAGTGAAGTGGAAATAAATAATTCTTAGTTATTCATTGTTGGAAGGTAGTTTTTATAATGACAGTGTTCTATTAAATTTGACTAAATTTATAAAATGTGAACAAATTTATAAAGTATAAAATAGATATATTAGTAAATATTATTCCATTCAACCAAATACTTAGGGTAATGAGTAACAGGACTAAAAATAATGGAACCCCAAAAAAATGTTGTTTAATGCACTAAATGTGACGTATATCATCAAAGATGATAGCACATGCCAAGGGACAGCCAATAGTTGGATGTTCATCTTACACCTGCCTCTCTTTCCCCAGCCTCTTCAAACTTTCCATTCCCCACCAGCATCTACCTCAAGGCCCAAGGTCAGCTCACTGTTCATCAGCCATTATATCTGTGAGAAGATCGGGACTGATTTCACCCTGGGAATTAGTTTGATATCAGTAAATGTGAAAAGTAAAACTAAGATCTCTGAGTTGGCCTTGGCTGGGTTCTATACTTGGCTTCACTCTGTAGTCTAGATGCTACTCATCACCTCCCTTCCTAAATTGGCATGACCCCCTGCCTTCCTTCCTGGCCAGACTTGGAGGGAAGTGACATGACTTGGCTTGTCATAGACAGCTTTCATGACTCTAGATGTCACTGGCTTAAGTAATGTCCAGCAATGGAGGAGGGAAATAAGTTCAAGGTTAATAGGCCTGAGTTTAGCATATTCTCTATCCTGGTATGCTGGACCTCTGAACCTTCCTGAATCGTCTTTTCTCAACCTGCTCGAGTATAGTATAGTAGGGATGACACCAGTGCATTTTCCATGGAAAAAGCCTTCTCCCCAACCTAGCCTCGTTAGTTTTTCAGAGGGTCAGTAGAGAGAACCTGAATGTTTTGCTCTACTCAAAATTAGACAGAAAGCATCAAGAAATCAACCAATAAGCATCTCCTTCTTTAGGGAACACGTGTCTAAAAGCCTCATTGTAAAGGAGATTTGCCTAGTGTACCAGGCTCAAACTAGCTACTACTTCCCGTGAGCTGATAGATTTGATCTCGTATTGTTTGTCCTTGGCAGTTGCTGCTTGTATTCTCCTGATGAGTTTTGCAATCTTTCTGGCCTGGTTCACCTGGAGGAAAAAATGGTAAGTCAAGCACTGACGTAAACATTTTCCAGAACTGGAAAAAGATTTAAGAATAGTTAACAATAATGGACCTAGGCAATATTTTTGTCAGTTACAAACACAGAACTTCAACCAATCAATCAACAAGCATTTATCAGTCCCCTACAATGTACCAATCACTTTGGTAAGTGCTAAAGATAACAATACAAAGATGAGATAGTTCTTATGAGCAAAGAATTTTATACTTTTCAGGGAATATACACGTTCCCAGATATGTATACTGAGGCCATATGTACAATAAGTACATAAAAATGAGGGAGGATAAATGGTATTGACATTTGTGGGAATTAGTAAAGGCCTTGATGCATTTGAGCTGTCCTTGAAGTGAGATAGAGATTCCAAGAAGCCGATAAAGAGACATTCCAGACAGTCTTTGCAAAGCCACAGAGGCAGGAGATAGAACGGCCACATATAGAAAGTAGCAAGGCCAGGGGGCAGAGCCAAGATGAATGCATAGAAACAGAAACATGCGTAGAATTCGTCAGCTCACCCCAATAGGGAGAAAAAGTAAGCAAGACTATCAACCATAAAAATGTTAGGTCAAGGTGTAGCGTATAAAGAGGAAAGCAATGGGCTACATTTTCTATAATAGACCATACGAACCATCTTATGAAACCCGAAGAACTGAAGGAGGATTTAATAGTAAATTAAGAATAGAGAGCTTAATTGAAATAGGCAATAGAGCACGCACACTCCATGAGGTCCCCCCATAACCACCTCAAATACCTATAAAAGATGACTGTAAACAAACTTCAGAGCTACAGAACCCACAAAGTGACAGAGAGAAACAAATCTCCCACTGAAGACAAACTGGCAGGCCGGCAGGAAGGGTCCATCACAGCCCTGGGAGCTGAGCCCTGCATGATCCTGCATGTTTAGCCCCAGGGCAGCCCTGATTAGCCATGTATGGAGGGACTTTGGGCAAGTGGATCACCAACAGCTGTGGTGGTTTCCAAAATTATCAACCCATATATGCCAAAGGCAAAGTAAAAGGTCAGTGTGGATTTTGGGAACAGGGGGAATGAGAGTGTGGTCTGGCCTCTGCCCCAGGAAAGGAGAAGAAGCTGAGGAGTGGCAGCCATGCAGCCACCTCCACATGGCTGCTTCAGAGCTCCTGGCCTACAGATCATAGGGGGACCAAGCACAATTCTGAGGGGTAATTGCTCTTGCTTTAACCTGCTTGGATCTGGATAGCTGTCTTGGGTGGAGGTCCTGGGGTGTGTGACCAGGTGCCAGAGCCTGTGGAGCCTTCAGAGAGGGCACCCAACTAATAGCTCCAGCAGCTGCACAAACCCCAGCCATCTGAGACAAAGCTCTCCTCTCTGGAAGCAGAGTTCTATTGTGGCAAAAAGCTCAAAAGTCAAGTAATTGAGTGGCAACATGAGCAAGCAAAGGAAGCAAAGCAAGCACAGCAATCCAACTTTAGATTGCTTTTTTGGGGACAAAAAGGATCAAAGCATGGAACAGCAGGAAGACAACAAAGTCAGAACTCCTGCTCCAAAAGCTTCCAAGAAAAATATGAACTGAATACAGGCCACAGAGGAGCTTAAGAAGGATTTTGAAAATCAAATAAGAGAAGTGGAGATAAAATTGAGAAGAGAAATGAGAATGATGCAAGAAAATCATGAAAATCATGAAACCTGACTGAAGAAAATAACACCTTAAAAAAACAGACTAACTCAAATGGCAAAAGAGGCTCAAAAAGCCAATGAGGAGAAGAATGCCTTAAAAAGCCAAATTTGCCAGAAGGAAAAAGAATTTCAAAAGCTCACTGAAGAGAATAACTCCTTCAGAATTAGATTGGAGCAAATGGAAGCGAATGACTTTATGAGAAATTAAGATACTATTAAACAGATCCAAACGTATGG
>CM053585.1:396248529-396281521 GCA_028646515.1 Pseudochirops corinnae
CTATAAAACATTGATAGCGTTGTCAACATTCTCCTTTTAGATCTATATAAATGTAACCAAAAGATAAACAAAAAAAGATGTTAAGAACCTGAATAGATTCCTTATCTTCTATTTCATTTAGTTAACAAACTTTTCTTTATTTTCTCTTCCATTCCTTCTACCGCTATCACCAATACTGGGGGGAAAGGGAGAAGGAAAAACCAAACCCTTGTAACAAATATTCAGAGTTGTGGTGACATCATAAACAAATCAAAGGAGCAAGGTAAAGATTCTTCCAAGTGTATGGCTAGGGGAAGAGTTCATGGCCAAAATAAGAGACGAGAAAATACAGAAGATAAAATGGAAAATCTTGATTGCACAAAATTTTTAAGGTCTTGAACAACCAAAACCAATACAGTAAAAATTAGAAGGTAAACCCATAACTAGGGAAAATCCTTGCCGCAAATTTCTCTAATAAAGGTCTCATATCCAAAATATGAGAATTTATAAGAATAAGAGATATTATCTAATAAGTCAAAGGATGTGAATTGGCAGTATTCAAAGGAAGAAATCCCACTTATCAAGAAACAAATTTTAAAAGGCTCCAAATCACTAATAATTAGAGAAATGTAAATTAAAGCAACTCTGAGGTTCATTCTCACACATATTAGGTTGACAAGGACAATAGAAAAGAAAATGACAATTGTTGGAAGTGCGGTGTGGATACATGCATAGTAGCATACTATTGATGGGTCTGTGAACTGGTCCAGTCATTCTGGAAAGCAATTTGAAGATGTGTATCTCCTCTGACCCAGCAATGCTCCCACTACATCTATGCCCCAAAGAGATCAAAGAAAGAGAAAAGTATGCATATGTATAAAATATTTGTAGCAGTACTCTTTATGTAATACTAAAGAACTGGGAACTAAAAGGGAGCCCATCTATTGGAAATGGCCAATCAAATTATATATGAATGTAACAGAATAGAATTGCACCATAAGAAACTACAAAATAGTTTCAGAGAAACCTGGAAAAAATGTATGAACCAATGCAGAATGGAGTGAGCATAATCAGTAGAAAAAATTATATAATAACAGTAGTATAAAGAAAAACAGCTAAGAAAGACAGTCAGCTTGGGCCTCTACTATAGAGAGTCACTGAAGATTTATGAAAACTTGTGGCCAAATATTGTGAGTGTCCTGACAGAAATAGCATCCTGGAATGGAATTTAAAGCTAGAGCACCTATGAAATATTAATTTTAATCTCTTCTCCTCATAATGAAGATAGAGAATAGCGATCTACCTGGAACTGTATTATATTATTTTATATATAAAATATATGTGCTTGTATTGTGTTACTGCAGGAGGAGACGGCAAGCTGACAAAGAAAAGACCAAAAAAAGAGAAGCAAGAAGCCAACAGTACTGTGGCAAGAATCACATGCCTGACAATCCTATAGGACTCTTGTCTGCTTAGTGTCCTAAAAGCCTGTCTTGTTTTTCCCTGACATCCCAAGGAGCAACCACATAAGCTAAATGTTCACCTGTCAAGCCAATGTTAATGGTAGCAAGTCTTTTAGAAGTGTTGGGTTTTGCCATATTTGATCCCCTGACTTAAGAGAGAAGACACACAGTTCCATAGTTCCATCAAAAACAAACATTAACATCCATCAGAATTGCTTTACAGAATAAAATTTTGGGCTCTATCAACTTCTAAACACAATCCATCTTGATCCATTTATTGTGACAAGCTGGTAAGCACTCTACTAGTTTGGCCTAGTAGAGGGATAGGAAAAAAAAAAGAGCTCTTCACTAGGCTAAAATAATAACTTTCCTTTAGGTGTCAAATTACCTTCTGATTCCATTCATTCATTCATTCATATGTTCATTCATTCATTCAACAAAACGTCTATTAACCGATGGCTGTGTGCTGTGCTAAGCCTTGATGAGATACAAAGATAGATAAGACCTGCTCTCTGTCTTAAAAGAGATTTCGATTTGGTGAGAAAGGACATGAACACACACACAGCCTTCTAATACTTTATAATAATTTTCCAATTTTATTGCATGTCCTTTTCATTCTCAAGGGGATGGAATAATGACTAATCTGTTTGACCTGACTTCCCAAGCTTATGGGCAAATGAGAGACAAATGATCATTTTAAAATCACCTGCCTACCTAGATGTACTGTTTAACCCCTGATCCCCCATCTCTAGCCTACCCTTGAAACTTTCAGTACAAATGAACTGCATAGTCTTCCTTCTCATCTCCAGCATTTAGGTACGTCCTTCATTCTTTTCCCATAGCCAGGGTACTCCCTATTATTCCCTCTGTGCTCTTTTCTTGACCTTTTTTAATATATTGCCTGTCAATATCTATATCTCAGAACTGGAAGTAACAATGAGAAAGCAGAGGCAAAGAGAGGGGAAGTAGTTTGCTTAAGGGCATAAAAACATTTTTTTAAAGCAAAACTAGAATTATTTAACTCCTGCCTTACAGTACAACCCTATTGCCACTATTTATTTAGTGGGTAATCATGTCTGAAACTTCAGATTGATGAGGAAAAAAGCAAAGATCACCCCGAGATGACTTGCCTACAAACTACCCGTGTTTGTTTCTATGAATGAAAAAGGTTTGTTAGCTAATAAAAAGAGGATATTCCTCAGAACTACACAGAGTGTAAAGAAAAGATGCTCCTTTGAGATTTGCCCCAACTTCCCAATACAGAATGATACAAACAAACAAAACTCCAGCACAAACATAAGTAATACCTGGCCCTTTTGCTCCAATTCACCCCACCCCTTGATGACCTGCCCTGGTTTCTGTAGGCTCTTTGAGTAAAGATTAGTTTGTTTTGTTATGTCTTGTATTTGTATCCTCAGCACCTGGCACACTGAGTAGACCATAACAGGCATTTTTTAAATGTTTGACCATTAACAAATTGCTAGTAAACACACTACAAACTGCAGAGAAATAACTTTTAAGTTTTTTTCCTTTTCAGTTTACAGTTCCTTTTCTAGCTTGATTCCACCTAGTCTTCACTGGGAATGGTTACTTTAGATTACAAACTACAATAAGGCAAGTGAAAATGGCTTTATAACTTTATATAGCATCTAACACAGTACTACATCCTTTGGGGCACTATCATAGCAATTTAAAACTCAAAGGATCTTAAATTGTTATCACTGAGACTAGACTATAACACAAATACACCAGTATATCTGTGATCTCATTGATTTTAATGTTCCTTCTAATCATAAAGCTCTCAACCCATTCATGCTTGCCCATCTTACGTGCCTCTTGTCTATGTCTTCCCCTAAGTTTGCTACACAAGGTCCACTCAATGTGCCAGAGACCTTCTTTATTTGTTCCTGACATTCCAAAGACATCAGTGAAACACTCAGGCTTTCCACTCAATAATCCTTTACCCTCAAAAGGTGAATGACTAGAATATGTGACATATAAGCATAAACTAAGTCAATCAATTGGTTAATTGTACAATCTCTGGCCGTATTTGACTAACTCAGAATGTATGATAAGACTAAAATTGACTGACCTATCCAAATTTTTAAAATATGCAATTTAGGGTCATTTGAAATTATTAGGACTATTAGCTCTGAGTAGAGGTAGGCCAAATTGATAATTTTCTGTCCAAGCAACAAGTTCTGCAACCTCTTTGACTTTCAGCTAAGAAAAATTCTCAAAATTATACATAGTAGAAAAGTACTTTTATGAATTTTTTTAGCTTAATACAAGTTAGATATTAAATAATGCCTGTAACATAAGGTAGGTATTACAATTTCAGTAGGAATACAATATCAAAATGAGTTGGTTTTAAGGGGGCTTAAGGTGTGAATCAATTCAAACAAGCATTTATTATGCACTCAGGGCATAATTCTTTTGATTTCTCCAGGGTTTATTTGCCATTAACAAATAGATGCATTTTTACAAATGGACCAGTTTCTAAACATGAGTCATAACAAAGGAGAAATGTGAATATGTGTAACTGTGCTCCTAACTATTCATCCGATAGAGCAAATTTCATCTTATTACTATATTCTTTCTAGCCTACAGCAAACCAACTTAAGGTTTTCAAAAGACAATGCCTAGTTTCATTCATAAAGACTTCTTCCCAAAATTAATTGACTCTCATTCTCTATGGAAGTTATGAAAAATGTTGAAATGGTTAATGAAAAAAATAGTAGGTAGCTGACTCTTGCTTGCAAAGAAAATGTCACAAAAGATTTCAGGAGTATTCTCAAATAAAAATAAGAATGTGTTCTTTTTCTCCCGGCGGGTAACCATTGAACAGCCCTTGCCAAGAATGTCCTCCCAAGGACATGTGTTTTTCAGACAGCTGGTTGTAATTAATAGTAATTTCTGGTTATAGAAAAAAGTCAATAAATAACCTTGGCCTCTCCAGAACATGAGTAAATTCATACAAAACAGGCACAGATTCAATTGGAAGGATTTTATTTATTGAGGTCTGTGATTTCATCAATGTAGGCAATATGAGAAAACTCCCTTTACAATCCAGATCAGAAATACCATAAAATTTAAAATTTAGAGAGTTGCCTTGAGCACTGAAAGTTTATAGACCCAGGATGTGTCAGATTATAGACCCAGGATGTGTCAGAGGAAAACAAAGTTTTCCTGATTCTGTGACTAGTTCTCTCTTACTTTGCTACACTGACTCTTTTAGTATGAAATCTGAGAAATCAAACCAACACCCTTATTTTACAGATGGGGGAGGAATATATGTATATCTATATATGTGTGTCTATTATATATGTACTATATACATTATATATATATATATATTTATGAAGGAAAATATCTTTGAACTTATTAATTCTTTAAAAAGCAACCAAAGAAACATCAATAACTGTCAACCTATATGCATACTCTCCCACCTGTAAAAAATCTCTTATGTCAAATTTTTTATGTTCCAATCAAATACGATTAAGTTCAAATACAGATATAGAAATATAATACCTTCCTAGGTACTGTTGACTTGGAACAAACAAATTAGCATCCCTTCCTTGGGCTGCTCACAAATGCAGTGTTTGTTGAACATCAGGTTTTATGTAAGTTAGCATTAGAGTGTACCTAGAAAATCCTATATACAGTAGCAGATTTTCAGTTGACTTGGACATTTTATACCAAGAAATTTATCAAAATTGCAAATGCATTTATGTGGTATGTCTGATCTTTCCATAAACATTGTGCATCTAGCAAGAAATCATATAGTATAAGTGCAAGTTATTCAGAAGCACTGATGAACAAGAACTATATTTTAACATAGCAATAACCATTTCAGTGGGGAAGAAAATCTTGAAAACTGTACTGTACCACCAGTAAAGATATTCATTCTTAATTTTTTCGCAACTTTTTACACCAGTTGTAAAAAGTGAAATAATTTATATTGTTATTTTACCAGAAACAAGCTCTTTAGTATTAGTATTATATTTATCTACTACTATGCAAAGAATATTTTCGTATTAATAAATACCAGTGAATCAATATGTAATAGTTTATATTGAGAAAAAACCAGGGTTCTTCTGTTGTTATAGCTATTACTTTTTGAGGTGACTATCTGTACTTATTGAAAAATACTGTTTTAGTTAGACTAAGGACATAGCTTTAATCAACAAATTTTTCCTCTGGCATTTGGTTTATTGGGAGTTGGAAAACAGTATTAACTATGTAGAGTGCTGCTACAATGTACTAACGATATCACTTCAGAAGCACTAGTGATTTTAGTAATGTTCATTGTGTAACTGTACATCTATTTAAAGAACATCTTGATGTATTTCAGAATTGGCATTTCAGATTTTAAGTTTAAATTGTAGAGATTTTTTCTATATATGATCTACTTTTCCTTGGTTACAATTTTCTTGTCTTCTTGCCTGGAAGTAATAGTGCAACTAAGTAGTATACTGGAAAAAGAGATAAGTAAGACAAACAAAATATAGTTTATTTTAGCATTTTGCTTGTTTTCTTAAAATTATCAAGTTTTAACTTTACAAGTTTTTATATGTGACCAAAGAAAATGCACTTAAAATGGGTACTTATAGCTCAACGGATTTATTCTGCATTTGTATATTTAATAAAAACTGTTACAAAATATTTGTGGTTCATGTGGTTTATGTTAATGGCATCCTGGGTTGGCACATTAAGCTATTAATTTAAAATGTGGTTACTTCTTATTTGGTTTGTGGATTTTCAAACTCAGATTTTTTTTATTCTCTCTTCACCCCTCTTTCCCCCCTTTTGGCTGTGTCATTCATAATGAACTCTTTCATCTAAGATCAGGCAAAGAAAATGTTTCCTCCAACTAACACTAACTACATTTCCTTGCATTATTTGGAGCAGTGAGTTTCTTTTGTCCTGTGTTTATATTATACAGATAATAATGTTTGCTTGCTATTTAAAATAATTTAGTTAAGAGGATTCTACATGTTTAATAAGTATAAAAATGGCATTTAAATAGGAAAGTTAGATATAACCATGAGTTTTTAATTGAGCTTAGTTAACCAATAGCGTAAGCTTCCTCTATTATCCTGAGTAGAAGAGTTGGCAGCATAATTTCTAATATGTGAAAGCAAAGTCAAGATTCAAAACTGTTTGGTGTCAGAAAATTTATTAGGTTGTGCTTTGATTCAAATTGCAGAATGTGATTTCTCGTGAAATCTCTGTGCAATTTTTGTAACAGTTTTTATTAAAAATACAAATGCAGAATAAATCCACTGAGCTATAAGTACCCATTTTAGGTGCATTTTCTTTGGTCACATATAAAAACTTGTAAAGTTAAAACTTGATAATTTTAAGAAAACAAGCAAAATGCTAAAATAAACTATATTTTGTTTTGCATTTGTGGTTTAAGGTAGTAATTGAAGTTCCTAGGATTTTCACTTGGATGTTAATGGGACAAGAAATTTTTTTATATATTCCTTAGTACCAATATGAGTTAACTTTCTAATTAACTAAAATAGACATAAATATAATGAATTTTGTGTCATTGAATAGATCCTCTGGTTTATAGTTATTGAAAACACTCATAATCATTTTGAAGCACTTCTTTAAAGTACTACATTTATTACAATAGCAAGACGCACTTTAATTGTTGGACTATTCGATAGACAATGATTTCCTTTAGAGTTTCTCAGTGTTAAAGTACAGTGGAAACTAATTATACTTTGGAGACACATGAATACCCTATAGAGCATGGTATCACTGCCTATATAGCTGATTAAAAGCAAGTGACCTTGACTATTGTTGTCTTGCCTGTCTAAAGTTCATGTGAGAGTTTTGGGTATTCTTGGGACTATAATTTAAACCAGCATACCTCTCTATTAAATTGGTTTGAGAAGGGATGTTAAATTAGGTTAGATTTCCTTAATTTAGGTTGGTATAGTAAAGATCTTTAAAGAAAACTGATATCCATATAATTTTAAAAGTTAAAAATAGAAAAGTAAGTGAAAGGAATTCAGATGGGGCAGTACACAGAGAGAAAAACAAACAAACAAATTATGTAACAGTCAGGATGCAGACCATGAAAAGCAAGTAAACAAGGATCACTAAAAATCAAGAATCAAAATACCCAGAGGGATTTCTGGTTTTCTCATAGGGATGTCAAGCCCCAGGGTAATTTCTATTCTTCTTACTAATTAGCACTACATAGGGATCATGACAAATATCTAAATAATGCTGAATGTAATCACATAATACAGCATCATATAAAAGAGACAAGGGGCCCATTTACAGGAGTGATATTTTTATGCATCTAATACCACCAAATAAGAAGACAAAATGAACACTGTCAAAAAACTTTAGGGAGATATATATGTATAGGCATGTTTTCATTTGAACTGGTTACACTAGTAACAGTTTCTGATGACTATATACAATTTCAGAAAGCATGTTATTTATGTGTAGTAAATTGATTTTGTTCTTTATCTAGATACAGATCTTGATACTAAGTCTGTTGTTGACAGATGTGTGGTCAGTTTGTCTCAGAAATTATGGAGATAATTATACTGCTTTATAGTCTGTATGGCCCCAGATCTTCTTAAATCTCAAAGGCTGTCAATTGCCTGCTTCAGGGATACTGTATTAGATAAGTACAGTAGGAGGCAAGACAAGATCACCCAAGTCCTCCATAACAAAGTATTAATATTTTCTGCTTATCTTCAAGAAAGACTGCAAGCCCCTCCAGAATTCCACAGCATCAATCTATGTCAGCGTTATCTCCATTTAGGATGGAATAGTGGTGAATAATGATTCCATGCTGCCAATAGAAGCCTAAAAGTTTTGGTACCCAATATTTTGAAAGCTCTGCTCTATTACAGAATACAAATATATCTTCTATACCATAGTTCTTTAGTTCTCCCATTTCCTTTTGGAGATTTCTCCAAATCTTTAAATTTTTTAATTTACAGCCTGAAAGAGAACATAAGCCTAGGAACTGAGAACAACTCACAAGGGATAAGGGTAGTCATGATACCTGAAATGGAATCTGTTCATTTTCAGTATTTTGTTTTTTTGGAGGGGAGAAGGCAAGGCAATTGGGGTTAAGTGAGTTGCTCAAGATCACACAGCTAGTTAAGCATCAAGTGCCTGAAGTTGGATTTGAACTCAGATCCTCCTGATTTCAAAGCCAGTGCTCTATCTACTGTACCACCTAGCTGCCTCTGAGTCTGTTCATTTTCAACTGACTCTTCATCTTGTGCCAAATTCACTCATCTGCATTGTACTGGGCATCTTCATCACCTTCACAGGGAGGCTGCTGGGAGCCCAACCTGTACAAAATCGTTACAGGAGTTATCAGTACACAAAATAAAGGCATCTTCATTGTTAGGGAAATCATGACTTGAGTAGGCTAGTAGTAACAGTTTTTGGCTCAGCTGCTCCTAAAAGAGAGAGGGTACCCAGGGGCTCAAGTGGACCAGAGGGATGCTGGTACCACTTCCTAGAGTTTCTTCTCTCTTAGTTGTAAGTCAGTATGTCTATCTAGGATAGACAATACAGAATTACAATGAGCTAAACTCAGAATTAAGCAGAAGGAGTAAAAAGTAATGCAGGAAATGAACTAGATTACTTTGGGGAAATTGAAGATTTTCCTAAATTACCCCAAGTTTCGTATGGAAACACATATGCAATAGTCTTTGAAGAACTGAAAATGAATATCACACAGAGAGTAACAGAGAAAAGCATGATAGGTACGAGCAGGTTGCACTATACAATCAATGAAAAACTTTAAAGAACAGGAATAAAAGATATTATCAAGGAAACGTATAGTAGGAAAAGACAGTGGACTGGCCATGTGTCAAGGAGGTAGGATAATAGATAAATAGTCATAATCAGAGAGACCTTTGGAGCAAACTTATATAAGAACACAAACAACAATCATTCAGCTTGGGCAGGTATGGATGGGCTACGATCTGCACAAGGGAATTTCCAAGACAATGAAATCACAAGTACATTTGAGTGTTCAGATATTTGAGTTGCTGGTCCTATGGCTGAGATAAGAGTGCCTCCTTCACTAAAAGAGCTTTTTAAAAAAGAAACTCTGGCTTTTGAAATAAAACCTCGACAAATCCCACTCTTCTCATGAGGAAGTAATATTTTTGACCAAAGATTACATCTAGAGTCAAAAGTTGGAAACTGATAAAAGTTCCATTGCCACATGCCCAATCAAACCTATTCAAGGAAGCATCTGAGGAAGATTACAAGTCCAGCTGTGTAACATCCACACAAAGAGTATCCATCAGAGCAGTACTGGCAGACCATGTGTCCAGTAGAGACCAGTATGGTGGGTGAAAGATGAAATGACTGAGGAAACAAAGGTTTGATCTTCTAAGCATGTCAATTTTTTAAGCAATGAATGCCTAACAAATCAGGCTCCTTCCTCAGCTTAGGGCTGGACCCCAAATACAGGGAGAAACAGACTTTTATACATTAAAAACAATTAACCAAATAAGGCCAAAGAAGTGAAAGGAAACAGTACAACATTAGGTAATCTGATTTCTAAACTGGAGGAAAGACTAGGGACTTTCCAAGTTGGGAGGGGGAGAGTGAACAGGTGCAACTCCCTGAATTCAGAAAAAGAGGTGTTCCACTCCCCACAAGTATATGTAAACAATCAAAGGAACATGGAAACAATAACTGATTGATCAGTATGGGGCCAGTTTTCAGATAAGATATTGGATTGCTTAAGATGTACATCTCTGAGAAACTCCTTGCATCAATCTGTGAATTTGATGGAGTTTCTAATCAGCATAACCTAGGCCCTTGGTTAATGGTCCCTAGCCAACAGGGAGAGGTGACTCAGTTTCCCAGCCATGCAGGACTAGGTGCAAATAACACAATAAGGTTTACTCCCAATTCCCACAAATTAATAAAGTGTTCTTAGAACACAGAAATTGGACTAGACTCTTAGCTGAACAGAAAGAGAATTAAGTTAGCTCCAGAACTATCACAAGACTGAGTCAGCGTGGTTCACTCAACTCCCAAACAACCATTTGCTGTCCTAATCCCTTCAATTTCCTCACCAGCGGGGAGTAGGTCCAGAAGGAGCAAGATGAGGAAATATCCAATGAATATACAGCATACATAAAAGATTATATCACAAGCAAGGAAGAAATTATATTTCACATCTCTGGATGAGAAACAGTTTATGATTAAACAAGGGATAGAGAAGTTCACATAAGATTTAAAAGATTTTGTGCAAACAAAAGCAATGGGAGTAAAATTATAGGAGAAACTGACAATTGAAGGAAAGACCTTTGCAGCCTGTTTCAATGAAAAAGGTCTTATATTCAAGATATACATACATGTAGGCATGTACATATATATACATATGTGTGTATACACACACATACATATTCACATTTATAAGTATAGTAAAAGTCTATCCACTATATGTAGCAAGGATGTTACTGTGCAACTTGAAGAGGGCAAGGTAGACATCTCTAGCTTCTTCTTCCTCTATCCTTCCTGCCAGGAAGAGACGCAGGATGTTTGGCCACTCTGTCCTCCTCAGAAAGAGAAGGGACCAGGCTAGAATTATATTTATCTACTCCCTTAAATACTATTTCGTCTAGGGGATGTGGTTTTCAGATTCAAGCTAATGGACCTCAAGCATCATATCTAAGGCTTAATTTCCCACCAAATACAGTTCCATACAGAACAATCAGGAAAGAAACCCATTTATCCAAATCACTAGCAAGAACAGAAGTCATTTAAGAAAAGATAACAGACAACAAAGAGGAGCTCTCCTGTTAAGAATGAGATGACTCAGCTCAGCCACGAGAGGGAGTCCTAGATCTCACCCGAGGAGAAATTCCTCAAAGTCTCTAATTTAGTCTCTCATGCTCGTTCCTGTCATGTCAACTTCTTTCCAGTCTTTTCCTTCAGCACTCTGATGTGGGTTTGGGATCATTTGTCTTCTCTCTCAAAGCTATAACCTAGAGAAGCATCAAAATTAATAATTAAAGAAATGGAAATTAAAATAACTCTGAAGTTTCAACTTATACCCATCAGATCAGCAAAGATGACCCCAAAAAATGACAAATGTTGGAGGGGTTGTGGAAAAGCAAGGATACTGATACAACTGTTGCGATGGAGCTGTGAATTGGTCTAGTCATTCTGGAAAATAATTTGAAACGATGCCCACAATATTCACCCAATGTTCACCCACTACTACATCTATAATCTCAAAGAAAACTTATATTTACAAAAGTATTTCTATCTGCTCTTTTTGTAATAACAAAAAAATTGGATATTAATGGGGTGCCCATCCATTAGGAAATGTCTAAACATATTATGGGATACAAAAGTGATGGATTATAATTGGGCCATAAAAATTATAAAATTGACATTTACAAAGGAAATTGGGAAGACCTGTATGAACTGATGCCAGAATGAAGTGAGCAGAGCTAAGGAAACAATTTATACAATAACATTATAAATCAAAACAACTTTAAAAGACTTCAGAGCTCTGATTAATGCAATCACAAACTATGATTCCAGAAGGCCAAAGATGAAGCATACTCTTCACCTTCTGACAGAGAGAGGCTCGACTTAAAATGCAGAATGAGATATACATTTTGAAATATGGAAATGTATTTTGCTTGACTATGCATATTTTCTGTGAAGATTTTGTTTTTGTTGTTGAGTTGAGGGAGAGGATATTGGGAGGAATAATTAATTATTAAATAGAAAAAATGACAAAGTTAAAGTTAAAAACAAAAAAAGATATAAAATAGATAGCACAAAAGTTATTTTACCAATAAAAAAAAAACAATGTATGTTCATAAGGTCTCAGCTTGGAAGATAGGAAGGGGAAAAAGGAAACTTTGCTTCTGAACATCCAATTACTATTATCATTATGTTTCAAAGGAAGGAGTATGGGAGCCCTCACCCAAAAATTGAGTGTCCCACTTGACTCTCCTTGCATGCCCCCTGTGTAGTAATTCATAGGTAGAATGACTGATTATTCATTTTCTGACTCCTCTCTTCCAGAAACCATGCAAATCACAATTCCCAGAAATCCAAGACCAAACACATCATCAACTGGTGAACTACAGAATTATTTCTGCTTTTATCTCTTTTCTTTTCTATAATTCCAGTGCGACCTCTGTTAGACATGATCCCTCCTTTTTGAGGGTCAATAATCAAAAAATGTTTATGAAATGTCTACTATGTGCCAGGCACTGTATTACGGCCTCAGGATACAAAGCAAGGAATAAGGCGGCCTCGGCCTTCAAGGAGCTCACAATTTAATGATGGAAGATAATACACAGAAGAAGGTGAAGGTGATGGGAAAGATGGGCTGGGGGGTGGGGTGGAATGATGAAATCCTCCAGTGGGGTGTGAATTTTAGAGTAGACTTGATTTTGCAAAATGATAGTTTTTGGAAACCATGAAATTCAGGTGATCATCTGGGCAGGAAATAATGAAATTAATTCCTTGGTTGCCCTCTTCAAGCAGAGGGTCTAGACCAGAGTGGGATTTGTTCTATGAAGTTTAGATTCAGTCTAAGGGCCATACTTGAGGACCTAGAGGGCTAAATGTGGCCTCAAGGATGCAGGTTCCCCTCCCCAGATGTCCACTTTCATTCACTCCAACTAGAAGAAGACAGGCATCCCTACCAAGATTGGTAGGGAGTAAGACATAAACTGTTGGTTCTGCTACCAGATCTATGCTTTGGGATCTTTAAACATAATAATTGATTGAAGTGGGTGAAGAATCATAGGACTGAAATGTCTACCCAAAGCTGGTTAACAAAGGGAATGTAAAGCATCAGGGCTATGTTCTTAGGGTCCATGGAGTCGTTTGGGCCCAGTTGGACAATTACTTTTGGAGTTATGGAAGAAGAGACAGGTGGAGGGGCTGGTTTTCAGGGTGAAAACAGAAGAAAATAAGAATCAATTAAAACTACACAGATACATAGTGCAGAAGCTATTAAACTCTCCAAGAAGTTTGGCCTTTAAAAGGCTGGCCCTTGGCAGGAAGATGACCTTGATTTTTTTTTTTTGGTCAAGTCAGGGTCAAAATGGAATGCTTATAGGTTTTTCTCTTGATTTTTGCATGTTAATACTAACTGAGCTTCACTAAGGAAGGGGGAATAAACTCCTAATACACAACAATCCTTTGACCCTTAGTGGGGAGAGAGACCTCAATTATGCATATGTATAAAGGTAGGTAACAATCCATCACACTTGTTTATTAAACATATAGACACCAAGGACACAAAGGCAAGAAAAAAAAAAAGAAACAATCTCTGCCCTCAAGGCGCTTACATTCTATCAGGTAAACAGTATGCACACAAGTTGGTAGAATCCATTCAAGAATCATTTCTTAAGGAGGGAAGTCACTAGCAGCTGGAGAATATCAGAAATAGTTCTATGTAAAGTGGTGTTTGAGTTAAACTTGAAGGAAATGAGGGATTCTGTGAAGTTAAGGTGAAGAGGAAATGCAATCCAGGCAGAGAGAATAACCAGAGCAAAAGCACAAAAACAGAAAATAGTGCTTCGTACATGAGTAGGTGCCTAATAAATGTTTATTGATTGAGTGTATGAGTATATATTAGAGAGATGTGGAGGTAGGAAACAGTAAGATTTAGGAAACTAAGGATGAAGAAGGAAGCATTTATTAAGTGGTAGGTACTTTGCTAAGTGATGGGAATACAAATAGAATATTCCTGTAGCAATATTAAACTAACCTAGCAGGTCTAGGTTTTTTTTTTTCTATTCAGTCAATGCAAATGAACATAGTTCTGTTGCGGTTTAAACCCAGGGACACCAAAAAGTTGTTGAGGTTTCATGATGTGTTGTGGTGGAACCCTCTCAAAGATTTCAGAGTCAGACTACCTCTAATCCAAGTATAGGCATTTATTGAAATTGACACCTCTCATGAAACAGGCTAAGTTCCAAGAGGAAGCAGCAGCTTTAAAGAAAGCAAGATGGATTTTTATAGTGCAAAATGCAATTACATAACAGAAATTGACATAGAATAGAGGAATATCATTAATATTAAAAAGGCAGGAGGAGTTTGTTAAGGGATTAGGTAATGGAGGAGGGGTCCCATCTATGGTTCAGTGGTTAAACATTCTGGTCATTCCGCCCTCCAACTGGCTAACTATTGTGGTCCTGTATGGTTAAGACAGTTAGGTATTGTGGTCCTGTCTTGGGCTAGATGGATGATGTGATTGTGATTGAATACAAGAACACACCTGTTTCTGTGGGAATGGGTCTGGGGGCAGTGACCAGGTAGAGGCAGTAGCTGGGTTCCCATCACAGGGACACACCTGCCATTTCTGTGGGAACTAAGAGTTCAGGGATACACCTATTGTTCCAGGGTGCAGTGAGGCATATACAAAGAAGTTAGGACATTGGTGGAGGCGAGTGGAAGGTGAGGGGGAGGAGGGGGGAGAGGACAGGGGCTAGGTAGGTGCAGTGAGCCAGGCCTATAATGAAGTAAGAAGATTGGGGCTGGGGGAAGCTTTATTAGGATTCCATGAGTTTGAGAAATTTTGGATTACTATTTTAAAATTCCTAGGTACATTTGCAATGGGTTTATTTTTAATAATATTTTATTTTATTCCATTTACATGTAAAGACAATTTTTAATTTATTTTTTAAAAAATGTTGAGGTCCAAATTCTCTCACTCCCCTCCTCCCCCTTCCTTAGGACAGTAAGCAATTTGGCATAGGTTATGTGTATTCATGCAAAACATATTTCTATATTAGTCATGCTGTGAAAAAAAACACAGACCAAAAAAATACCACACACACCCACACCCACGCACACAAATAAAGAAAATGAAAAATAGTATGTTTTGATCTGTATTCAGACTCCAGTTCTTTTTCTGGAGGTGGATAGCATTTTTTCATCATGAGTCCTTTGGAATTACCTGGGATTCTTGTATTGATGAGAATAACTAAGTTACTCAAAGTTGATTATCACGCAATACTGTTGTTACTGTGTACAATGCTCTCCTGTTCTGCTCACTTCACTCTGCATCAGTTCATATAAGTCTTTCCTGGTTTTTCTGAAATCATCCTGCTTGTCATTTCTCAGTGCAACAATATTCCATCATTGTTATAAACCACATCTTGCTCAGCGATTCCCCCAACTGATGGGCATCTCCTCAATTTTCAATTCTTTGCCACCACACAAAAAGCTGCTATTAATATAAATACTGTACAAATAAATCCTTTTTCTTTTTTTAATGTTATGGACTCCTCTTTCACAAGTATTCTTAAATAAGCATTTCCTCCATTCTGCTTGATTGCTGGTAGTTAGGGCAGCCTAGATATCATTCTAGATAGAGTGTTATACCTGGAGTCAGGAACACCTGACTTCAGCTCTAGCCTCAGACACTTACCAGCTGATTGACCTTGGGTAAGTCACTTTAACCTCTGTATGCCTCAATTCTTTATCTGTAAAATGAAAATAATAATAGCACCTACCTCTCAGGGTTGTTGTGAGAATAAAATGAGATATTTATAAAGCACTTTGGAAAGCTTACAGAATGGTAGCCATTATTACAAATGGACAGCTGGATAGTACAGTTGATACAGCACTGGGACTGGAGTCAGGAAAATTTGAGTTCAAATCTGGCCTCAGACACTTATTTGCGGTGTGACCCTGGGCAAGTCACTTAACCCCTATTTGCCTCAATTCCATCTGTAAAATAGCAACACAGATTTAATTACCTCTGAGGTCCTTCTATCTCTAAATGTATTATCCTATGAATACTCATAATCTCCAGACTACATGGAATTAAAAGCTTTCAAAACATAGTGACCTGGCAGAAAAAAAAATAAACTCATGTGGGAAGCACATGACAAAAGGCACTTATGATTCCTTTTATCCTGTTGCTGGAGTTGTCCCAAAGATGCTTTCAGCAAGAGCAATAGAAGATGAACTTATATCCCAGTACTCCTATTCAATTAACAAAGAAAAAGAAAAGAAAAAAGCAGGCCAGATATGGTGGTTTTCCTTCATCCTTGAAGAGAACCAAAATGACACCACTACATTAGAGTCAAGTTATAATGTGTCTGACCAATCTGAGCTTGGAATGTTCTACCACAGGTTAGACATAAATAGTCCATGTGAACATTTGGGGTAGATTCTCTAAATCTGACCATCTCATGTTTCTTTTGGGCTACCTCAACGCTGCTTTGCTCATAGAGCATAGCACCTTCTCTGATGAGAGCACACTGCAGCCATATATAATTAACCATAAAAGAATAATAGCAAGATGAGTTGTCTTCTGGTCATTTCCATTTGAATTTCATCAAAAAAGATTTTTTTAAAAAACAAGAAAATAAACACCTTCCTTGCATTTTATAGGATTTTATTTTTTTTAATTCTTTCACACATCTCATTTAATTATCACAATAAAGCATGAGACTTAATCACAATTAGAAATAGACTGGATAAATATTTCCCCACATGAAAAAAGTGAGGAGCAGAGACATTAATGCCTTCTGCATAAAGCTACACATCAAGTTAATGAAACAGAGTGAGCAGAAGCCAGGTCTCCTCACTTTAATATGGACTCTAGAATAGAGGTCTAGATAAAATAGAGACTAGCTAAAAATGTTACAGGTTGTTACTTGCCCATGGTTATGGTGAGTGGCCCATGAACATGGGGTTCTGGTTCCACAGGATTTGAACATGACTCTTGACTTCATACCCAGATACTTCTGAGGTCAGGAATGACATAATCCTTGCCCCTGGTTAGCTTTACAATTGTTCAGTCTATCCCACTCTTCGTGACCCCATTTGAGATTTTCTTGGCAAAGATACTTTAAGGGTTTTCCATTTTCCTCTCCAGTTCATTTCTGGGATAAGGAACTAAGGCAAACAGAGTTAAGTGACTTGCCCAGGATCACACAACTACTAAGTTTCTGAGATAGACTGGAACTCATGAAGATGAGTCTTCCTGATTCCAAGCCCACTGCTTTATCCACTGAGCCACCCAGCTGCCCAACTTTACAATACGTTATCAGAATAAGACAGACAAATAAGTATTATATAAAGAAGAATTTGATGGAGCAAAGAAAAGACCCGACACTGACACTACCTGTAGGACCTTAGGCAAATCACTTTATCTCTCTGGAACTCCATTTCCTCCTCTGTAAAATAAAGGAAACTGAATAAATGATCTATAAGGTTCCTTCATCTCTCACGATCTTCATGATCCTTGACAAAACGCTCCAAGAAACTTTGAAGGAGAGATTACTTCCAGCTGGGCAGGGAGGAATCAGAAGAAATATCAAGGAAGACAATTTTATAGTTGTCTCAACAATTTTCACCACTCTAGACAGGATAAAACCAATTGTTCAAACGTGTAACCCTCAGAAGGACTGTTACACCTGAAAGTTGTCACTTTTCATAGTACCTAATGGTGCCATTAGCCTGGGTAGGCATTTGGGGGGAAATGGAGTGGCGAGAGGAGGAAAATCTCTAGAAGCTGTACTAAATGGCAGAGCATCTGTGACAAACGCTGCATGCTTTCCAAAGCAGCCTCTAGAAAATGGGTTAAGTTCCTTTTGATTCTGATCCAGACGTGTTTTGGGAGGGAGAGGATGAAGATGCTGCCTTCTGACTTCTCCCTAGTCCTCCCCGGAGCTAAAGGAAAAGTAAAAGTGAAAGTGAATGCCACAGTCCCCCACCCCAGACCTCCGCCCACCAGCAAACTGCACTCAGGCTTTTTTCTCCCTTTGCTGGGTCTCTCTACTCACGTCTTTTTCCCTTCACTCCAGCTAAGAGAAGCTGGAGCCCTGGAGACCGCAGCCTCCTAGACGTGCTGCTGCCAACGAAGAGAGCGTGGGCTGGAGTGGGCACGCGGTTAACTAACCTAAGGCGGCGCTCTGGCGCTCGGACACTGTGGACAGAGCGGGTAGGGGTGGGGAGAGCAGAGGCGGGAAGCCTAAACTAATGGCAAACTGCCGCCAGTTTCTGCGCTGCCGGGTCATCGCCCTGCCCCTGCAGTGGCTACAGCTCCTCCTCCTGCTGCTGCTGCTGCAGCTGCCGCCCTGCGTTTTGCGAGGTAAGCAGAGGAGGTTGCAATAAGCCAGTCAGGGGAGTTCATGGAGGGAGACTTTCTGGAAAGTCCCTGTCCCTAAAAATGATGTGCCTCCACGGGGCTGGGAATTGGAGGTGAAAGGGGGGCGCGGGGTAGAGATTCTTAGAAGCTGCAAGTGGCAACCAACCTTCTCTGAGTCGGGGTCCTGAATGCGTTACTCCAGGGTTGGAGTCCGGCTTTTGAGTAGAATAAAAATCCTATTTAGCGCGGTTCCGCTTGTCCGCTACTCAAGCTGCTGGGTAAGAGCCAGGTTGGAGTTAACCTCTTCATCTCTAGAGCCGCGCGGGCAGGAGAAGGTAGGGAGCTGGCGGAAGCTGGGGCTCGGGCAGAGCTCCGTGCCCAGCTTTAGGCCCAGGTAAAACTAAGACAACTCTCGGATCAGCTCAGGGAAGTTTCATCTGTTCAACTTTTCAGTTTCAAATCCTCCTAACTTCTTGACTGGGAGTCACATTTCTCCGTCTGGTGTTTTTAATTTTTGAATTAGCTACCAAGTGTTTGTATGCTGAAAGCTCACTTTTAATGAGCAAAAAATGTGTGGTTCAGATTTAGTTCGGTTATGGTTTGACGAAGAGGTAGAGAGAAAGGCCACCAGCATTGGAAGGTTTAGGAAGATGAAAAACTTCTGCTTATTGGGAAAGGATAGGATCTTGTTCCTGGAGAGAGGAGACCTCCGTACTGGATACTGAGGAAGGAAACTTAGTCTGATGCTGTATAGTAATCGGTCAGTATTTATTAAGAGCCTACTACGTATGTGTCAGACACTGTGCCCAGCAGAGCTGGAAGAATACTTGAAGGAGAGACAGGATAACTGGATTCTAGCGTACCTTTGAGCAACCTGTTGGAAACTCATTTTCCTCTTTTATGAATACTCCCCAGGGACTGAGAGAAATACTGGAGTTGAAGTTCCTGAAGTCAGAATGGATCCTTGAGTCAGAATATAGCTTCTGAGACTGGAAGATTAAACCTCACACACACACACCCTCATCCCACACTGGAGGAGGCAGGGAAGAGGGAAGAGAGTTGTAGAGGATGAACCGGAACTAGGCATAAGAATATAGATTATAGTTTCAATTGGTAGAGATGGCTGTAAGAGCTTCACCTCGACAATTTAGTTGGCAGAAGCAGCCAATGATTGCTGCAAGATGACGAACTCAGGCTTCTGTCGGTGTTTAGCAATTCAAGGTGCTAGAACAGAGTCATTGAAGGCTGGTCTCCTGTCTTGAGAAAACAACTGGGAAGGGGGGGAGGGTAGGAGACATGATCAGAATAGACTAAGGCTGCTAGCTATGACCAATCTTTTTGAGAGCTGCAAAAGATTTAATTTCCCATTCTGCCTTTTGGGTACCTGTAACAGGCAGGTACTTTCTATGTGATTTTCTCTATTTCTTTAAGCTCCATCTATCTCCTAATTCTGTCTTCTATAAACTCTGATCACCATAATTTCACTGTGATTCATATCTATTCATTAATTGCTGGGGGTGGGGGGAAGGCTGCGAATTGGAGGACACTAGTGACTAGTTTGGCATAGAAGTCAGAAGTTCTGACCTCTCACTAGAATGCTAAAGATTCCCTCTAAGCAGATTGTGAGAGAATTTGATGGCTTTTACTTTTATTGATAACTTTTAGGAGCTCGGAAATAGCAGAAATATGTGCACTATTTGACTCAAGACTATGCAGCTCTTGGGCTACTAAAGAAGTCATTGGTGAACCAGATTCATGGGGCTTAAAACACAGGTGCCTCAAGGAAGTTCCAGCTACCTAAACTGGGGGAGAAGGGGGTGAACTAGGGACTGAGACTTTGGGGAGGAAAGAAAAAGGTATGGTTTAGAAAGAATTTGTCCTGCTCACATTCCTATGGTGGGAGGGAACCTGAGGAGGAACTGGTTCTTCCTTTTGCTTTCACTTTCCATTCTAAACTTCTAAACTAGATAAAGAGAGAGGGCAAGATTGGACACATTCTATGGAAAAACTTTACTTGGTGGAAGAAGAAAATATTGGGGGCAAAGAAGAATGAAAAATAGGGGAATGTCTAGAAAAGGATTGTTTTGTTTCATTGTGGTCTAACCCCAGTAAGGGTATTCAGGGATAGGTGGCTTTCAGCTTTCTGGGGAGAATGAGAGAGAAAGCAGATGTAGCTAATCTTCCTTCATGTTAAAAAGACCTTTGTTTATTCTGGCATGAGTATAGCTAGAAAGATCAAAGCAAAAACATAAGTCTTTTCTTCACTGCAAGTGCATAAAAATTTTTTTTGTGGACACAGCTATTCTCAAGGTTTACACAGACTAGCACTGAAGCATTTGCTTTCAAGGATGCCCACAGTCCTTTCTCGGATGCTGGCCACCCATTCCTTACTTGCCGCTGGCTCTCTTGACATACCAGCTGCTGCTTTTGCCTATGTTTCCATTCTCATCAGGCATTAAAATGAAACTACACTTTAACTACAGGTTTTCTTTTTTGTTGTTGTTGGTCAGTTGTGTCCAACTCTTCATGACCTCATTTGGGGTTTTCTTGGCAGAGATACTGGCGTGGTTTGCCATTTCCTTCTCCAGCTCATTTTACAGATGAGGAAACTGGATTAAAAGACTCGCCCAGGGTCAGCCAGCTAGTAAATCAATGTCTGAGACCAGATTTGTACTCAGGAAGATGAGTTTTCCTGCCTCCAGGCCTAACGCTCTGTCACCTAGCTGTTGGACATTTTGAATTTGAAGGGTTTGGTTGGAAGAGGAGATGAAGATACTTTTCTTCTTCCCTTCTAACCCAACTCAAAGGATTCCTTTTCAGGGGTTTGGATGAAGCTGTCTGCCGGTATGTCTGGCCCCTAGAATGGTAGATTCCAAACTAGCTTACTACTTAAAAAAAAAAAATCCTATAGGCATAACCTGATCTTCAAACAATCCCATTAGTTTATACCTGTGATTAATTGATTCAGTAGAGGATCTGGACATTTTTTCACACCTTGTTCTGCCTCTGATTTAATTTTATCAAGAAATCTGAGTATTCCTTCTTTTAGAATGGAATGGAATTTTTTTTTTATCTGTCATTTGTATACTTATTTGTGCCTTCTAAAACAACCTCTGGCCACAAACAAACAAATTTGCCTATTGCCTATTGTTAACACTTACAAGCACTGGCAATCAGGGCATTATTCATTCACTCAGGTATCGGACCCCAGAGTTCTGTTCCTAAATCCTGGTTACAAACCTACTTGTTACAAAAAATCATGAAATCCTTCAGCATTACTACACAAAACAGACAGGATTTACTTCACAACAAAAAATAAACAGAATTAATTACCCAGTACAGATACTGGATTTTTTTCCCCTGTATTTAGCACTTTGCATTTGTGTTCTTTGTTACAGAATAGAAAAGAAAAAGGAAAAGATTCATTCATATATTCATTCATTCATTCATTTGAAAATTGTAGAACTGAAGATTCAGTCAGTCAGCTAGTTTTTTTTTAAATGTCTATAACGTGCCAGGCACTCTGCTAAGAGGTTTGTAGAAAGCTACAAATTCACCATCTTTCTGGTCACTGGAGAAGCGTTGTAAGGAGGAAGAAGAAGGTAAACACTAGGAAATAGAGGGGATATAAAATCAAAAGGTACCAATAAAAACTTAAAAAATAAAAATAACCATATTATTTCTGGATGGCTGGAGAACAAGAGATGATGGCAGAAGTAAGACACTTTAAAAAAAATTAATCACAAGCATTTATTAAGAACCTACCCTAGACACTGGGCATATGTAGACATGAAATAGTCTTTACCCTTGTGAAATTCACATTCTATCAGGGGAGACAATATAATCATATATACATATAATATGTATGTACATATTTCTGCATATATTATACATTTGCATATTAATATATATTTATGTATATGTGTAAATGTATGTGTGTTAACCATTGTATTCCTGAAACTTCTATTTTTAAAATTCCATCCTTCTAGGAAGGATAGTATATTCAACTAATAACACCTTTGAACTAATTAGGTTTTTTAATTGCTGTTAAGTTGTTTAGGTTGTGTCCAACTCTTCAGGGGTTTTCTTGGCAAAGATGCTAGTAGAGTGGTTTGCCATCTCCTTCACAAGATCATTGTTTACAAATGAGAAAACTGAGCCAAACAAGCTGTGTAACTTGCCCAGGGTCACACAGTTGGTGTCCCAGGTCAGATCTGAAGTCAAGTCTTCCTGACTCCAGGCCAGGGGCTCTATCTACTGTACCACCTTACTCCCCTTTATTCCCAAACAGCACTTGCCTGAGGTGTTTAATCTCTTTATCAACTTCCATGTTCTCTAATCTTCTCTTTCCATTGTCCTTGGTGATTCAGGTCTTACCTCCTGTACTCCAGCCATAATATGGTTGGGTTGTTTTTTTAAAAAAATACACTAGCATTGGTATCTTTTGGCTTTACATCCCCTATATTTGCCATTGTATCCTCTCCCCTTCCCCCATACAGTACTTCTCCTGTTACTAGGAAGATGGTGGATTAATAGCTATCTGCATATCTCTCCAATCCTTCAACCTCCAAAGGACTTAAATACCCTATGGAGAGTAATTAGAGCTAAAGCTTCAAGAAAAGAAGACAGAACAGTGTAAGGTAAAAAAAAATCTTATGAATTAACACTGAAGAACTTTAATATTTAGGGCACTAACTCAGTGACTATCCTCCCGTTGCCTCATGTGGCCACGACAGTGAGCATAAAATAAATTGAAGGATTATACATGGCCCAGTCCTAATGTAGTGATTCTGTCCAAACACCTCTGATATTTGGTGGCACCAGAGAAGGAGGAAGGCAGCAGAATGAGTGATAGATAATAAAAGAAGACCAAAAGACAAAATATTTCTAGAGAAAAAAAAAACTTCAATGAAACAAACTAACGAAAAAGGATCCTACAGACCAGGGAACAAAAATGAATAAAACCCTAAAGAAAAAACAAAGTTCAATTAGCAAGTATGAAGGAAAGCAAATAGTCTGTGATGAGTGACAGTTTCCTGTAGTGTCTCCTAAAGATCATGGAATGACATCAAGAAATGGCTCAAAATGACAGTGAAACTCATAAAAGAAGAAATTATGGTCAGAAAATAGATCTCTCTTTTTTAAGGATTTCTTTACCTTATTCTCTTCATTAATTTCTACCCTTTCTATCTATTCTGAATTTTTTTTTATCTGTCATTTGTATACTTAGTTGTCCCTTCTAAAACAACCTCTGGTCACAAACAAACAAATTTGCCCGTTGCCTATTGTTAATACTTACAAGCACTGGCAATCAGGGCATTATTCATTCACTCAGGTATCAGATCCCAGAGTCCTGTTCCTAAATCTTGGTTAACACCTCATAAATCTAAAGGGTAGAATAAAAGGGAAGTTCCCTTTTGCTAAGGCATGGACTTCAAGTTATGGCTTTTACTCTTTGGTGAGGGCAGGAAATTCTGCCCATAAAGGTGTGGCTCCAGGAGTCCTTCTCACAGCCTTGCTCAGCACTCATGGCTCTAAGGGAAGAGGGAGCAGAGGAGAAGATGATCTGAGGAAAAGATTCCTCAGACAAGCCCTTGCTTTGGAGTTTTGAATCATGGCACCATTCTCATTAGGATATCCCAGAGGTAGCCTAGCTGAGTGGCTGCAGATTTGAGTTCTTCCCTATCACTGAAGCATGGATTCAGTGACTGAGCCCTCACTCTCTCTGGTGAAGATGGGAGGACAGGACAGGTGTAGCTGCCAGTAACCTTATTTGTACCTTTTGACCAATGACTCGTGGATTAAGGGTATTCATGACCCATCCTACTAGTTCATTTGGATTTTGTCAGGAAGGGGTGACTCCAAGAGTCATTATAGGAATGTTAACACTTACAAGCACTGGTAATCAGTGGGCAGACTGAGGCAAAGTATGGTGGCAATTAAACCTAAGTGGGGACAGAGGAAGGGAGAGGGGCAGTGCCTTAAGGAGTCTCATACAGAGGATTAGGTGATTTCTGGGGGTTGGAGGAATTAATCTCTGGGCATCAGCTGAGAGAGGGAGACAAGGAGGCAGTCCAGGGACATTGTTCCACTAGCTAAGGATTTGTGTGAAGTTTTTATAGAGCGCTCCTCCAACCATCTGAAGAGGAATAGGGCTTTTCTCCTCTGCCTCTGTAAGAAAATGTGGCATTCCCTCTGGCTGTGAACCAAAGAGGATTCCCGCACCCCTGCCTTGAAGTAGAGCAGTTCCCTCCAAGCATTTAAGCATAGCAGGCCTTCTCCATGCAGGACTGATGAGGGACCACCCAGTGTTCTAACCATGGAAATCTTGACAGTGATGACCGTATACCAAGGAACAAGGGTAAAGAGTAATAGTTTATCAGAATACAGTCAGGGGAAGCAAAACATGGGGGATTGAGCAAGCCAGCTAGTTTCCACAGGAAATTAAAACTGTGTTATATATCAAAGTTACAACATAGACCCCAAGTGATAAAATAGAGTTTGAGAAACCTCAAAGAAAGGATCACACGGCAAGACATATTTCCCACAACATCTTCAGTCTGAAGTTCTTCATGGTTTAGGAAGAGAAGAATAATTTGAGATTAGCCTTATGGGGAACAATGGAAGTTTTTGCAACTCTTCTGGAGAATGAGGAGAGAAGAAGAGAAAGGAGGGGGTCATCCCGTGGCCATGGTAGGTGTCTGCCAAATATGCAGTTCCTTTCTTTAAGACCATGAAAGAAGATTTCTAAAGGGACAAAGTGGGAAGTGTGTGACTGAGTTTTTATCATGGTACTTGCTTCAATAGCAGAAGAAACTGACAAATCAAACAGAGAAACAGAAGAGCCTTCCTTCTACTTAACTGTGGTATGGTTGGTTTTTTTCAGCATTTTGCTAAATAATACATTTGCCAAATTTAATATTAATGTCTTGTAAACACTTATAATTGACCCTGTCTTGATATTGCCCAGGGTCCCTTTATTTTTGGCAGGAGAATAACTTGGGAACCACACAGAAGAGAGGGACTTTTCCTAGTGCAGGGCTCAGAGCTTGATGCACAGCCCAATGATAACTTGCTATATTACTAGAGGGATGAGCACAAATCAGTTTCTAACTACCCTTCTAAGTGCAGAATTACTGTGAATGTGGGCCATGTTTTGTAAATCTGCTTTATGGACATGAGCTGATGTTATATTGTGGGAACATCTTCCTAGAATCAATTTTTCTTTTTCCTTCAATATTGTCCAAAAACTCATTATAGCAATATTACCAAAGTTTACTGCTCATCTTTATTTTAATTAATTTTTGTTGTAGTTATACTATCATTACTGTTTTATCACCAGAACTGGAAGCTGAATAAGCCCCAAAGTGGCTAATTTTGAGGAATTTTAAGTATTGTCATGCTATGCTATTTGGATTTTTTTCTAAGGTGGGATAAAATTTTTTTCCTTCTTGATTTGGAATTGATTCATTTTCAGATCTTACTAGATATGACCCTTATACATTACTCAAGCATTATAAGTAATAATCCTTGGTATTTTGGTGCCACCATAGAATGCCACTTGTTTTGTGGCTGCTTTTATTAGTATAGCTACAATTAGAATGTTGCTTCCACATGACTAAGTTTAATGGTTGTTATTATTGCTACTGAGATATATCAGATTTAACTAAATTGTTTGGTAAGCTGTATATTGTTCTTTGGTAATCAGTAAAACATTGGCATTTTGGAGCAACATTGCGATCCTTCAAAATTGTTATTGACAAAATATAGTCATGTTGCAGACATTGATATACATAAAGCATTTACTGATACTTGGAACAGATCCTGTATATGGGAATGAGGGTGTTAGGAAAGTTTTTCAAAACTTTATATAGGCAATAGGATAGGCAATATAGGCAAGTTAGGGTACATTAGGATAGCCTATCTAGGAAGGTTAGGACAAGCCACCGCAGATGTGTTATAAGAATTGTCAGAGTCATGTGAACATAACAAGTTACCAGAAGAAATTCAGATTGGGAACAGTTCATGGATGTTGGTGTCTAAATTGCCCCCTCTCCCCTCCTTGTGAGGTGGAAGAGGTCTTTAATAAAATGATGACTGATCAAAGAGATCAACACAGCACAGCATTTGAGAATCAGACTTGAAAATACATTTGGGTTCACAACTATTTCAAGAGGCTAAGGAAAACCTTGGCCAGCTACACCAGACAAGAAATGTGTTAATGACGGTGAGGCTGTATTCTATCGGACAAAGAGTTTGCCTTTTTTTATTACTAGAGCTCCAAGACGGTATATTATGTACCCTGAGACTATCAGTGTGGCATCTGGGGGACAACCCAATGCCAGGTACATTAGGATGCTAGAAGACAGATCTCACTGAGGGTGTTGTTGGTACATACCCATTTACCCTGAGTAATACAGTGAAACCTCTCCAGAAAACAAAAAAAGGAGAGGTCTACTGGACGAATCAGAAACATTCCACCTGATGGCAAGCATAGGACAATGTATATAATCAAAGGGAAATTCTGCTGGCTCAATTTAGGAACTTTCTCAGGAGAAACTCATACTCCAAGGAACAAACATGAGAAAACCAGCTTACATGAATGTCAATGATACTACATAGTTGGAGAACCTCTGATACAGTGAAGAGGGAATGGCTGACAGAGAATCTCTGTGGAAATGTTTGTTTGTTTTAAATTGGTGGAGCACCAGGGAAGCATTTGCTTCTCATTTGGAGGCACAGCCTCCTCCTCCCCATTTCAACTCCTCCCATCCCCTTTGCTTCCAATGCTTTTCTACTCTTGGGAGGCCTGGTGGTCAGGAATCCAGATATAGTGTGGCAAAATTGCTTACAAAAAAGTTAGAAAACAATCTGGGGATGGTAAAAACATTATGTCAATCATATTCCATATTTGTTGCATTTATAGATATAGAAAAGAGATACCATAAGATGTTATGCTCTCAGTGGATACAAAATTATGGAGATTCGTGAACCTAGGGATGGTAATGACTGAGATGGAGAATGAGGTCAGCTCAGAATAAGGATATGCAGACCTCAAATGTAATGAATTCTTTCGAGTACAGTTGGATAGCTGAGACCCACCTAAGTTTGAAGAGTTGTTAGACACCGTAAGTGACATAGAAAATAGGCCCAGGAATGTCCAGAAGATACCCACTTGGAAGCCTAAAATATAAATGATTCAGGATTTCTTGTCAAAGTATGGACTAAAGATTTGAGGTGGAACAGTTAGTCTGGGGTTGCAGAAATGGAAACAGAAGCTCACAAGAGGAAAATTCCAGGGACAGCAATGGTCCCTGTGATATGACCAAAATTCTCCTGACACAACTTCCTTCACCCCCAGTTTCCTTTACACAGCTTCCCTTCCCCACACAATTTGATTAGCCCCACCTAGCCTTTCAGACATAGTTTCCTGGTTGAGAATCATAGAAAGTCCTACTCACAGATAGTCTAGGTCTCCCAGACTTCGTAAGTGCCAGAGACCAGGGGAGTTTGGAGACAAAAATACAAGTGTCCAGAAAAACTAAGTGCCATTTTATCTTCATTGCATATTCTTTCTGTATTAGGGTCAAGTAAACCTTCTTTGTTAAATATTCAGTGACATGAGAGTACCTCATTTCATCCCATCATTGTATCTGAACTAAGAGGGTACTGGCTTGAGCCATGCCTACAATAGTCCTCTTGGAAAAGTCCTGGACTTTTCCTGGATTGGAGGATGCAGCAGAATGACTGATGTATATATACTCTCACCTGGGGAAGATCAAGGAAGTAGAATTGACATCCATCACAACTGTGGAGAAGATGGCTACATAAGACTAAATACATTAGAAAAGAGAATGCAACCTTGGGACTTCAGAGGTGCAGGACTATAGGACCAGTTTTAGGGAAAAGGCAGTTGGACCAGGGAAGGAGGTCACTCCAGCTCCATCAAACACAATGATCTCATAAGCAATTCTCATAAGCTCTTTTCTGCCTGATCTCATAGCACTTCACAAAGAGTTGAGCATAAAAATTGAGAATAGAGAGTACATTCCTGTCCTAGATAGTGGAGCACAAGTGACCATTGTGTCCCAGTCATTTTATGAGAGACATTTGTAGAAAATATACAGCATTTTTTTAGGTTTTAACCTTGGAGGACTGAGTGCCAAAAACTACCCATACTTAAGATACATTGGAATGACTTGGGAATTTCCTGAAGATATTGCTGGTGTCAAAATAAAGTGACATTCTGGCCCTGGTTTGTACAGGTGTTGGTGAAGTATTGGCATCACTTGGAACCAATTCTAGTCTGTTCAAAAATACTGCAAACAACAAGCTGAGACTCAATATCTGCACATTTTGACCATCCATGGACCTTGCAAGGAAGTGTACTGGAGGAAGTAGTGACAGTAACACTCCTCAATTCCTGAAGTGGACTTAAAGGATTCTCCAGGGCAAGAAGAATGGAAGGAAAAGCTGAGGCAGAAACTCAGCAAGAAGACAAGTGTATTCCTCCTGTATATGTAGGACGTGCACAAGAAATACCTCACAAAATCCAGTTTGCCAAATCAAGATCCATTAATAACCTAGAAAGATCCATTTGTCTATGATTGATGGACTCAGAAAATATCTTAAGAACCTGCTGGCTAACAGCATCATCAAAAGTCTAATAGAAACCATGATGGTATTACCAAAGAATGGAAAGATGTGTATATGTGTAGACTACCAGACTTCTAACAAGAGAACCAACATAGATCAATATACCATGCGAAGGGTTCAAAATGCCTTGGATTTTCTATTCAGTTATCATTTTCTATGCTGGATCTGTGAAGTTAAGGTTAAGCACACATAACAGAGGAAGATAAAGAAAAGACCTTCATCTGTCCATCTGGATTTTACCAATTTGAACTTATGCCCCAAGTTATCTCAGGGGCACTCGACACTGCCACTAATAGAAAAAGTAGTTAGTGGCATGGATCACCTGCAAGTTTTGGTGTCATTTAAGGACATAATCAAAAGTGCTATATCAGCGAGAGGAAAACGTCTTGAAACTTTCAATTGGCAAATCCTAGTTTTACAGTCTCCATAAAGTATATGAGTCACATTGTATCACAAAAGGGTGTGAGCATCAGCCGAGAGAAAAGAGAGGCTTTCCTGACTTAGCCACAGCCAAAGAATCTTCTTACTGAGGACTTTTTTCAAATGTAATGGTTACTATCAAAAATTTGTTTAAAATTATGCTGCTATTGCTTACGTACCAAATGACCTTACTCAGATATACATGATTAAAGAGGCACAGAAACAGGCAAGGAACACAAAGATGTTTTGAAACTTGATATCTATATGGATATACACGTGTAAACAAATAAGTAAAGTCTCGGTCAACTTGCCTTACACACGTGCCAGGAATGACCTATACCGACGCAAGGAAGCTTTTTGTCCTGCCAGCCTAGAGGGCTTGGGAGCAGTCCCTTACCAAGAAAGTGATGGCCAACTGAAACCAGTTGCATTTGCCAGCAGATGTTTGGGTGACATCAAAACATAACACCCCATTCACAAGCTGGAGTTTCTTGCTTTGAAGTTGGCTGTGACTGAGACATTCAGACTATGTATATAAAGCAAAGTTTCAAGTGTGGATCAGCAGCAACTCACTGGCACCTGACAAGTGCCAAGTTGAATGTTATTTGCTATATATGAATGGAAACACTAGCTAATTCTGAATTCAGCAACAGAGACTCTGTTACCAGGTTTATACCTCAAGTAAGATATTGATAAGAAAAAAGTCTCCATATACTCCAAAATATTTATAGCAGCACTTTTTATGGTAGCTAAGAATTGAAAACAAAGTAAATGCCTATCAGTTAGGGAATGGCTAAACAAACTGTGGTATGTAAACATAATGGAATCTCAATGTACTATAAGAAATGATGTATGTGATCGATACAGAGAAACATGGAAAAAACTATATAAACTGATGCTGAGTGAAATAAGCAGAGCCCAGAAAACAACATATACAGTGACCACAGAATATAAGTGCAAAGAACAACATAGAAACAACGTACATTTAACAGCCAGAAACTGGTGTACAAACAAATATTACAAGACTAGTCCTCTTTACCTGATTCAAATGAATTGATATGAGAAGACAATCCCCAACCTACCTGCTTTGTGGAGATGGCAGTTCCACAGGTAATTAAAAATCATTAAGTCCACTTCAAGAATTGAGGAGTGAGGTATACCCTTATGGTGATTACTATCTCCGTGGCCCTCTACCAGTACACCTCCTTGCAAGCTCCATGGATGGCCAAAATGTGCAGATATTGAATCTCAGCTTGTTGTTTGCAGTATCTTTGAACAGACTAGAACTGGTTCCAAGTGGTGCTGATGCTTCACCAACATCTGTACAAACCAGGGCCAGATATTCACTTTATTTTGACAACAGCAGTATCTTCAGGAAATTCCCAAGTCATTTCAGTGTATCCCAAGTATGGGTACTTTTTGTTACTCAGTACTCCAAAGCTAAAAGTCTGGGACTTACACCTGACTGTTTGCTAGCAACATTCATTCAGTCATTCAACATTATTTTTCTCAGTCGTCTGTGAAATTCTACCCTTAGTTCTGTGCGGGATAAAGACCCCAATGACCCTTACCCAAATAAAACACAGGGGTTTCTCCAAGTAGAAACAGAAGCTATTTATTCCTATACAAGTCTCACAAGAGTTGTGCATCACCTACCCAAAACATACACCAGTGCAGGGAGGCAAAGTACAAAATCAAATAAGCATTTTTATACCCTTGTACAAACGATTCTAGGACCACCTCCAAAAAAAATCCAAATCCCCTCCCCAGTAACCGGACGTTCATTCCCATTGGTAGGAAGCTGTGTCCTTACAATCCTTTACCCAATACAAAATTATTTATCAGAAGTAAGCTTATCACAGATTACATTTTTTTTCTTGTTTGCCAAAAAGCAGACAATTTACAAAAACACTTGGCAGACATGTTATTTTTTGCAAAAAAGTAGGCAGTTTATAGATCACTTGTTGCTTTTCTTGTTTACCAAAGACAGGCACCTGGCAGACTCATTATAGAAAAATAAAATTTGGGCCTATCAAGACTAAAGCCCGGCTCAGTTTGGTGACTGTTTCCTTTACTTTATAAGAATGATTTCACTTGTCCCATTCAGTCCTTTCCATAATCATTGTCCTTCCTGATTGTCATATAGTCTCCTCTACCATATCTTTTCTACCTTATGAGTTGCAATTGCCCCCCCCAGGAATTCTGATTTCCCTTCTCCTAAGGAAAGATGTTACCCATAGAGGCACAACACTCTCAGATAAAGTAGTCTAAGATTACAGTTCCAAATGCAGAGAATAGTTCTGCTCAACACAGAAATGAGAATGTAATTCTAGGCTAGGAAAAATTGAATTGATGATTTAGAATCTCTCTAAAGAAATTAAACAAATTAACATATTTGGAACACAAAAATATTGAAGTGGAAGGAACTTTGGCAAAAGAGAAAGCAATAACATTTTTTTAAAACCATCTAAAGAGAATATCAGTTCTATGCAAGCAAAACTGACTGAACTTGAAGACAGTTGCATGGAGATAAACTATCACCCAGAAGAGCATAAGACTTCTTTTTAAAATAAAGAAGTGCCGTAATATAAGAAATCATGCAAAAAAAATTGTTCAGAAACTTTAACTAAAGAAAATAAGGTATAGTTTGAGCAAAAACACAGATTATCAGCAGAGGGAAAGTTCTGCACTTCAGACTCAGTGTAGTGGCTAAATAAAATAATTTTGATAACAAACAGCAAATTTGGTGGGGTAAAACCAAGATGGCAGAGTAAAAGCAGGGATTAAACTGAGCTCTCCCCCAAACCCCTCCAAATACCTGTAAAAAATGACTAAACAAATTCTACAGCAGCAGAACCCACTAAAAGACAGAGCAAAACAAGTTTCCAGCCCAAGACAACCTGGAAAGTTGATAGGAAAGATCTGTTGCACGAGCATAGAGAGGAGCACAGTCCACACCTCAGGAACCCAGAACAGGCCTCAGGGGACTAAATCACTGGCAGCTGTAGCAATTTCCAGACTTCTCAACCCACAAACACCAAAGACAACTTAGAAGGTCAGTAGGAAAGGTCTTTTGGACCTGAGTGAGAGAGGAGCACAGCTCTCATCCCAGTAAACCAGGAGCAGGCCTTAGGAGTAACTGAATGTAATGCCAAGCAAAGGCAACTTCCAAGGTCCAGATTACCAGCATAGTAAACCCCATTTATTCAGCAAACATTCACAGAACAGAAAAAGTCAAAATACAGTGTAACTTGTTCCTTTAGCACGTTCTCAATTCAATCCAGGTACTACTCCACCCCTAGACAGTACATTCATTTAGTCAGTCAAAAGTCTCTTCTCAAATGGAGATTAGTCTCCAACCATAAACAAAGTA
>CM053585.1:396281621-396314124 GCA_028646515.1 Pseudochirops corinnae
CACTCTCTGCCTGTAGAACAGTCCCAGAACCCCTGAAAACATCAGCAAGGCCCTCTTCCAGGATTTCTGTGCAAGTACAAGAAGATCCTCCTTCGGGGCTTCCGAACCAACAGCCAGGTTCCAGGACCTCCACAACAGCAGCACTGTCCTTCACCATCAGGTAAATCTGGCAAAACAACATCAAAACAGATAGACAAAATATCAGCATCACAGCCATGCCTCCTCAGTCCTTGGCAGTTCTGGGTGGCAGTTCTCAAAAGTCCCAGGCAGTTCCAATGGGCTCTCAGCAGTCTTTCCCTCAGCAACTCAGGCTCCACGATACTAGATACTGCTCTCCCAAAGTCCTTCTGGCCTTCTCTAGGCTTGGGCCTCTCTCTCAATTCACAGCTCCTCCCAGTTCAGCCCTCTCTCTTCACATCAACAAGTCCATCCCACAAGTGGGATTCACAAGCTCTGGGTTTTAACACTCAACCCAAAAACCAAGCCAGTACAATATTGTATCATTATCAATATACTGAATCAGCAGTAGTGGCAGAAGTGGTGGTTGCAGCAACTGCTTGCAGAGCTCTCAGCCTGCAGACAGTAAGAGGATCAAACCACTGGGCAGAAGATGATTACAGGGGTTTCTTTGCGGGCACTAAGGCAGGACTCTGTTGCTTTGCCCATACTTGGATCTGAGTTGCAGTCCTGGGGGGCAATCCTGGGACAAGGAGTAGCACTGGCATGGTGGAGCTTGTGGCATAGTGAAGAGGGAATCCTCCTCATAGTTCCAGGGCCGAAAAGAGTGCTTGTGCTCACTCACAGACCAGAGTACAAGCCAGGAGAGGAGTAACCACCTCTGCTTCGATCATATCACCCTGGAAGAACTGAAAACTACATCCCTAGAAGTATCTCTGAAACCAGCTGCATAAAACCCCTGAACCTTGGGACTATACACCCTCCACACTGGGAGAAGAGCCTTACCTTAACAAAGAGTTAAAAGATAAGTAATAGGCTGGGAAAATGAGCAAACTATGGAAAAAATATTCAGACTATGGAAACTTAATTTTGGTGACAAGTAAGATCAAAACATATACTCAGAAGAAGACAACAAAGCCAAAGCTTCTACATCCAAAGCCTCCAAGAAAAATGTGAATTGATCACAGGACACAGAAGACCTCAAAAAGGATTTTGAAAATCAAATAAGAGAAGTAGAGGAAAAATTGGGAAGAGAAATGAGAGTGATGCAAGAAAATCATGAAAAATGAGTCAACAGCTTGCTAAAGGAGACCCCAAAAAATATTGAAGAAAATAATACCTTAAAAAATAGACTAGATCAAATGGCAAAAGTGGTTCAAAAAGCCAAGGAAGAGAAGAATGCCTTAAAAAGCAGAATTGGCCAAATGGAAAAGAAGGTCCAAAAGCTCACTGAAGAAAATAATTTCTTAAAAATTAGAATGGAGCAAATGGAAACTAATTACTTTATGACAAATCAAGAAATTACAAGATAGAACCAAAAGAATGAAAAAAATAGAAGACAGTGTGAAATATCTCATTGGAAAAACAACTGACCTGGACAATAGATCCAGGAGAGAAAATTTTTAAATTATTAGATTACCTGAAAGCCATGATCAAAAAAAGAGCCTAGACATCATCTTTCAAGAAATTATCTAGGAAAACTGTCTTGATATTCTAGAACCAGAGGGTAAAATAGAAATGGAAAGAATCTACCAATCACCTCTTTGAAAAGGATCCCAAAAGGAAAATTCCTAGAAATATTGTAGCCAAATTCCAGAGTTCTCAAGGCAAGGAAAAAATATTGCAAGAAGCCAGAAAGAAACAATTTGAGTCTCATGAAAATACAATCAGGATAACACAAGATCTAGCAGTTTCTACATTAAGGGATTGAAGGGCTTGGAATATGATATTCTAGAGATAAGAGGAGTTAGGACTAAAACCAAGAACCACCAACCAGCAAAACTGAGTATACTTCAGGGGGAAAATGGATATTCAATGAAATAGAGGACTTTCAAGAATTCTTGAATAGAAAATTTGACTTTTAAGTACAAGAATCAAGAGAAGCATGAAAAGGTAAATGGGAAAGAGAAATCATAAGGAACTTATTGAAGTTGAACTGTTTACATTCCTACATGGAAAGATGTTTGTAACTCATGAGACTTTTCTCAATATTAGGGTAGTTGGAGGAAAGATAGGTAGATAGACAGATAGACAGACAGACAGATAGATAGAGAGATAGAGAGATAGATAGCACAGGGTGAGTTGAATATGAAGGGATGATATCTAAAAAATAAAATTAAAGAGTGAAAAAGGATTGTGTTGGGAGAAGGAGAAAGGGAGAGATAATTTTATCTCACATAAAAGAGGCGAGAAAAAGGTTTCACAATGGAGGGGAAGAGGGGGGAGATGAGGGGGAATAAATTAAACTTACTCTCATCAAATTTGGCTTAAGGAGGGAATAACATACACATTCAATTGGGTGTCTTACCCTACAGGAAAGTAAGGGGAAAGGGAACTAGGGGGGCAGATATAGAAGGGAGGGCAGATTGGGGGAGGGTGTAGTCAGAAGCAAACACTTTTGAAAAGGGACAGGGTCAAAGAAGAAAATAGAATAAGTGGGGAAGTGGGATAGGATGGAAGGAAATATGGTTAGTCTTTCACAACATGATTATTGTGGAAGTGTTCTGCATAAATTACACATGTATAACCTATATTGAATTGCTTGCCTTCTCAGTGAGGGTGGGTGGGGAGGAAAGAAGGGAGAGAATTTGTATCTCAAAGTTTTAAAAACAAATGTTAAAAATTGTTTTTATATGCAACTGGGAAAAAAAAAACTATATAGGCAATGGGATATAGAAATCTATCTTGCCCTACAGGAAAATAGAAGGGGAAGGGCATAAGAGAAAGAGAATGGGGGTTATAGAAAGGAGGGCAGATTGGAGGAAGGGGTAATCAGAAGCAAAACAGTTTTGAGAAGAGACAGGGCAAAAGGAGAGAGAGAATGGAATAAACAGGAGTAGGGGGAATGGGATGGAGGGAAACACAATTAGCAATAGTAACTGAAAAAACAATTTGAAGCAAGTTTCTCTGATAAAGGCCTCATTTCTCTATCATATAGAAAACTATGTCAAATTTATAAAAATAAGAGCCATTCCCCAATTGAAAAATGATCAAAATATATAATCAGTTTTCAGATGAACTGATTAAAGCTATCTATAGCCATATGAAAAAAAAAATATTCCAACTCACTATTGATTGGAGAAATGAAAGTTAAGACAATTCTAAGAAACTACCTCATACCTATTAGATTAGATAGTAGGATAGAAAATGTAAATGAAAAATGGTAGAGGGGATGTAGGAAAAATGAGACATTAATGTATTTTTGCCTGAGTTATGAATTGATTAAAGCATTCTATAGAACAATTTGGAACTATGCCTAAAGGACTATATAAAACCATGCATACCCTTTCAATGCAACTACTAGGTCTGTATCACAAAAGAGATTAAAAAAAAAAAGGAAAAGGATTTATATGTACAAAAATATTTACAGCAGCTCTTTTTCTGGGGATAAATAATTAGAAATTGAGGGGATTGGAGTGGCTAGGTGGCACAGTGAATAGAACACTGGCCCTGGAGTCAGGAGGGCCTGACATCAAATCCAGCTTCAGACACTTAACACAAAAAGTAGCCATGTGACCTTGGGCAAGTCACTTAACCCCAATTGCCTTGCCCTCCCCCCTCCAAAAAGAAAAAAGAAATTGAGGGGATGCACATCAGTTGAGGAACGACTGAATAAGTTGTGGTATATACTTGTGATGGAATACTCTTGTACTATAACAAATAATGAGCAGGTTACTCTCAGAAAAACCTAGAAAGACTTACATGGGTTGATGCAAAGTGAAATGTACTGGGTATAAAGCAACAGCAAATATTACAATAGTAAGATGATCAGTTATGAATGACTTATCTGTTCTCAGTAATACAATGATCCATGACAACTCTGAAGAACTTAGGATGTGTGATGCTGGGTGAGTAACTTAACCCTCTTTGCCCCAAATGAGGAAATCTATTAAATGAGCTGGAAGAGAAAATGGCAAGTCACTCCAGGATCTTTGCCAAGAAAACCCCAAATGGGGTCATGAAGAGTAGGACACAACCTGAACAACAACGTATTAAAAAAACAAGCTATACGTAATGAAGATTCACCTTTTTACTTGTAATCCTCCTTTTTTCTTTTACTTTGCCTGTAGAAACACTCCCTTTTCTGTTTGTTAAATCCAAAATGGTTTAAATTTAGATTTTTTTTTTTAATTAAAGAGACTACCATGAAGATAATTGCATCTTGAGGTGGTAGATAAATTCTATTTTTAAAAATTCAATAAGACTCTCCAAATTAAATTGGTATACACTTTAATAAATGGTAAGTTCAGTATAAATGTAAACATGAGGATAGATGGCCAAAAAAAAATGTGGAAAATGTGGCCCAAGAGTTAAAAAAATGAAAGAGGCCAAAGTTTTGTAGACCAAGAGTTTCATGTCTAAATATTTGCTTCAAAAAAATATTTAGACAGTGCCAAATATAGTAAGCATTTGTTGAAGCAAAGGTCAAAATAAATACCAAATTAGAAGAATAAAAATGAAACTATATGGCATACACTTAAAACAAACCCATACTACATTTAAGCAAAGTGTTGAGATCAAAAGATGGGAGATGGACAAAAGAATGGACATCAACACAAATTACTTCCATTTCCTAAAGAAGTTTAAGTGATAGGAATCAATGAGGTGATCAGAAATCCTAGAAACTATCTCAGTCAACAAATACTTGATCTTCATGACTATAAATTTAGAGAAGAATACCAAGGGCAGTTCTTCTCTAAGTATATAATCCTACAAACTCATTTGTAATATCTTGTGGAGGAAGATGTTGGTTATGAAGTATTAGGAACATCAAATGTATAGAAAGCTGCATCATCCCCAAGAGTATTTATGGATGGGACTAGAAGGAGGGTAAACAGGCGAAATATGAGTGGGGGAATAAAAACTTGTCATGATATCCATGATAAACTATTCCTCTGGCAGTGACAGTGGTACTATCACATGCCAAGACTCAAGATCACAGAAATTCTGGAAGACTTTCTGGGGATCCCAGAGACTTTGGAGGACCTTCCAAATCCTTGAAGTTAGACTGTTCTCAGGCATTTAAAAGAGCTGAAGTTTTGATATTTATTTTGAAGATCCAGTGGCCTTAAGGAAGGGACTTCCATCAAAGTTTTGGTGTGAGAGCAGTATGCAAATGGATGAGTACACAGACAGGAGAGCAAAAGGAAAAAAGAAAAGTATATAGCAAGAGTTCATAGGCCCAAAAGGCAGTTGTGACAGTCAATGAGGGGTAATCCAAGTAAGTGACTCCTTTCTCTTCTTGTTTTCCCCGAAGCACATCATTAGTGACATTTCCAGCCACAGTTTAAATCTGCATCCTTTTTTTTTGTGAAATCTCCCTCTGATCTCCCTAGTTTCTTTTAAGTCCCAATTAAAATCCCATCTTCTCCAACTCACTTTAATTACAGTGTCTTCCCTCTGTTAATTATTCACTACTTATGCTACACATTGCTTGCTTTGTTTATGTTTAGAAACTGTCTTTGGCTTCTTTTTGTATCCCCAGCACTTAACATAGTACCTGGACATAGTAAGTGCTTAATAAATGTTCTTTGATTGATTCACACCAGTTGGGAGAATGGTGCAGGCTTGAGACTGTAACATTACATTCCTAGTATACTATATGAGGAAGTTTAAATGGCCTCAAATAAACATGGAAAGGAAGAGCAATTGAGCTATACTCAGAGGAGGTATATGCTTGAGACAGCACAGGAGACTGAGAAAGAGCAGTTAGACAGGAAAATTAGTAAAGCAGTGTAATGAAATTCCAGAAAGGGAGAGGACAAGTGTCTAGGAGAACAAGGTGTTCAGTAGTGTCGGATGCAGCAAACTAGGTAACATAAATTTGTCACGGTCATATTCAAAATGATTTCATTATTTCCTCCAGCAGGAGTGAGCAGCTCAGGAATAGGAGCAGAAGAGGCAGATAGTAGGAATTGCCCAAGATTGCAGATTTTTAGAATGGAAAAAGTGGTAGATTGTGGAAACAAAGCAATTAAGAAAGAAGAGGCATTATTGAATTGCCTAACCACAAGGTAAAAATCAAGTAGGGCAGAGTTAAACCAGAACAAGACTGATAAACTAAAAAGTACGGTGAGGTATTGAGCGTTATTTCACATTGAATTTTCAAAATCTCCTCTCTAAGTCTCCCACTTCTGTGCCTTTGTTCAGACTTCCCACCATGCCTGGAGTGTAAATTCTTCTCACCTCATATCTACCTATTAAAATCCTCTTCCTTCAAAGGAAGGCTCAGGTGCCACCTTCTCCATGATCTTCCCCTGATCTTCCTATCTTAAAATGATCTCTCTCACCTCAAATTTTCCTGTCATATTTTATCTTCACCTTTCCTTTTCCTTCTATCTCATTTTATCTTGTTTTAGCCTTATTTATGTGCATGTCTTATTACTCCACTAGCAAGTTGTGAACTCTTTTAATCTTTGTACCCCAAATACTCACAGAATGCCTTACATGTGTAGGTACTTTTAAAAACATGGCTGCTGAATTGAATTGGTTTGAACTGAATTGAATTGAATCAAAGAAGAAGGCTATGATGAAGGCTCAGAACAGGGATTGGAAGGAGCAAGGGAGAGAGGAGGAAGAGGCAGAAGTGATCAAACTATAGTCAGGGTAGGAAGTTTCAGAATTGAGGATCTTGGAGGTGCAGCAGTTTTGAATGATGATAAGATCCTAGACTGGACACCATGATGATTAGCTTAAAGAAGAGGGGGATAAAGGTCATTGAGGTTAATAAGTTCAACAGTCTGGAGGAAAGGGTTTTAAATTGGTTTTCAGGATAGAAAATTTGGACTCCAAGGATGCTGGCAGGAAAAGAATGCTAAGGAGACTGTGAAGTAAATGCTGTTATAATCGAGGAAAAGTGTTACGGTAAGTGGGTAAGAAGACTGGTAAACGATAGTAAGGAGTGTTGGAGGTGAGTTGGGTAGCTGGATAGTGTTAAGCTTAAATGAGACCCTCCCAAGAAAGATTCAAATGAGAGGTTATTGAGTAATGTTGGCAGAGATCTTGGAAAGCAAAGAGTGTACTAACTATTCTCTGGTCTTGAGAAATAGGGGTGGAGAGGTAGGGAGAATGAGAAAAGAGATGTCCAACTTTATAGCTGATAGCCCAAGTTTTAGTTAATTAGAGAAGACAGAATGAGTGGAAGAGGATAACAGGATAACAATGAAACAGGACTCTCATGGGACGCAGTCATTATAGAAGTTCGCCAGGTGAGGATAAGGCCTAAGGGGAAGTCTGGCTTGGAGGAAGAGGGATAGTTAGCAACAGGACAGGCCACATGACTAGAATAGTACACTTTGTATGGCAGAGATTAGTGGAGTTTTATGGTGGGAGATGAACTAGGGGAACCTGTTAGCCATCAGTGAAGGTAGATATGAAAGCAGGCAAAAAAACTTGTAGAATTAAGTAGACATAAAATTGCTTTTAAAGCATTGGTATGGCAGAGTGTGCTTCCGCAAAGAAAAAGGCACTGAATTTAGTCATAGAACTGGGGTTCAGATCCTGGCTTTTCCACTCATTACCCGTGTGGCCTTGGGGAAGCCACCAAACCACCCCAGTCCTCATTTTCCTCATCTGTAAAATGAGGTAGTTACTCTAGATGGCCTTTAAGGTTCCTTCTGGCTCCAGATCCTCTGAACCAATGAAATTTACAACTTAAATTCCTACATGATTTCTCTGCAATAGAGCTGAGAGGAGGGGACAGAGTTTGCCAGAGCTTCCACAGTCTCTTTCTACTCAGATAAAATTTATCTCTTTATTTACTAATCTCGATTTCAGTGAAAATTTTGTCTGTCACCATGGACAAGACCCCATGACACATAGAGATAAGCCAGTGATATCGACTGAGACTTTACAGAAGTTAGTCCATATGGTTTAGCCATAACTGACCTGGTACCACTGTTTTGTCTCTCCTTTTATTTGGATTCGCAGTTCTTAGCACAGTGTCTGGCATATATAGGTACTTAATGCTTATTGATTGACTGACTGTTAAGGGAACCCTTCCAGACTTTTCATAACACCAGACTCTCTACCTTGCACCACTATGATAGAGTATACATATATTGTAGACGTTACCAAGATCTTGCAAGTGACCACATTCCCAGGACCCATAGCAATTTATATTAGGTAAAATAGCAAGTAATATTAATCTCCTTCATTTTTGTTAGACTGTAAGCTCCCTGAGGGCAGGGTCCAGGTCTGATTCTTCTTTGTATTCCCCACAACACCTTGCACATGATAAATCCTCAATAAGTATTTGTATAGCACTTTAAGAATTGCAAAGTACTTTTCTCACAACATCTGTGAGGTAATTAGTACAATTGTTATTATTCCATGTTATAAGTGCAGAAATTGAGATGCTTAGGATTTAACTGATGTGCCCAAAACCACAAAGCTAATCTGAATCAGGATTTTAACCTATGCTATGCCACAATATGAAGAAAGATCTTCTGTTACCTCAGCTTTTCCTATGCTCATGCTACTTGCAGTGTAAAGTCACTGATGTGCTCAAATGGGGCTATGAGATCCTTGGAAAGAATTCCAGGCCACAGAAGTTTTTTGTTTTGTTTTGTTTTGTTTTTTTATCAGCTTTCTAGAACATGAGGCATTTGTCTTAATAGGCCTGACAGTAACAGTAGCCCTGAGTATTCCAATCTTCCTGCTCTGTATTTTTACAGAAGTGACATGCCCTACTCCCAGATCTGTTCAACACGCTGTTATTCAGGTCAAGAGTCACAGCGTGAAATCCAGGGAACGATATGTTTGTAATTCAGGCTTCAAACGTCAAGCTGGGACATCCAACCTTATTCAGTGTATACTGGACCAGAACTCAAACACTGCCCACTGGACAGAGACCAATCTGAAATGCATCAGTAAGTGGCCCCTTTTCCTACAGCTTTCCTGGGTCAGTGGGGAAGAACAAACCAAAAACTACATAAACCATTGAATGATCAAAGTACAGATGGCTGTTAGAAAGAGGTCTTTGTTTGACAAATAGGCCTGAATGGAATACTAGGATGCTGTCAGCATTCCCTCACCAGGCGCATTACTAATAGAGTTGAATTAGGTGAGTAGAAATATGTAGGATTTGCAATCATGCCCCCAAAATTGTCAACTAGAAGACTCATCCTAACCAGCTCAGCCATCTTCTGACTATGAAGTCCAAGATAATGCTGCTCCTTGACCTGTCCCATTGAAATGACTTGAAAATTAATGGTTCCAGAGTGTTTAGAACTCTTAAACATGAGCTGGAGAAAGAACTAACCCAGGCACAAAGCCAGGAAAAGACCTGCTATAGACTGTATGACCTAGAAGAAGAGGTTCCCATTTGGGCCAGAAGTGCCAGCAAAGTTGTACAAAGCTGAGAAGCAGTTATCAGATTTAGCAGATTGCTAAGGAAAGGAGACAGAGGCAGGGTGCTGGGTTTTGTTCCAGTGTGTGAGTCAGTATCATAGCAATTAAGAAACAAATGAAAAGATATGGTCTGTTCAAGTTTTGAGAGAATTAAAAGAGTTCTGGTTTTACAGAATCCAATGAAATTTCTCACACACATAGTCCTTACAATGGGTTTTTATGTCCTGGTAAAAGAGATCAGGTTTTTCTCCTATTTTTGTCCCCACTGCCACTGGTAGTATTATCCTCAGAGAAAACTGACATCTATATAAGTCATGGTTGACACTCAAAATAGTCAAGTTCTATAACCTGAGCTAGAGGAATTTCAAGGCAATCTTTAGTTCATTACTTGTACCTCTAAGGCAGCCAGCCTAAAAAGAAAACCACCACCTCTTTGTTAAAAAGAACAAATAAATAACAAAAGGTATTTACATTTCTCAACTACTACAGTTCAAAATTCAGCCATAAATATCATTTAATTATTTTCTCTAGGAGATCCTGCCCTGGTTCACCAAAAGCCAACAAAGGAACTTCTCACCCCCGATGGAAAAGGTAGGAATATCTCAATCAGATGTTGTATGACTCTTTTCTCCTGCTATCACTTTTATTTCTATATCCAAAAAATGCATAAATTGTGGCTAGGAAATTTAGCAAACTAGTAAAAAAAAAAAAAAAAGATAGATACAACCAAAGGAAAGGTCTAACATCATCTTAATTTCAATTCTTTAAAATCAAGGTAACTTGACTTTTGTTTCACATCCTAGTTTTATGTTTCATAATTGGCATCATTTTAAAGTGAAGTATTGAGTGCCTCAGATCAAATCCAAGAATCCTTAAGTCAGAGTAATGATAGTTGGTTTATTACTATCGCATTTCAGCTGAACCTGGAGTAATCTTCCATCCCGGCTTCTTCAGGGTTGTTCATTCTCAGGATAAGTTCTATTTATCAATTACAAATTTCTAGAATGATACACTAAATTCTTAGCTGGTCGTACTCTTATTTTATAGTCAAGTATAGATAAGTTAGAGATAGATTACGGTGTTTGCATATCATCCAGGCCCTTTGTTTCTTCTGCTGTCCCTTCTTCATCTATTTCACTATCCATTAGTACATCTACCAAAGAATATATGGGGAAAATGAGAAGAGATGAATCTTTTTCAGTTAACAGTAAACAGTTCTGGTTTGTTTGGTTTTTTTTTTTAAAAGAAGATATTTAGAATAAAAATAAGTTTGGGAATTTTCTGTGGATTTCACTTTTGCTATATCACCTACATTCCCAGACCTACCTTATGTCTTGATCAAAAATTCTCAGCTCCAAGTCTGACAGTTCTGCTGTCAAAAACTCGGACAACTTGCCACAGATGTGTTAATTTTGCTACTCTAAGATATCATGTTAATGATGCTTTGGCATATTTCTTTGGGCAGAATATGACAAATGGGAGTGGTAGCAAAGAACGTAAAGATTCTATACTGAGTTTATAGCTAGGGGAGTATATAGAAGAAGCCATAAACAGATATGATCAGCGAGACATAAAAGGCCTTTCTTTTCAAAAAGCTACTTCTACAGTGAGGTCAGCAAGCAAATTTGAGGCCATCATCATCCACTACCATATGGGGCTATATTAGAAAGTTATGTGTTAAATTATAATTCCTTTTATGGAAACTGGCAAAAAAAATATCACATCATATTTGCATTTTGCCACCAAGTACCACATAGAAATGGTCAAGCTAGGTCTTCCAACTCATGCTCATATCTCTACCACAAGATCAGAACAGGTACTTAACTCTCTGATTCTCCTTACTTCTGCTGGGAGAACTGGATAGCTAAGGGTTTCCCTTATTTCAAGGTTTTGAGAAAAATTTAGAAATTTAAAACTTTAATCCAAGGCATCTTTGGTAAATATAGTAAGTATTTCTTTTCTAAAATAAATCTTCCCAGATATTTTGCTTCAGAGATATTACAGAAATGCTTCTTTCTGCATATCTGTACCTACTAAAACCTTTGTATCTTTTTCCTTATGTTGTGGTAGAATAAATAATAACAGATCCTCTCTACTACCCAGAATTTTGGTAGTCATTCTGAATGAGATAAAATGCTACACTTTGAGAGATGTCCCAAAAGGTTAATTTCAGGGAGCAGAGGTTAGTATTAGATTACTGTTGTAGGGTCAGAACTAGATCCTGATTATTGGATTACATTTCTAAAGCAGTCTTCACCCCAACCCCTGCCACAAAAGAGACTTGCTTTAAAATATTTATGTTCTCAATATCTCAGGCTTCACTATAGAACCAGAAGCTTCAAAGTCAGACACCACAGTGGCAACAGAGACAGTCATGGTGTCAACCTCTATCTCCCTCTCATCATCCATACACACAGCATCTCCAGCATTAGCAGGTATGGTATCGAAGCCAGTCTCCAAGGAGATATCATCAGAACCACCTTCTGCAACAGCCATAATAACAACCCGAAACTGGTCCTTCACAACCCTGGCTCAAACAACAGCAAAGACCATGGAGCAATCCTCCCCCAGTACCCATGTGATAATACCAGGTTAGCCACTAACTCCTCTCCACTTTAAGAAAGATTAGTTCTGCATTTCTTGTCACTTAAATTTGGTCTGGTAGCTAGGGCAAAGCCACTTTTGCACGTTGTTGTTACATTCAGCTGCAGAGTTAGCTCTCTTCTTTTGACTCCTGGGTGCTCTCACAGCCTGTAGTTTTTATTCTATGGAATAATGACCTGACTTAGTCGAGTCCATGGGAAAGGGGACATACAACTTCCAGATTGAGCAATCAAATTGTAGCATCTACTTAATGACTCCCACTACAAAGAAATAAAGGACACTTTCCAATGCCTTTCCAATGATAGAACTCTTCATAGTGTAGTCATTTGGTGTATTGTACTGTGTTGGGGTTTTTTAGAAGTTTGGGGGTGCTTTGTATTTCAAATAGGACATTATTTGGAGTCTTGACCCCCTTCTGTCATGTGGGTTTTTCTTATCCAAAAGTCTGGTCCCACTTCCAATGAGTCAGATTATTTATTCTTCCAGGATACATCTTGTGACAACCCTTACATTTCCAAAAGAATGAGTCAAGTGCCTACATTTTAGTAGTATTTTTCCTGTGTCTGTTTGGTTAAAGATCAGTAGGGAGGGGCGGGGGGAAGCACAAAACACTTGCTCTATTTAGTAGCCTCAGGGTTCAATAGTAAACATTTTTCATCTCCTTTTTCCTTTGCAGATGCACATCATGTTGTTATTGTATCTGCTTCTGGTAAGTGCTCTTTAGCTGGATATACAGAGAATACAAAGTCAAAAAAAAATATGGTCTCTGCCTTCAAATTTACCCTCAAAAAGAGACCAGTAATCAAAATCTTTAGTGGAGAATAAAGGTGGAGCTAAAGTATATAAAGACATATTATCAAACCAAAAATAATTTTATTCCTTCTTAAAAGACTGAAAGTTCTCCAATGATTTTAGAATTTATTTCTAAAAGTAGGTGCAAAAAGTATCAAAAACAGTTGACACAAAACAAATATGGAATGTCTCCACAGGTCAAGCAGATGAGTTGTTTATTTAACAAAACATGTCAGACGATGTGATTTTGACTTAAAATTTGAATTGTATGATGATTAGAACAAACAATGGCTATAACATTTAAGATATTATAGTTATCTCTTTCACATCACAGGGGATAGGGGCAAGGTGTCCCCTCAATCTGGAAAATGTGCGTAAAATTTTTTGGTCCTCCCTTCATACCGGAGTGGGAGTCTGAATTTTTTATTTTTTTTTCAGGGGGTGTTTACAGTACCTAACTGTAAATTTGGGTAAAGTATTTTGTAATAGGTTCTGTGTCATCAGCTGGACTTTATATATCATCTGAAGCTTCCACAAAACTCCCCAAAATTTCCCATTTAATTTCTTATGCCAACCCACAATTTATCAAAACCATGATGGGGAAGGTCATGATGTGGATGGGATAACTGTACTATCACATCTTACCATAGTACTCTTTTTTTCCATCACATGTGTAGAAATGGTTGGGGTTTCTGTTGTTGCTATTGTTTGTTTTGGGGAGTATGTCACTAATATGAGTAATGTTCCATCTGATAAAGAGTACAGTGGGTCTAGCTCTGTGAAAATCCAAAAATAAATTCCACTGAAAATGGATCTGACCTGATAGAATATGCCCAAGTTAGAATTCTACTGATAAAGCTTTTAAGGACCAGAGTGATAAAACATTGTCATAATAATCTTCTTATTGATATTTTATAGCACAACTGAGATGGATCTTATTATCCATAGATAAGCTTCTACATTCACTCCTTTATTTTGTATACTCTATCCATTTTGCAATGAAGTTTGGTAAACTCTCCTCATTAATTCCACTATCTGCTCTCCTTGATCTTAGGATGCTTTTGATCGGTAGCAAGGTACAACCAACTAATTGGTTCAGGATAATTATGGAGCTTTCTGTACTTTGCTTTAATACAGCAGATGTGGCAAAACAATGAGCTGAAGTAAACTATTCTAGATACTATAAACAGTATGCCAAATGACTTAATATTGTTGAGGCATTCCCTTGAATATAACAGGAAAATAGAAAGCTATGAAGTGGGTGGAGACGAAAGTACAGTGTTCAAACATACCTGAGTCTCCAGTCTTTTCATCTCTTCAATAGTAGCCAGAAGGCTATAAAGATAAAGGGAACTATCTGGAGTCTGAGTGGTCCAATTAAGGGGCAATTGGAACTTAAATGTAACTTTATTCTGCTGATCAGCTGATAAGTAGGTTGTCTAATCTCCTTAAGCCAGTGGTTCTCAACCTTCCTAATGCCGCGACCCTTTCATACTCGTATGTGGGCAGACCCGCCTGGAGACAGAGAGAGGAGCAGTGTCCCAGTTCCTAAGACCATCGGAAATATGTGTTTTCTGACGGTTTTAGGTGACCCCTGTGGAAGGGTCGTTCAACCCCCAACGGGTCACAACCCACAGGTTGAGAACTGCTGATCTAGACTGAAACTGCAGTATTGGCTGTCTAGTTAAATCTAATTTACCTCTCCAAGGCAAAAAGTAAGGAGACCTAGATATTAATCAGGACTCTGAGTTGTGCCGTTGGGGTAGTTGTCCCTAAGGAACAATGAGAGTTTAGGGAAACAAAGGGTTTAATGGGGGTAATTTATATAATACTATTTATCACCATCTATCTTCTTTCCCTGTTTTAGATTCTGTAGTAAGATAGTGCCATTCTACTTAGATCATTAGTTCTAGGAACTATGGCTACATCTCCTATCAGTCATTAATTGTATACAAATATATATACAAATATGTGCAGCAAAGTGGCACAGTGAATAGAGCACCAGCCCTGAAGTCAGGAGGTCCTGAGTTCAAATCCAACCTCAGACACTTAACACTTACTAGCCATGTGACCTTGGGCAAGTCACTTAACCCCAATTGCCCTGCCTTCCCCTCTTCAAAAAAAAAAAAGAAAAAAAACCCATAATAAAAACAAATGTGTATATGTGTCGCTTCCCTTCTTAAAGAACACAACTGTGGCCACTAAGTTAGGAAGTAGCAGGTGAAGGCACCTAACAAAAAGGGTAGCTAGCTGTTTCTAAGCTTCAACAACTACAGATTTCATATTTCTAGATAAATCTTTCCAAATTCTCTCCAGGAAAGAGCTCATGAGGACTAGCCATTTCAATTCTCTTAGAGGCTGAGCACCTCTTTATTGAACAAATTTCTTCAGAGACACATAAAAGAAAATAACAAATATTTCTCTCTCTCACTGTCTCACTCCCTCTCTGTCTGTCTGTCTGTCTGTCTATCTGTCTGTCTGTCTGTCTGTCTGTCTCTCTCTCTCTCTCTTGTTCAAAAGCTTATTGTCAGAGTGCTTTAGACATTACCACAAGCACAACCTCTTTGCTCTAGAGTAGCCTCTGTTCTTCTTTGGGGAGGGAAGAGGACACTGGCCTAGTCACTGTGGCCTTTTCCTTCAAACTCTGTTATAGCAAAAATTTCTTTACAATGGCATATGTGACTTAAGAACTGAAGACCTTGGCCTTCAGCAGCAGCTTTGGTGATATACAGTATTTAGTTGCAGAATCTTTGAGTAGTGTCTTGCTGGTTGCTTTGGAGCTTGCTTTGGCAGTAGTATAAGCTCTTCCTTATCTTATATTCATAATCAGGACATTTTAAGATTTGAATATAATCAGCTTATATGTTAATAACAACAACAACAAAAAAGACTCATCCTGTATGCTGCCCTCTGTATCTTGACTGGTTTCCCAATATTATGTAACTGATGAATGAGACAGGTTACAACAGTTGGGCTCCTGAAGGAAATTCTCTCCCTCTTGGCTTCTCTGACTTCTTTCAAGTCTCAGCTAAAATCCCACCCTCAGTAAGAACCTTGTTCCTTGTTCTGAGTTTATCTCCAATTTATATTATCTATCTATCTATCTATCTATCTGTCTATCTATCTATCTAATGGTTTACATGTCGCTCACTCATTAGACTGTGAACTTGCAGAGATCATTTTTGCCCTTTTTTGTGTCCCCAGGGCTTTATACCGTGCTTGGTACAGACTAGGTGCTTAATTAAATGCAGGCACAGTTTCTCTTTCTGCCAAATAAACCATTGATCTAATTTGGTTTCTTGCCTAAGAATCTGCAACTTTGTAGTCTGTCCTAATCTTCCTTTTTTCTTTTTTTAATTTAATTCTTTTTATCACTTTGTTTCTAATTTATGAGACAATTAAAGCCTGCCAAATCATTCAGATTAGCTCACTATGGTCAGACAAATAATATTCTTTCTACCAAAAATGAAGCATTGTCTTTTCCCCAGAAATATTTGTCTTGCTTTGTACATGAAGAACCTCTTTTCCTCAAGGAATGATGAATTAAAAAGATAAACTTTCTCTTCCAAGTTGAGGAGAAAAAAAGTTAAAGGACAGTATATGCTGATTGGATTCTTATTCACAAGATAAAAATGGCAACTGTCTGAGTTGTTGTTGAGTCACTTGAGTCACATGTCCAACTCTCTTGAGACCGCATTTTGGGGTTTTACGTCAAAAATAATAGAGTGATTTGCCATTTCTTTCTCCGGCTCATTTTACAGATGAAGAAACTGAGGCAAACACAGATAAATGACTTTCCCAGGGTCACACAACTATGAAATGTCTGAGGTCACATTTGAACTCAGGTCCTTCTAAATCCAGGGCAGTTGTTCTATTCCCTGTGCCGCCTACCCACCCCAGACTGTCTTAGAGTCTTCTCTAATTTTGGACTTATTTTTAAAACTTTTTAAAAATTGATTTCAATTTTCTTAGGGACCAAGTACCATTTTACTAAGCAAATTTCATCAAAGATAAAAGCTTTTGGGTTTGGGTTTGGGTTTTTTGTTGTTTTTTTTTTACCAGCAACCTCTCCATTCATACAACCAAAAATCTTGTGAGCACACATCTGGATAAAAAAGATCCTTCTTTTGAAACTGGTTAGTCTGGTCATCTCTAGAAGGCCAACTCAATTTGTCTAAGAATTTGCAAGTTTTATTTCTATAATAGATAAAATATAAGATATTGGCCTTTTTGGCATAGAACTATTTTTATCCAGAGAGGCTGTGTATCGTATCCTGAAGGCTCTTCCAATAACCTGAAGAAATCTGATTCACCATCTTGGGGAAGCTGGCCCAAAATCTTAATTCCAAAGGGACATGGTTCTAAATTTTATCATATGTCAGGAACCTGCAAGGTCACCTGATAGTACTTATTTCTTCTCTGCTATGTTTCTTGCATTCCTTTGTCTAGATAACCTTACCTGTATAGGGTGAGAAAACAGATCTGGTTACATATACCAGTTAGGCCAAATTTACTACTACATGCCAGTTTAGAAATCTTGGAGAGAGCCACAAGTTTCATGAAATTCCTAGAGTAGCTGGAAACATTTAAGTCCCTGCTTAAAAACTTGAACCATTAGTTTAAGGCTTGGTCTCTGTCCAATGCTAAGGAAAAAGGTAAAGAAAACATTTCTGTCACCATGTAATGGGATTGAGCACATCTCTTACTTTGGAACATGTTTAGTCCTTCCCCTGAAGGATCACGAACTGTGTGGTGTGGCTTAGTGTCAGATCAGGTAGGTAAGTGACATAACATTATAGGAAAGGCTTGTCCAGTGCCTGGCACAGAGTGGATCATAATGTTTCATAATAATATATATACATCATAATAATAATATAAATATAATAAATGTTTATAGACTGACCGACTGGTTTGGCATAGAACTTCCGATGTATAACACATAAGGCATCTATAAATATGAGCATGGGCAGAAGCACCTTTTAGTATGACTGACAGACTTGGTCAGATTCCATGAGACTTAATACAGAGTCAGCAAGATTGGGCAGCTCTAGTCCAAAAGTAAATTAACCATAAACCCCTCAGAATATCCCTTGTGGCATTTGATACCATGCCTGTATACACAAAAGGAGGGTCAGTTTTTCAGTATTTTTAAGTTTGTGGTGAGGTTTGAAGCAATATATAACACTTATTCTGAGCCTCCATCCCGTCACCCTAAGGGTATGTTTTTAAAAGAGCAGGGGTTACACATGGAAATTCTGGTGACCTTACCCTTGGGAGTCATAACATCAGCTAGTCTATTCAGTTCTGTGAAGTCTGTGCCTGAACAAAGAGCTCAACTTCCTTAAGAGTTTAGCATTTCTGCTTTATAAATGAATTGTTCAATTTCCCTGATTGTGCTAGAACCCAAAAAAATTTAAAGCAGCTCGGATAGCATCCACCAAAGATACCTATAAACGGTGCAGGCATCCAGAGTACACTTTGCATACCTAAGTGTAAGTGTGGCCAAGTATTCAGAATTTCTGCTTTAAAAGTCCTTCAGAGAAGCTAATGAAACAAGCCAAAAGGGCTTTCTTGTTGATTTGTCCAGATAGCAAACCTCAGTGCATCTATCAACTGTAACTCCCAGACATGTTCATCCAGTGTCTCCAGGCCTCACCTCGCATGCATGTACACTGACCTACCACCAGTAGCTACAGTCGTTTTAGTGTGCAGTGCTCTCTTCTCCTAGTTCTCCTACATGTCTGACCCCTCCTCGTTCCCCTTTGGTGGATATTTATTCAGGTTTTGCCCACTAACTGTCATTGTCCACCAAGGCTCTATGCTGGGCTTCCTTCTCTTATCTTTCATACTGTACTACTTCACTTGGTTATCTTGTCAGTTCCCATGGATTCCATTATCATCTCTCTGTAGATAATTCTCAGATTTATTTACATAGCCCTAATCTCTTTTCTAACCTCCAGTGTCACATTTACAGCTGCCTTTTGAACATCTAACTCAACTTGTCCAAAACTGAACTCATTATCTTCCCCCAAAAAACTTTCCCTTCTTTCTAACCTCTTACTGTTAAGGGTTCCACCATCCTCCTAGGCATCCAAGCTCACCACCTAATTATCATCCTTGACTCCTTGTTCTTTCTCATGCCCCATGTTCGAGTCTGATTGATTCTACCTACCACTCATACATGCCTCTTTCTCTCCTCGGACACTGCCACCTTCCTGATGCAGGCCCTCACCACCTCAAACCTGGACAACTGAAAGAGGCTGTTGGTTAATTTTCCTGCCACAAATCTTTCCTCTCTCCAATCCATCTCCACACCACTGCCTCCCCCCATTCAGTCACCCTCAGTGGCTCCCCATTAGTTCTAGGATAAAATATAAAATCCTCTCTTTGGCTTTCAAAGGCCTTCATTACCTTCCTACCTTTCTGGTTTTCTTGCTATTCCTCTCACACAATAAATATTCCATCTCCCTGACAAAATGTTTTTGCTTCCTGACTCCCATGCCTGAGATGCTATTCCTCCTCATCTCCACCTCTGAACTTCCCTGGCTTCCTTGAAGCTTCAGCTAATGTCTCTCCTTCAGGAAGAAGTCATTCCCAGGTCATCTTAATCTTAGTGCCTTCCCTCTGAGACTACTCCCAGTCCTATTCTGCATATAACTTGTTTGTACCTATTTTTTTTTGCATGTTGTCTCCCCCATTAAACTGTGAGCTCCTTAAGAGTTGCCTTTTGCCTTTCTGTGTATCTTTAGTGCCTATAGCACAGCTCTTAGTAGGGACTTAATAATGCTAGTTTTTTTTACTTCTAAATAGCAAGCAGTGGTAGAATACCAACTCTTCAGTGAAAGTATTTTTAGGGGAAAGAAGAAGTTATCTGATGCCTGCAATGTGGCAGGTAGAGCCATGTCTTTGTTATACTTGGATCCTCATTGTCTTTTTTTTTTCAATGACTTGTTTATTTACTTTTAGTTTACAAGATTCAGTTCCACAATCCCTTGAGTTTCAGATTTTCTCCCCTCCCTCCATGGTGGCATGCAATCATGTATAGGATCTGCAAATACTTTCACATTGTACAATAGTCTGGTTGCATAGAAGGGTTGTAACCAGTGGAGTGAACAATGGGAAAAAAGAAACAAAACCAAACATGAAAAAGAACAATAGCCTGTATTACTTCAGTCTCCATTTAAACTCTAGTCTTTCTACATCTTTCTCTGTATGTAGACATCTCCTTCCATCGGATCCTCATTGTCATCTGAAACTTCAGCCTGACCCTCTATGGCATCTTTTCATGAGCTCTTTGAATTCTATTGATTCTCTGATACCAAGTTACCCTTCTGATGTGGACCCTGCCCTGCATGGCACCCCTGCCCCTCCCCAACTGACCTGAAGTTTCTGGCTATCTAAACTGGATCCTTCTAGCCCCAGTTTTTTCCTACTTTGCTGGTCTGGAAAGCCTTGAGCATAACCCACCCAAGCTTCCAAGAAATGTTACACATTGATTTCAGTAACATGAGGAAAATGGGTATACCTACCACAAATGGTGAAAATGTCTGATTTTGTGTCACTTTAGTCAGTTAGTCTGGTAACTACTTAGAATTTTTTCAAGCTCTACTCTGTCTGGAGTTTTCAAAATGTATGTGTTTTAATTTAAAATGTCCTCATTCTGTTTTCTTCTATAAAATGACTAATATGGAAATGTTTTACATGATTACACACGCCTAACCTATATCAGATTATTTGCCATCTCAGGGAGGGGAAGGGGGAGGAAGGAGAGAATTTAGAACTCAAAATTAAAAAAAAACAAATGTTAAAAATTGTTTTTACATGTAATTGGGGGAAATAATATTGAAAAATATTAAGTAATTTATTTATTTACTTTTAGTTTGCAACGTTCAGTTCCACAATCCCTTGAGTTCCAAATTTTCCCCCCTTACCCCCCATGGCAGCATGCAATTTGATATAGGTTCTACAAATACCTTCACACTAAACATTAATCAAGTTGTAAAGAAGAATTATAATCCATGGAATGAACAAAAAGAAAGAAGGAACAAAACAAAAAAGAGAGAGAGCAAGTAGTTTGCTTCAATCTGCATTCAGACTCTGTAATTCTTTCTCTGGACGTGGATAGAACCTCTCCATCATAAGTCCCTTGGAGTTGTTTATAACCTGGTATTGCTGAGAGGCGCCCAGTCTATCAAAGTTAGTCATCACGGATAGTACATGTCTGTAATTGTGTACAAAGTTCTCCTGGTTCTACTCTCCTCACTCAGCATCAGTTTATATAAGTCTCTCCAGGTAATTATGAACTCCATCTCCTTCCCATTTCTTATAGCACAGTAGTATTCTATTACATTCATATACCACAACTTGTTTAGCCATTCCCCAATTGATGGGCATCCCCTTGATTTCCAATTCTTTGCCACCACAAAAAGAGCTGCTATAAATACTTTTGTACATATGGGTCCTTTTCCCATTGTATGATCTCTTTGGGATACAGGCCTAGAAGTGGTATTGCAGTATCAAAGGGGTATATACATTTTTAAAAAATTTTTTTAATAAAATATTCTCATCCTGGACTGCTGTCCAACCATATACCACCAGGTCCTGAACTAGGCTCGTGCTGGTGACCCTAGCCTGAATTAAAGAAAAAGACAACAGTAGCTTAGGGCAAGAGGACAGTGCAGAGGCCATTTTGAATCTTTACATCAATACCGTCTCAAACTCGTTTTACTTTTCCCACACAATCATTTCTAGAGAACATAAATATCCTGAATTCCTAAATACTCACAGACTACAACTTCATGGTCCATAGCAAGTAAAATATCATCAGAAGTCAGGAAAAGGGAGTTTCCAGCCTCCTTCATCTTCTCTCCAGTGTTAATACTCTGGTTTCTTCAACTCTTTACTCCCCTGCATCTCCAACTTTTCTAAGTCACACAGCCATCTAATGAGCTCAATAGGTAGGATAGTTTGGCAGCTTCTGTGTAAATTCATGAGCTTAGCTTTACTCTGAATTTTTTCATATGAGGGTGGGGTTTGATGCAATAGAAAAAACTGAAAGAGATTATGGGTTTGTGTTTCAGTCACAAAATTCAGCCAAGGAGTGTCTCCCCTACCCACCCACCCCTTTTTCTCACTTTCAGTTTTAGTAACTGTAAATTATTTATAGTAATTGAACAAAAACAGGAAGCAAGTATTATGAAAGAGATACTAGATTATTGGTATCAACTTGCTTTTTTCTAATAAATCTTACCAACTACAGTAAATGGAATGCTAACCTTATTGGCCAACGTGGAGACATATGTAGGTGTCTAGCAGAGACTATTTTGCTAGTTCAGCCTTTCTTTTTTAGCTTTTGTGACATAAAAGCTGGTATTTCATTAAAGTTTCAAAACCCAAGTCATTTCTAGCAACGTTGCCTGGCCTTTACTGTCTCCTTCATGATTTATTTTCCTTAGGATCTAATTTATCACTGAGTCACAAGAATTAATCATAATTGCCTGCCTTTTCATTTGCCCACTTTGAAGTTATCTGTCTCAGTGCTTGCATATCTGGAGGCTACTTCTCTACATATTTAGGTGGCTTCTGTACATTGTTGTGGTTATCTTACTCACTGTATGATTCCATGCTTTTGAGGATTTACTTAATAATGTTAAATCAGACTAACTGAGTTGATCTGGAGCTTGTTACTAACACACAATGACTCTTAAAGCTGTTCTGTTTGATACCTAGCCTACTCCTTCTCTCTTCTACCTACAGATTACATTCCTATTTGCTACAACTAAAATATGGTTTCTCAGATTTGGATTCACAAGGTTATCACAGATTTGATCTTCAGCTTTGCCTGCTCAGGGACTTGATTTTACTAGTAAAACATAGAGGTTGTTTGGTTCCAAGTTTATGTTAACTATATAATATTGATTTATAAAAACAGAATGCCAACTTTTATAATGGAAGTTATAATTCACAAAATAATTTCATACATTATAATTGCACAGAGCACTGACTCTGGGTATTTCTACTCATGAGACCAAACTGTAGGTCAGAAAACTTTGGTAGCATAGAATTAGAAGAAAGAGAGTTAAATGTTAAGTGAGATTTCCATTAAGACTTAAGCTGGTTAATCAGCTTTCTCTATTCAAGGACTGTTGGTCTAGTATAACTGTTACTGAACATTGGAACACCCTGAACAATATTGGATAAACACTAACCAAATCTTACTTTTTGCCTCTCTTTTTACTAGACTTCATGCATTGTCTTCCCCATCTTCCTACCCTACTAGAACTTCTGTATGCGATGATCTTGGATTTTTTACAGTTGACTATTTTATATTAATTACATGTTAAATTCTTCCATTAAAGTCTGCCTCATTGTGACATGGAGAGACATATGAGTTCTTTTAAAAAGAAAAAAATTTATTCATATATTTCATTTTACATCATAGATTATTTAGTCATTTCTGGAAAAAACCCCTCTACTCCCCCCAGAAATGGAACCAGCCCTTTTACCAAAGAGTAAAGGTTGGGTTTTTTTTAACCTTATACAATGACTAACAGTATACTCAACGTCTTACTGTCATAGTCCCCACGCTCTGTGCTGAGAGGAGGGAGCAGTATTTCATCATCTTTTCTCTGGGACCAGTCTTGGTTTTTAAATTGCTCAGAGTTTGGGGATAAGCTTAAATTCTTAAACATGATTCCAGCAGATTAAAAGCTCTGGATATGCTTGGGGTATAGACTCAGTGACAGCCAAAGATAGAAGCCAGCCTTGCGTTGCTAAATTTTTTCAGCCATAAAAATTTATAAAGACCCTTACGGTTGAGTTTTGTGGTCTGTTTCAGTAGAGTGCCTATACCTATTAAATCACAGTTTCTTGAAATCTCCAAGTCTCTACTTTTGTTGGTGCCTAAAAGGGTTTCATATGAAAATTCTGAGGGCACATCCCTACACATTTAGTGCTTATGGAAACTTGTGCCCTATCTATTCCTCCCATCTCATCTGAAAAGCCTTGCATACCTTTCATGTATCTAAGGCTCCCCTCCCTTCTCCTTGAGACATCTACTTTTTGCTCTTACTATCTCACTCTTTTATCCTTATGCCACTTGCACACAGAAAGTATCTATATACTTCTTCCTTTCCTGTTTCAATAATTTATTCTTTCTAAATATTATGTTCTCTTTTGCTTATTCCTCCAACCAAAAATAAAATAAAAGCAACAATAGAAGAAGGAGAAATGACATCTCTCTGTGTTTCTGTGTTTGTGTTCTTTTTCCTTGTGGGGTCATGAAAAGTCTTGGAAAATTTAGGTTCTGTTACTAACTTCACTCTATGGGTCTCCTTTTCCTTATCTGTTGAAATGAGGCAATAGACTAAATGATCCTCTACATCTCTTCCAGGCATGATATTCTAATATTCTAATTTATCTTCTTAGACAATATTCTCTCTTTAAGTATCTTTTTTAGCTGTGAGTTCAGGGAGACATTTGTAATGAGGAACATCATATATCTAAGATTACCTTTTATTTATACTTATAATAAAATATATTAGCTGGTGAATGAGCCTTCTCCACTCTAGGTGAATGGAGGATAATAGAACATAGGTATAAAAAAAAGTTAATTTCAGAGGGAAGGCATCCCAGGAGATAGTGAAGTCAGTTTCCACCCTTCTAGAAACCTTTTCCTCCTTAGAAAGCATTCAGATTGTATCAATATTCATTAAAGGAATTGGTTTGTAGTTTTCTTTCACTGTGTTTGTTCTCACTGCTTTAGGTAGCAAAACTAGATTTGTGTCATAAAAGGAACTGGGTAGGACTCCTTTGTGTGTTTTTTCAAATAGTTTATATAGTATTGGGATTAATTGTTCCTTAAATATTTGGTAGAATTCACTTGTAAATCCATCTGGTTTGGGGGATTTTTTTCTTAGGGAGCTCATTTATGGCTTGTTCCATTTCTTTTTCTAAAATAGGATTAAGTATTCTATTTCCTCTTCTGTTAATCTGGACAATTTATATTGTGAAGGGAGCAAATGGAGGGGGAGGAGGAGGAGGACATGTATAAGAGAGATCAGGATAGGGTGATTGAGATGTGTGGGATTATGTAGAGCTCTTTCTACCACAGACACCCAGAGAAGAATTCAATACCAAGAATAAGCTGGTTGCAAATTGTAAAGGATTTTCAGGATCTTAGACATAAATTAGATCTTTGGATTTATCATGACACAAACGTTTCTGTTTTGTGTTTCTCTTCCAGTGGTTGTTCCCATAAGTATCCTGGTAGCTATTTTGGTATATGTGTGCTACATCAGAAGAAGGTAAGTAGCACAAGAGAAAAACAGAAGAATTCATTGTTCATTCCATATAAGAGAAAATAATTCCCTTATCAGAAAATGGAGAGTTCCTGTCTTCTGTGATTCCATTGCCAGCCACCAAGATGGTCACAGGCTATGTCCCTGCTGTCAGCCAGACTAATAGAGCTCCAGAGTGGAAATTGTGCCCTGCTGTGTTCTCATTATCCCCCAAATGGTGCCATATGAGTACAGAGCAGCTGTTTGGTCCTACTTCCCTTTCCCAAACACACTGTCAAATTCACAAGTCAAAAATTGTATTCAATATGGCTTGGCACATCTCAGCTTTCCTCCGAAGAGGTAAAAATACATTCGTGGGTATTATTAACTCATATCTTCAGTTCATCTCCAGGAAAAAGGTTATCTAGGCCATTGGTACACATACTGGGGACTGAAGGTCCCTTTCAGCTATCAAGTCCTATGATTTCTAAAGGAATTAAGATAGGCTATTGAAAAATAAGGAGTGGGGGCAGCTAGGTGGCACAGTGAATAGAGCACTGGCCCTGGAGTCAGGAGGACCTGAATTCAAACTCAGCCTTAGACACTTAACACTTACTAGCCCTGTGACCTTGGGCAAGTCACTTAACTCCAATTGCCCTCCAATTCCCCCCTCCGAAAAGCAAAAAGAAAAAGGAGTAAATAGATTTTTCTATGCTTCAATATTATTATACAAAATATTATTATGTAATACTTTGGACTTCCTTTCAGCATCCAGCGTAATGTTTTATACATGTAAAAAGGTCAATAAATACTTATTGATTTGAGCTCAGGGGATAATTGACCTTCTGACAGTAATGAATTTTTTGCTTTGCAGGGATCCAGTCCCAGAAGAACACTATGTTGAGATGGAAGCAATGCCAATGAGAGGGGGAACTGACAGCAGAGAAGAAGGTGTAGACAGCTAACTATAGAACCTGTATAGCAAAATTGAAAGACAAATTCCTTTTATCCTTTGCTCTTACGTAGCAAGGTCTGGGTAAAGAAGTCACATTTACCTGAGCAGAAAAGAGCTTTCTTTGGCTTAAATAAACAAGGAAACAAGCCAGAATGAAAAATCTAAGCTTTGCAGCTGAGGAGGGATACACAACTCTTAACTTCAAGTCCCTTATGCATCTATTGAGTACCTTAAGAAGTACATTGTGGGAAAGTTTGTCAGGCAAAAGCTCAACTCTCCAGATCCTATTTGGCTATGTCTGGAGATTGAAAGGAACCTGAGTATTTAAAAAAAGATCTAACCTACAAATGGCAAAGAGAACATATACGTATGGCAGTAATTACCTGTAAGTCTTCCCTCTGAACTATCTGGTTAAAAGATTTGTTATTTTTGAATGAAAGCATGAGCATTTCAATGCCTAAAAAACATATCTCCAGCTAGATTGCTTCCCTTAAAATGTACTGTAAGGGAGTCACTGATCAGGCAGAAGAGAAATGTGCAAATTTAGGCATAAATCAATCCTTTTGACTGATGACTTTGGGATCATAGGTTCAAAATAGATGATATACTTATTTTATATGTGTATATGTCTAGCTTACGTACTTGTTTAAATGTACGTAATATGATGTAAGATAAAATAAAATTATATTTTAATTTTTTTAACATAAAAGTGAGCAGAATAACGTTTAAGGATTAAAAAGTATGTTACGAGTGAAGAAAGGAAACAGAACGGAGCACAAGCTCTGTGTGCGGAGCACTTTGTTGTCGTAACACAGGAAAAGAGCAGTGGGGCGGGAGGGAGCATGAGGGCTCCTCCTGACATCAGTGTTCCCCTCCGCCGCTCCTTACAGCATTGCTCTTTTCTGGAAACATTGGAGCAAGACCATATGAATTACCATTGATCCTAGCAATGTTATCTGTCTCCCACAAGGACTTAGACACTTCGCATTTCTACACTATCCATTTCTCTCTCCTTATCTGGTTGTCCTCCCCACCCCACCCAACCCCCAGTTCCCAGTTAGCACCTCCTCAGTGTCTATTGTTCTTAAGCAACTCTTGCTTCCCCATCAAAATTTCCAGTACCTCGCTATGAAGTTTCTTTTCCTTTTTTTTGAAAGGGGAAAGGCAAGGCAATTGGGGTTAAATGACTTGCCCAAGGTCACACAGCTAATAAGTATGTCAAGTGTTTGAGGCCACATTTAAACTCAGGTCCTCCTGACTCCAAGGCTGGTGCTGTACTCACTGCGCCACCTACCTGCTCCAACTATGAAGTTTCTTAGCTCAATACCTTGGAAGAACACAGATAAATTCAATTAAGTGTTAATGATAAATATGATCTATATACCTTGTATCTTCATAATTCATTTGTAGTACAAGAACAAGAGTGTGAGATAAGTTGATAAGTCTCTGATATTTTATGAGCCAATCCAATGCAGTATTGTAGGAGGGAGCCTTTGGTTGCTATATCTCCCACCCACTAGTAAAGTGGCATTAAATGTCTTGTTACTATCTCATAGGGGCTGAGCTTATGGGAGTCAGATGGTCTAGATCTAAGGCCTCGCAGGGCTAAAGGAAGAGCTTTCAGCCAGGGGATACCTAGCTCCTCAGAGAATTTAGCAAGGCAGGTTTTAAAAAGGATCCCATTAACTCTTTCAACTATTCCTGATAACTGGAGGTGCTGAGTAATTGGCCACAATGAAAGCACCTTAGCTAATGAATCTCCTGTGAAATGAGTGCCTCTATCATTATGTATTTCCTTAGGAACCACCCCACCATCACCATAATGATTTTTCCTAAGGATTTTTGCTACCCCAGAAGCTGTGGCAGTACAACAGGGTAACACTTCCATCCACTGGGAGAACATACAGACCATAATCAAAGCATATTTGTAACCATGGGTAGATGGTACTTGAATTAAGTCAATCTGCCAGGTTTCAAAGGGTGCTTCCAGGAGAGGAAACTGCCTAGGGGCAGGCTTCAGAGGGTTGGATGCTTTGTGCTTGGGGCAGGTAGGACACATTTCATCTATGGTGACAGCAACCTTTTAAACTACCACCACCACCACCAGCACCACCACTAATATCTTCAGGCAAGCTCCACTAGATTGTGGGGTCCCCAATGGCTGAATGAATGGAGGTGTTCCATCATAGGGAGGGATAAATTCTTAGGGAGTACAATAAGTCTATTTGGGCCTACCACAGCTTTATCCAAGCTCACATCCTTCCTTTTGAAGCTTTTCTGGCTTTATGATAAGCATTCTTTTCTGGGCTGTGGTTATTTCTTCTTTGGTTAGGCTAAGAGGCTTAGGCAGGTCTTCAGGGTGAGATGCATATGCCAAGATTCATAGGGAAAAGTAAAAGTTCCACAGGGACAGGTATTATGGGAACCATGCTCTCAGGACTTTAGGGAGTTAAAGCTTTGGTTTTAACTGTCTGGTCAGTTAAGTCATTTCCATGGGTATGAATACTGTTTTCTTGGCTGTACCCTGGAATTTTAGTTACTGCTACAGCCTGAGGAAGCAGTAAACAATCTATTAGACAGGAAACCTATTTCTGATTTTTAGTGGCTGTCCTGAGCTGAGGAATCCCTGGTGTTTCCATAGCATCCCATGAACCACCCCAAATGTATACCTGCTCTCAATGTAGATAGTAGTCCTTTTTCCTTTTCCTAATTCACAAGCCCCGACCACTGCCTCAAGTTCAGTTTGTTGTGCCAAACTGGCATCAGGCAATGATGAAGCTTCAACCACTTCTGTGGTGGTGGTGGTGCCATAATTGACAACCAAGTCTCCTTCCTCATTTCTGAGGCAAGATCCTCAGCATACCATTTGAAATCTGCTGCCTCTAAGGGGGTTTCCTTCAGGTCCTCTGGGGAGAAAGCAAGACATCCAGATAAATTACACAGTCATGGTCTAAAGTCTCATCCTCACTTTTCCTCTCAGGTAGATAGATGGCAGGATTGAGTATGTTTACACGTTTAATGGTCAGATTAGGCTTGGATCACAGAGTCACTTCAAGGTTGGCTAGCCGGCTAGAGGACAAATGCTAAGTAAGGGGTGAATTTAGGAGTGTTTCAATGGCATGGGGAACTGTTACTGTTACTGTTAAGGGAGAGTCAAGACAAATGTCCTCAGTGGTAGAAAGAAGGACAACTATGGCTACTAGTACCTGGAGAAAGCCTGGGAGACCGTTAGCAGCACTGTCCAAAGTTTTACTATAGAATCCCACAGGATGAAAGTTTTTACCATGGTTTTATGTTAGTGCAGCAACTGCATTCCCTCCTTTCTCAGAGACCGATAAATCAGAGAGAAGAGAATAGATGGGGAAGCCTAAAGCTGGTGGGTATTGGAGGGCAGTTCAGAATGCCTAAGATGGAGAAAGAGTATGAGAAAATGGGAGTATGCTAAGGATTTTGGAATGAGCTCTGGAAGATTATCGGTTTATTGAGGGAGGCAGATGATTAGACAACCACAGCCCTCCCAACTATGAGGCAGGGGTTGACATTAAGTCCTGTGAGGTGCTGGAGATTGGACCTCCAGTAAATTGTGGCAGCCAAAGGTATAGCCGGAGAAAGCAGGACAGTAGGCAGGGTCTGGCAATTAGAGATATTTGGTCTGGGTACAGCTCTTAGACCACTAAAGAAGGTGAATAGAGAGGCCTAACAGAAATTCAAGGATGACACAGGGAAGACTGGAGGGGCTCAGGATCAAGTAGGTCATAGGTAGGCAGGCAGGGTCTGGGGTGATGTCAAGCTCCTTGAGAAATTGCAGGAATAAGGAGGTCACAAGTGAGCTGTGTAAGTTCCTTTTAAATATGCAATAAATAATAATGTGTTTTTAAATAAATTTAATGTGTAACTTTCAAAACTATCCTGATTGTCTTGTTTTCTTGTGGCACTTCCTTTCACACATTAAAAAAAAAAATGTGCAGCTGTTACTTTGGATACCAGCTACAGTTCCCTCTCATTATTTTAGGGGGATCCTTAAGAAACTGTAGGGTGTCTCTTTCCTAAAGGTATTGGTTTGAGCCAATGTGATCCTCTGATCAATCAGCAGTCATCACAGTGAGGCAAGACCCTCCACCAGCAAAAAAATTATGATACTACTGGTATTATACAACTAGTAATTAGCACCAGTTCTATTTAACCTTGTACTGGAGATACTGTAGGTTTGGTTACAGACCACACAATAAAGCAAATATTGCTATTAAAGCAAGTCACAAATTTTTTTGTTTTCCAATGTGTATAAAAGTCATGTTCATACTTTACTGTAGTCTACTATGTGTGCAATAGTATTATGTCTAAAAAAAATGTACATACCTTAGTTAAAAAATACTTTATTGATAAAAAAAAATGCTAACCATTATCTGAGCCTTCAACAAGTTGTAATCTTTTTGCTGGTGGAGGGTCTTGCCTCAAGGTTGATGGTGGCTGGTTGCTGAAAATTGAGGTGATTACCACAGCCATGGTAATTTCTTAAAATAGACAAATTAGCATCTTGATTGACTTTTCCTTTTACTTGAACACTTAGAGGCCATTTGTAGGGTTATTAATTGGCCTAATTTTAACATTGTTGTGTCTCAGGGAATAGGGAGGCCAGAGGAGAGAGAGAGAGATGGAGTAATAACCAGTGGGTAGAGCAGTCAGAACACACACATTAATCAAATTTGCTGACTTTTATGGGTAAATACAATAGTCTTACAGTAGTAACATTAAAGATCACTGATCACAGATCACCATAACAGATATGATAATAATGAAAAAGTATGAGATACTGTGAGAATTACCAAAATGTGAGACAGAGACAAGATGTGAGCATATGCTGTTGGAAAAATGGCACCAATAGACTTGTTTGATGCAGGGTTACAATAAACTTTCAATCTGTAAAAAATAAAAATAACCCCCCCACAATATCTTTAAAGAGCAATAAAGGGAAACACAATAAAATGAGGAATGCCTGAAACATCAAGTAGCTTTTACAAAGGTATATTTACTAGAAAGATACAGCAAGGGGAGTAAAAGCAGGAACCTGCTTAAGCTTGCACCCCAACCACCTCCAATACCTGTAAAAAATGACTCTAACCAAATTTTAGAGCTACAGAACCCACAAAATGACAGAGTGAAATACACCCCCAGCTGAAATCAGCCTGGCAAGCCAAAAGGAAGGGTCCATTGCACTGAGATGGAAGCAGAGCACCCTCTGGGAGCACCAACTGGGCCAGAGCAGACCTTAGGGGACTAAATCACTGGCAGTTATAGCTGTTTCCAGATTTCTTACCCCATAAACACCAAAGAGAAAGTAAAAGGTCAATGGGGAAACGCTGTGGGACTTGGGTGAAAGCAGGGTGTGGTTAGGGCTCTGTCTGAAGGTTGCGGAGGTGGCAGTGGTGGAGGCAGCTGCTGCTGCAATAGTGCGGTGGCTGCTACTAGAGCTCTGGGACTACAGATGGTGGGGGGACCAAGCAGCTGATCAGAGGGCAATTGCAAGAATCTCTTTGCTGATGATGAGGCAGTATTCTCTTGCTTTGCCCTGTTTGGATCTGGGTCACAGTCTTGGGTGGCAGTGCTGGGGTGAAGAGGAGCACTGGTGTGGCAGAGTTTGTGCTGGCTGTGGAGAGAAAACCCTCCTCACAGTTCTGAGGCAGGTGCCTAGAAGTAGCTCTGACAACAGCTGCGTAAAACCCCAGAAATTTGGAACATAGCACTCTCCACTCTGGAAGCAGAGTTCTACCATAGCAAAGAGCTTAAAAATCAAGTTATTGGCCGGCAAAATGAGCAAACAGAGAAAGAGAAATCAGACTACAGAATTGTTCTTTGGTGACAAAGAAGATCAAAACATGGAACCAGAAGAAGACAACAAAGTCAAAACTCCTGCATCAAAAGCCTCCAGGAAAAATATGAACTGCTCACAGGCCATGGAGGAGTTCAAGGAGGATTTTGAAAATTAAGTAAGAGAAATAGAGAAAAAATTGGGAAGAGAAATGAGAGAAATGCAAGAAAATCATGATAAGAGAGTCAACAACCCAACTGAAGAAAATAACATCTTAAAAAACAGATTAACTCAAATGGCAAAAGAGGCCCAAAAAGACAATGAAGAGAAGAATGCCTTAAAGAATCGAATTTGCCAGATGGAAAAAGAATCTCAAAAGCTTGCTGAAGAGAATAATTCCTTCAGAGTTAGAGTGGAGCAAATGGAAGCAAATGACTTTATGAGAAATCAGGAAACTATTAAAACAGATCCAAACAAATGAAAAAATAGAAGGAAATGTGAAATATCTCCTTGAAAAAAACACGGACCTGGAAAACAGAT
>CM053585.1:396314624-396356317 GCA_028646515.1 Pseudochirops corinnae
ATTGGCTTTTTGGGCCTCTTTTGTCATTTGAGTTAATCTGTTTTTTAGGGTGCTAATTTCTTCAGTCAGATTGCTGACTCTCTTTTCATGATTTTCTTGCAACATTCTCATTTCTCTTCCCAATTTTTCTTCCACTTCTCTCATTTGGTTTTCAAAATCCTTCTTCAGCTGATCTCTAGCTTTAAGGCAATCTTCATTTTTATTGGAAGCCCTGGTGGGGGAGCTCTGGCTGTGCTGTCCTCCTGCAGCCCTCTGCCTTGGTCTTTCTTTTCTTCAAAGAAGGAATCTAGGGTTTGGTTGCTGTTCTTACCCTGCTTCTTATGCTTATTCTTATTCACGGTCAGTCAGTCCGTGATTTTTTTTTTTTTAAATCTCTGTGGAGCTCTGCTTCCAGAGGGGAAAGCTCTGTCCCAAATTGCTGGGGTCCTCCCAGCTGCCGGAGCTCTTAGGAACTTGCTGGGTCCCTCCACCACTTCCAGCTCACTGAATAAAAACGAACCACAGGACCAAAGCCCAAGACCGCGATCTGAATCCAGGCCGCTTAACCTGAAAGCACTTGGCCTCTGAACAATCGCTTGGTCCCCCTGCAGTCTGCAGGCTGAGAGCTCTGAAGCAGCAATGTGGAGGCGGGTGCAGGAACTCCACTTTCCATTTCTCAGACCTCTAGGCAGTTTGGCTGGACCGCTTTTCTCCCACGACCTCGCAAGCTCCACTGACCTAGTTCTGGATCCTGCCGCAGCGGCCGCCAATCCACTCACCCAAAGCTCCAGCCAGGGCTCGGCTCCTCTCATCCAGCCACTCCCAGGGGCACAGCCGAGGTTTCAGGACAGGCTGGTTTAAGTTCGCAATGCTGATATGGTTCCTCATAGCCAAGCTGACTTTAGTGGAAAGTATATTTGTGTGTGTTTTGGAGTTCTAGAATTAGTTTAGAGTCATATTTTATGGGTATTTTGGGGTGGCTATGTGAGAGCTGCGATATGTTGCTGCTCTTACACCGCCATCTTGGCTCTGCCCCCCTATTTATTAAAATAGAATGTGTTGAGGGGTAGGAGGATTATGACTTCTGCAGTATTGGTGGATATGTTGGGAATACTCATATATAATATTCATATTCTACTGGTAAAGTCAACATGCAAACAACGGTGAATGCAAGATAAATGCCGATAAATGAGACATAATATTGTAGGATATTAAGGGAAAGGCCCTAGTAGCAGGAGGGGTTCTGTGTACAGAAGGTTCAATTTGAGAGTAACCTTGAAGGAAGCCAGGTGGTAGATGGCAGGAAGGAGAGCATTCTAAAAATGCAAGATAGGGAGATAAGATGGCGGAGTAAAAGCAAGAACTTGCTTGAGCTCATCTCCTAATGACTTCCAAATAGCTGTAAAAAATAGCTATAAACAAATTTCAGAGCTACAGAAACCACAAAATGACAGAGTGAAACACATCTCCAGCTGCACAGTCTGGCAGGCCTACAGGAAAGGCCTATCAAACTGGGCTGGGAGCTGAGCACAGCCCCGGGAGGGCCACACTGGCACAGACAGGGACAGAGTAGGCCTCAGAACACTGAAGCTGAGGTGGTTTCCAGATTTCTCAACCCACATTTTCCAAAGACAAAGTAAAAAGTGGGAAAACTGCTGAAGCTAGGTGAGAGAAGAGCGAGGTTGTGTCATCCCTCTACTCAATAAACTCCAGTAACTCCCTGTTACCTCTAAAATCAAATACAAACTCCTTTTTTTTTGGCATATCAAGCCTTTCATAACCAACCTTCCTTTCCAGTCTTGTATTACTTCCCTTCCCCACTCTCCAGTACATTTATACCGGCCTTGTTGCTCCTCACAAACCAGACTCCATTTTTTGCCTATATGCTAAAATATGAGATGCTCCAATTGGAATGCATTTCTACGCCACCATCTTGACTCTGCCCCCCTAACTGGAATGCATTTCACCCTTATTTCTACTTCTGGGAGTCCCTAGTTTCCTTCAAAGCTCAACCAGCTCTACCTTCAGAAGGCTTTTTATTCCCTTATCTCCCAGTATTCTCTCCCCTCCCTCCTTCAAACTACCTTTATTAACATAAAGGTAGTCTGTCCTCTTCTCCTCCCCCACTCCAAAGAATATAAGCCCTTGAGGTCAGGGACTTTCCATCTTCTACATTATAGTGCTGTGACTGGAAATGTTTGTCATTTTTTAACATATAGGATATAGTTTTTCAGACCTAGTGACTTAAACTTACTGAGAAAAGCTAGATGTTGACCATCTCCTCACTAATCTTGAATTTCTAGCCATCTTTATCCTTCCTAATCCAAAAATCACTGTCCTTAGAAGAGGGGGGAAAAAGCAACATAAAGTTGGATGTAGCTCAGCTTTCATACTGTCATCTACAACTATACTTAACCTAAAATAAGTCGATCTTCCTTTTTTCCCAAGTAAATTAAAATAGCTCCCCTTCCATTTCTTTTGGTCCTTAGCATTTATCAGCAACCTCAGCTCATTCTAGATTTAATTGTCCGTAACACATTTCTTACAGAATCATTCTATTCTTTTGTATTTATCCCTTTTTATGTGCCCTGGCTTCCATGCTTCAATACATCTTTTGAAATATTTTTGGTGTTATCTTTTGTTTTTACATCACCTTATTTCTGAATAGATACATCTCCTTCCTCTACCCAGTAAGTCATCTTTTCCAACAAAGAATAAAAGAAAAATAAATGCAATTTTGGAAAACTAACCATTATAACGACAAAGTCTGATAGCACATGTGATATTCTACACGCATCTACCACCACTTACACAAAGAATGAGGTACATTTTCTCATCTCTTCTTTGGAGCCAAACTTAATAATTATACCAAATTGTTTTCTATATTTTCCATGAACTTGGCTGTAGTCATTACGTATTTTTCTTATTTACTTCATTCTGCATTAATTTGTTTTCCCATTCTTTTCTGAATTTATAATATTCACTGTTGCTTATAATTATAACCATGTATTCAGACTTTCCCTGGGGACAGAAAAAGGTTCTGAAACATCACTCTGAAATATGAGAATTGTAGTCCTAGACAATGTTATTTTTTTTTTCTTCCCTGGGAGAGATGATTATGAACTCAGTGAGAAGAGAAAAAGGTATTTGTGTAGGGAGAGGGAGGTTGACGTCTATTATGCTGGGAAGTTTTTGTTTGTTTTTTGGAGACCGATTGGGGTTAAGTGACTTGCCCACAGTCACATGGCTAGTTTTGTGTTAAGTGTCTGAGATGGGATTTGAATTCAGGTCCTCCTGACTCCAGGGCCAGTGCTGTATTCACTGTGCCACCTAGCCGCCCCTTGGAAGTTTTTTAAAACTTGACTAGGGCAAGTCAAAGTTCAAGTTTGTTGTGGAAAACAGTCCAATAGGGACTAGCAAGCTGGTTAAGTTAGGAAGACTGATGCAAACTCTTGAGAAAGGCATGTGGCAGGAACAAACTGAAGCTTGGCTATTATCACATTATGGGACTGACAAAAGGAAAGGAAATTTTAAACTCCCTTCCCCAGTGCTGGTACCTAATATTTTCAACAAGAATTTCTCCATTTCTTTAAGCTGTTTTAAATTCCTGAGTCCTCTCTCCTATGACTTCTTTAAGCTAGCTTTTTTTTTCCCCCTGAATCTTGTGTCCTCTAAGGTCACATCAGTTAATTACATGCTAATTAGAGTGCAACAGAAGACCTCTGTGCCTAGCTTTATATGAACAGAAATAAAGGCGTGAAGTGTAAACCTCTCATTCAGAAATGTTAGGGTTTCCTTTTCATACCTGAAAGCTGAGTCAATATTAAGAATTTTATGGTTCTGTTCTTGTTAATAGATGCCTAAATAACAGAGATAGATGAATAATTTAACTCAAGACCATGCACTCCTTAAGCTAATGGAGTCACTGATGAGTCAAATTCAGATGGTTTGATGGGCAGTTGTCTCAATGAAGATCTGGGGCAGAGTAGAGAAATAGACCAAAGGAAGGTCTTACCTCCTGTCTGCCCATTAGAAGAAAGGTATGGTTATTCTTGTCCAAGGTAGGGGTATGAAACTCACAAAGAAATGGATTCCTTCAGGGATTTGATAACTTTCTCTTAACTAGTGTTTGGTTTGGGTGTGTGTGTGTGTGTGTGTTTGGTTTGGGGGGGGGGGGTGTGGAGGGAGACAGAAAGACTTTTCATTTTGCTTTTTTTTCTTTTACATTCATGAACCACAATTTGTTTAATCATTCCTCCAAATGATGGGCACCTCCTTTTGTTTCCAGTTCTTTGCTACCACAAAAAAGTACTATGAATATGCATATGGAACCTTGAGAAAGACTGAATGGCCCCTACGAATATTCTGATTAAGGATAAGCTTGATCCATGTATGGATGATTCTCATAAAGATTGCATACATGAGTAGGCAGATTGATCAGTAGATGATGTAATTTTAGCTGCATTTTTCTGATATTAGCAAGATCTAAGATTTTTTTTTTACTTTTTGTATCTTCCATTTCTTTAACTACCTTTATCTTTTATAACCCTCACAATTATCTTACCTCTAGTATGGATCGTACATACTTGGCCCGATCTAGTTGCTCTTCCCATCTTTGGAAAAATTTCTTCCCCCTATTTCTAAATATCTTCTTAGCACAGGACTGTGATAGGTGGATCAAAATGTAGTGCTTCAATTGTTGAAGTGAAAAGTGTGTTATAATAAGTTTCCCATTTTTCTTCTTTGTTGTTCTTTTGCTTTTCATACTTTCATCATCCTTCTCCATAAAATTTTTTAAGTTTATTTTCAAAACCTTTGCCTGTCATCTCTTTCCACTTGACAATAGTCAAATGTTTGCCTCCAAAGGCATTTTCTCAGCTTTTTTGGTCTTGTGGAAATAGATTTATATTGGTTAGACTTCTCTATAAAATGATTAAAATACATGTCTGTGATTTGTTTTGCTTTTCCCACTTTTCACTGTCAATTAGTTATTTAGTTCAAGAATGAATTGTTTTGATTCAAAAGCAAATCTTTTTCTATCATTCTTGCTTTTTAAAATTCTCATCTTTGCTCTGAGTATACCCATACAGTGGGGTCCAAAATAGCATTGACATCACTAACAATTATTTTACCTGCTAAACTATAACCTGTTTCATCTTTTGAGATGTTATTAAATTCATTTTGCTGCTTCTCCACAATTTAAAGTATGAAATCTGTTAACTACTTATTTCAATTCCCCTTGTACTAAACATATTTAGTCACTGTATTCTCCCTCCTTGAACATAAGCGCCTTGAGGTTAAGGAATTATTTCTGTCTTCATATTCCCAGTGCCAAACTAACACAGAGCTCTGCACAAAGTAAGTGGTTAACATTATTAGATCATCAAGGAAGGTCATAAATTTCTCAAGTCCTCTTTTTTTTTAACATAGACAGCTCTAATAGATGTTAAAATAGTTGGTTATGCTAATTGGTGGTGGACAATTAAACAAGTACTTAGAAACTTGGATATTTGGAGTTAACATTAAACCTGACCGTGTCTGTTTTTAGTTGGTAGGGTTACAAAATTTACTTCCATCATTCTGTATCTTAAAAGCCCTGCTCTGGGCCCTAATTTTATTCAACGAAATTTGGACTCTTAGATAGCCCTAGATAAGAACTCTCACTTCCACTGCATGTAATCTTAGTGGGAGATCCAACCCAGCAGTAGTGAAAAGGGAGCCTAGGTTCATTAAGATTAGGAATAAAACATGATAAAACAAGAACTCTGCAAAAACTTTAAGTGACAAAAGCACAGGGAACTGCTATGGACCCTTTGGCCAGTCTGGTCACTTTGGCTAGACAATAAACCCAAATCCTTGTTCTTTGCAAATACTGTCCAGGTTAAAATGTCCCTTTAGTCATAAAAAACAGGGTCTGAGATTTAATAGTTGAGTGACTTAGTATCCCTTCTACTCAAACGGGAGTAATCACTAGATTTTGAAGAATTACTCTGATGACTTAAGGTGATAGACCTTTGAGCTGCTAAATCAGACCTACTCATAATCTGGAAGTAATACTTAGCCTTTGCTTCCTATTCTGGGTTTATGTAAGCATATTCCCTTAGGCTAAAGGTTCCGGATCTCCCTGATAGAGTCTACAGAGTTGGAAGTAGGAGAGGGTCACTCCTTCTCCATTATTTCCTAGAGTCAATGTGTATCTCATAAAGCTCCTGATTTTATTTTTAGTTTGAGGAAATAGGCAAATATATCAGGCTGAATCATTTCCAACTTCTTCATCCCTTCTCTGTTGTCTATCCTCTGATCCCATACTTTTGATGACAGGGGCTATGGTACTATTGATGGGTTGCCTCAGTTAAGATTCCCCAGCTCATTAAGAATGTAAAGGTCAGGAGGTGGTGAAGTTTCCACTTTAAGAACTAACTTTTCTAAGAGGAATGTTGCTTATGGGCGATAGGTATAGGCACACACAGAATGTATGCTGGGAAACATTTCCCTCTGTTCTTTCCCTCTGGGAAAGGACTCTGAGTCCTCCGGTTAAGTAACAGGTCAGGGGGCCATAAAAATTCTCCCTCAGAGTATGCTGGCACACTCATCCCATAGTCTATTAACTTATATGGCGATAGGAATATTATATGCCCAATTGATACCCAGGACTAGACTCAATCTAATTTTCTAAGTTGTGACAGAAGTGCTGAGATCAAAGGCAATTTACTGTAATTTTTTTTTAAAAATTGTTAAAAGAAAGATGATATAAATAGCCATTGCATGTCAGCTGGGTCAGGTAAAGCCTTAACCAGTGTCAGTATCAATACCTGTGAGGACATTCTTAACCTTGATATGGTGGGAGGGGTACCTACACAAGAGGTACTTGGCACACAAGGTATTGGACAAGGAGAATAGCTATAGTCTGCATTCAGTAGTATTCCTCACTACTGACTTCATCTCATGCACTGCCCTAAATGGCCACTAGTTACATATGCCAAGTAAGCTAAAGGGCCTTAAGAAGCTCTGTTCTGTGCCTGAGTCCTGTGATTCTATTATACTTTTGTCAGATGGCTGGGATACAAATTTAATCTCATGTAAACGTAATCACAGAAGACCTATATCCCTCAAAATCAATAGACATTATCAGGCTTTAATGAATAAACAAAATTAATTCAGAAACCTGACACCTGTATCAGGCAGGAATGCTTTTGAATGAATCCAAGAATCATCAACAGGAATAGGTTTTAAGAAACTGTCCTACAAATGGATGAATAAATCCTGAATTAATCATTGACTATTATAAGGGCTTTGGCCACTGGATGAAGGCAAATGGTACCAGACAGGAAACATCTTGGAATTGGTTGGAAAGAATCAAACCCCTGAGCCTATGTATAAAAACAGAAAACAGTCCCAACACTAGAAAACTCCAAATTCAGGAGCTGAGGACTCCAGTAACCACTGAGGTTGATCTTCCATGGATTTACAAACTCCAGATGTGGTGGGAAACTGGGGTCTTCCCCACCCCAAATCTCACATTGCTTCTTTCCAGGAAACTTAATGACGAGAAGCTTTGCCTGGGTTTTCAAAAGACAATGAAAAGCTGAGCTTCATGTCTAGGCAGCTCCAGTTCTTCAAAAGTATGTTCCATAGAGATTATCAGTTCTGGTGAGGCTGTCATGAATGTTAGAGGCCCAACACGTTGCTCTGCACAAGCATGGCAGAAGTAGCCACCTTTGTCTTCCTTTCTGCCACTCTGAAGTGAGGGATAAAGAAAAGAAGGCAAAGAGAAAAGTTGAAGAGCGAGAGTATATTAAGAGAGACTGTCACCGAGGGAAGTGTTATAGTACTACCACAACCAAAAGCCAATTAATTTGTTTTTGGCTTGCTAAAGTAACTTATACTTCGCAATATAATTTAATATTTAAATGCTTGTCAAAAAGACACTTCCTTCTTTTGTATCTGCAAGGATGAGCAAGTGAAATTCAGCCATTTGGAGGATATAAGGAAACAGCTACTTCATGACCATTCTCCAAACAAAAAGTTGCCATCTTCCAATGAGGTCTGTGGAAACTAACCATGAATATATTATTCTAGGGTTGAATCATAGTTTGGGAAGTAAGTGGCACCCTGGCTTGAGGGCTAGATTTGGGAGTCAGGAAAACCTGAGTTCAAATACAGCTTCAGATACTTACTAGCTATGTGTCTGGGCAATGCACTTAACCTCGCTCTCTGCCTCAGTTTCCTCATCTGTAAAATGGGAATAATTACAGGACCCTACCTCCCAGGGCTCTTGTGGGAATAAAATGAGACCATTATTATTCTTTTTAATAGTAACAATATTTCTATAAAAAGCATTTATATAATGCTTTGAAGTTTTACAAAGAGATAATAAAAGTTAGTTCATTTGATCCTTATAATAACCCTGTGAAGTAGGTGCTATTATTATCTCCATTGTACAGATAAGGAAATTAAGGCTGAGTTAGGTTAAGGGACTTGCCTGGGGTCATGCAGCTAGTGTCTGAGACAAGATCTAAACTCATCAGATATTCCTGAATCCCTAAATCCAGCCCACTCTCCATGTACTATGCCACTTAGATGCCCTTTTTCAAACCTTAAAGAACTATTGTAAGTATCAATTATTATTACTGTTTTGACTCCTTCTCGCCAGCACTTCCCTCGGTGAAAAGATGACATGCTAAACAGGGAGATCCTCAGTACACACTACTCTGTATGAGGTCTTAAAAATCAAATTAAATCAAAGGATGATGAGCCAAGGAAGACTGAGATGCTCTTATTAAACACTTCCCAATTTAACAATAGTATCAGAACAATTCACATATTCAAAGGCTGGTCCATGGTACCATCAGCTTTGATTAAATGAAATTTTCCAAACTACTTCAACCCACAGTGGTCCTTGGCATTTTCTGAATGTCTATATCACTCAAAATCTAGCATTTATTTATATTGTTTTATATTTTTTCTTTACATGTTCCCTGTATATTTGAGTTCTCTCTCCATATTATAGTCTGGTAGGCATTCAAATAGCATATCTGCTTGTTTGTTAAAATTCTTTCTCTTGCATATTGCCCTGCCCCACCCCACCCCGTGCACCTCTAGCATAGTAGTAGGCATGTAGCTGAACATAGGGTATTAAGTATTTGTTGAATCAAAATGAGTCCACTGTCAAAAATGACCTACGTACATAAAGTATAGGAAATTTCTTCATGGTGAGGATAGTCTCTGCAGGGATAATATTATTGCACTGCCTCACACAGCAAAGTACCTCTCCACTTCTTAAGACATCTCTGGTTAGCTCTGCTTGAAAGTAGTACTCCTGGAAAGACAGAGAGATTAAGAATAGTAGCTATGCCACTTTCTGCCCCCTGCAGTAGTTTTAAAAGAACTTCAAGCATTTTACATACAGCACTTTGTCAGTCCTTACAACACCCCTGCTAGAGGTGAGTTGGGGTGTCCCTCATCCCGCATATAAATTATTAAGGGGACAGTTCTTATTGTCCCATCTAGGCATTATCTGAGCCTTCGCTTCTCTGCCTCCTTCCTCCTACTCTCTGCTCTTATGGCTTAGGGATAAGAGAGAGAATAGAGAGTGATTTCGCTCCAACAAGGAACTCCTGAAAAAAGAAATTCCTTTTACCAAAGTATGTCAGCACTTTCTGTGCAACTCCTAAGTACCAGCACTGTCCTAATTGCTTGTATTTGTATCCCTGCCACAGTTCCTGTCACAAAATAAATGCTCAATAAATGCTCTCATTCACTCACTCACTCTATTTATCTCATTCTTCCTTGGCTATCTTGGCTATAGTCTTGTACCATTTTTACTCTTTTTTACCTTCTTTTGGTCTCTAGCTATTTTCAATGTAAAACATGTTAGGGAAATTAAACTATATGAACACATGGATACTATATTACTCTTTGCAACTTGTATTAATCTTTAAGATTTTTAGTCCTATATACTAAAGTGACCCCTTGTAGTAATACAACAATCAGTGGCAAAATTAACTCCTGACACTTCTATCTGCCTTCAGCAGCTATTCAAAAGTGCTATGCAAAGTTGAAGACTACTTTAACCAAGGCATCTATAAAAGCAGCACGTGTACTTGTGAGAAAGATGATTTGTAAGGATTGAAAGGCAGTGATTACACTTAGGATTTCTTTTCCTTTCCAATCTCAGATTGGTAGCCTAAACTCTCTTTGGTTCAAGGAAAAGAGAACTGGACAGTTTTCACAGCCTTAGCTGTCCTACATTAAACTCTACAGAATCTGGGGTATATTGAGAAAGCCAAAAGCTCAATAATCTAACTCAGGAAAAGCAGGAAGGAGAAACGGTGAAGTACAAAGAGTGTATGTCAGGATGTTGTGGGGAAGAGACAGCTGTTGAGTGTTAGGAAATACTGACTCTGGATACTCGAGCCAGTAACAAGTAACCAGCTGCACTTTTAATTTAGCCCTGGACAAAAAATACTCATTCCACTTAGAGATGACTTTCCCAACAATGGCAGCTGCTGCTTCAGAGACAAGGTAGGAATGGGGAGAGAAAGCACGTGCAAAGGAAACTGATGCAGAAATCAGTTTTATCTGATTTCCTTTTCCAAAGGAACAGAATATGCAAAGGAAAAACTATGAGCAACTGTAGCAAAACTGGGAGAATAAGCTGACTTAGGCAAACAATAGAAAATGTATAGAATGCTTCTGTTGTATGAAGAGCCTCGGGGCCATGGCAGGCTTGGAATTCCACTTTTCTGCCATTTTCCATTAGATCTTAGTCAAGTCACCACATTGTTGTACCGCAGACAAGAGTTTATTAATCTGATAAAACATTTCAATCTTCCCAAGTTCTGTACCCTAATTCAGTTTTCACAATTCCCAGGACTTGGATAATGTTACTATGTGTCCCATGTTTTATCTGATTATTTGTCATTTCTCTTACCCCAGCCAGAGTTAAAATGTTTTCCAGTGACTTGGTCATGATGAGGCATTTCTTGGCACGTGTCACTGCAACATATAGCAAATTCCACTCCTCATCAGGAAATGACTCTAGAGAAGGTAGGTGGGGCAAGGAAGGAGGTGAATGCGACTTCTAAGAAAAGACTAAACAATTAACAAAAATCTACAGTCACATTTAAATGTTCTCTAGCCCCTCTTATTATTCCTTATATAACAAGTGATGTTTTTATATTGCTTAAAGTTCTAGAAAGCATGTCTTCACAGCATCCATCTGTGCTACACAGTACAAGCACTTATGCTACTTGGGACAAAGAAGGCATAACTGCAATTTGTGTTTGTGAAGGGAGTACCCTCACTAATGAAATCACAAATATTTTGAAGCTATCATACAGAAGGGAGAATCCTAGGCTCTGCCTAGTAGACACTAGAGTTCTCCTACAAATATGAATTCTCATATCAGTATTACATTCTTTTTAGGCCTGCTGCCTAATATACTAAAAATGGATAAACTTAATGAGGAGGCACTATTCATCCTATCACTAAAATATACATTTTAGTGATAGGATGAATAGTGCCTCCTCATGGTAACCAGAAAAAAAAATTAACAAATCTTTACTGCCCATCTTAGATGTCTTTTATATTCCCCACAGCAATTAGCATGGTACTGAATACATGGTAGGAACTCAAATCAATAATTTATTTACTGCTATGCAACACTATTATCAAGTAACATATCACATCAGTGAAGAAACAATGCCTTTTAACATAATGCTGATATGATATAACCGGAAGTATAAACTTAGTCACAGAATTTAACTTTCAAACTATCACATATAGATATAAATCCTTCAAGCCAACTAACCTGTTTGTAAGCAACACTAACATAAAACTGTCATCACTAAAAAGAATCCTTTCTATCACAAAACACTCAAACTAATACCCAAAACCAAGATTTTAAGGCAGAGAAGAAATGGATTTAAGGCACAAAATGAGAAAAACATTTTTATACATGGACAATGTAGAAGTTTGTTTTTCTTAATTATGCTTTATTACAAGGATTTTGTTTTTCCTTTTTTCTTAATTGGGGGGCTGAGAAGTGAAGACAAATGCATGCTATTTGAAAAAATAAAAATAAATTGTATCCAACAAGAAGTATAACAGTCATGTGAAAACACTGCCATCCTGGTACACCAATTTTTATAGTTAATATGGGGAAAATTTCTGATATTCTTACCAATTCTGAAGTGAGGAATCTGTGGAAGGTTATGTCTGCCACAAGGAACTTTTACAAAATCATCCAAAATCTGAACTGTATCAAACTCCAAGCCTTTGGCTTTGTGAACAGTGCCCAAAACATATTCTAGATGAAGAAAAAGGTGTAACACAGTAAAATGGGGCTTAATGTGAAGAGAAAAAAATACAGAACTAAAATGTCTCTTTCTTGACAATATATAAGTTGAACGTAGGGCTATAAATAAAGAACAAGGGTAAAAATGGGAGGACCGAAGAAGTTAGAAGGCAAGCTACAGAATGGTTGGTACCATTCTTGGAAGTTAAGAACCATATACTGACTGCTCCCCTCTATGTCAAGCACTGCCAAGACATCCATGGAGTTCCTAGGCCAGCACTGAGAAAGTTTCCATTAGGAATAGTGCAGAAAACACAGCAATAAGTCCTATGAAATGCAGTGACAGAAAAGGGATCCTGTTTTCCCTCACCTGCAAATGCTACATCATTTACGTGGCACTTTTCAATCCTTTTCACTAGTTCTGGGATCCGGACATTGTACTTTTCAACCACCGCAATCTTTGCCATCAGTTCCTTATCTTCGGCAGCAACGGCATATCTTTTTAAGCCCCCGTAGCCATCTTTGTGTATCCATCTCCGGATGAATCTATCCTTGATGGAAAGGTTTTCTAAAGAAAACACATATATATTAAAATGAATGATATTATTATAAAACTTAAGAGGCTACCTATTCCACAAAATTATATTCTAATGTCACAATGTGGCATGAAAATGACCCTGAGTTTTCAAAGGCTTTGGCAGTAGCTAGAAAAACTTCAAGACAGAGAATACTTTGGAAGAACTTGCCTCATCAAATACATTTTTTCTTCAATATATAGATATACAAGAAATGGATTCCTTTCTCATGGCAACCCATGAAGCAAAGAAAGTTATAAAATAGCCCCAAGTCCTAGGCAGCAATAGGACAGAAGGGGCTAGAATCATAGTGTTTCTAGACCCTCTATTAATAGTAATCAAACAGCTGGTACTCAACCCTGTTTTAAATAAATAAAACAAGAAGACATAAAATAAGTTTCATTAAATGGGAAGGTATCTCACAGATCCTCTTGAAAAAGGCAAATAAAGGGAATGGGAAAGGTAGAAGATGGAACAAGCATTTATTTAGACCAGGCACTATAATATACACTTTCACAAATATTATTTGACCATCACAATAACTCTGGTAGGAAGGTATTTTATCATCTCCATTATACATTTGAGGAAACTGAGGCTGAGATTAAGTAATTTGCCTGGGGTTATACAACTAGGACATGTCTGAGGCTAGATTTGAACTCAATTCTTCCTGACCCCAGGCCCAGCATTCTAACTACTGCAATCACCTAGAACTGGAGAAGTTTAACATACACACAGAGGTAACGAGAAACAATTTTGCATGGAACAATAAGTCCTCTTTAGCACTATAAAGATAACTGCAACTTATAGGCTTCTGTTGCAGACAACAAGGAGATAAAGAATGAAAGAATATGAGAAGACCTTCCAAGTGAAACTTTAATACTTGGTAATAACTTCAATAAAAACATGCACATGGAGAAGATGTCAAGAAAAATTAGAAAATATGGCTAAGGGGTCAGAAACAAGAGGCCAACAGCTAGTACGCCTTTATACTGCAAGTACTTTCTTTAAGATCAGGATGTAATGGACATAGCAAACATACCGTATTATTATATTATCAAAAAAAACAAACCCTGAAATTGGTTGTACTTTAGTAGACAGAACAGGACTGATTATCAATATGGGAGTCATTTCCAAATAACTTCTCTGTGTACAGTCAGACTACCAACTTGTTAGAGCAGAGAAAAACTGATACCAAGTAAGAAGAATGAAAAGATATGGCATGCAATTTTTAAATAAACTCATTCCAACACTTAAACAAGTTAACACAAAAAATTGGAAAAATCAAATATTAACACAAATAATAACTATTTCCTAAGAAAGACTGACTGATATAAATCAGTTTTCATGACAAAGAACCTAAAAATAATGTTAGTTAATTCAATCCATCTATAAGTGCTTATTGAGAACCTACTGTGTGCCAGGCACAGTTAGGAGCTAAGAATACAAAGACAAAAATGAAATAGTCCCTGTCTTCAAAGTGCAGGGGTCACAATATATATATATATAAGAAGATACACATGAAGTAAACACAAGGTGATTTTGTGTTGGTGGGGAATCAGGAAAAGGTTTCATGAAAAAGTGGCAGTGGAGACGAGCTGTGAAGAAAGTTATGGATTCTAAGAGGTGGAGGTGAGGAAGTAGAGAAATTGGGGCAGAGAGTGGGAGGTGGGAAGAGAGCCAAAAAATGAGAGATGTAAGCAATAGCAAGAAGGCTAGTTTAACTTTACTACAGAGTACAGGAAGGGAAATATTATATAATAAAGCTGTAAAAACAGACTGGGGTCATGTTGTGAAGGGCTTGAAATGACAGATGAGTTTGTATTTGATTCAAGTAGTAATAAGGCTGAACCTTTTTGAGCAAGGAAGTGGCACAGAAATATTTGTTTTTTAGGAATATTACTTTGGCAGTTGAATTGAGGATGGATTGGTGTAATGGTAATAGGAATTTAAAGGTCTTCCCTGCCCCTTAATAGACCTAAGGGAATCTGAAGATCTTCCCTACCCCCTAATATGACTGGATGTAATCACACTGAGTCTGTGGTGGGAGGATTTTTCTGAAAGGGGGAGCAGAGCCCACAAGAAGATGGGAATCAGAACAGTCAGAGCTGGAAGGAAGAGAGGATGTACCCAAGGAGATAGCTAGGCTTGTGAGTGCTTTCCCCCTGCTGTGATAGCTACACTTGTGAGTGCTTGTTTGTGGGAAGGCTAAAGGATGGTATGACTTCCTGCTGTTATGGTATATCAACTTCTTTGTTACTATGATGGATTTGACTTTCTGGTGTTGGGATTTAGTTTTCTGATGTCTGAATAAATGTTTTGCTTCTATCTTCCATATGGAGAGTCTGTTATATTTTGCAACTGAGAATTATGACAGCATATTCATGGTCACTTGTCAGTGTTGTGAATATTGAGTTGGTGCTACAATTGGAGAAAGGAGACATTTAAGACAGGGAGACCAATTAGGAAGTTAATGCAACAGTCCAGGAAAGAAATCTGTATTAGGGTGGTTATATATGTGGAGAGGAGATGGATACAAGAGAAACTGTATATGTACATAACATTTGGCAATTGATTAGATACATGGGGTCAGAGAGAGAGAAGACTCAAGAATGATTCACTTTCTAACCTGGTTGACTGAAAGATAGCAGTGACCAGAGGCAAAAGCAAAGTTAAGAAGATGGTACAGAGAGAAGTGGAGGTTATATACTTTTGAAGAAACTGAAGGACTGATTCTCAGGAGAGTTTAAAAAAAGAGGTGTGGATACCAAACACTTAGGGGGAAAAATCGTAACTGTCATTACTGAAAAAGGTAACTAAGAAAATAGCAATAAATACCAATCCATACATCTGCTTTCCCATCACTATAACATAATTCAGAAAACAATAAATACTGGTGTTATCAGTGATCATTTTCTAGTAAAACTGCTACCCAGAAAAAGTTTCCAGGTCTATTCAGACCTATGTAAATGGATTAGAATTTACCCAAGGAAGTTATTTTCTAAAGATAGGGCATTTACTTGACTTTAGTCACTTTACCCTTCTGGTCACCTTCCTGTGCCAAGTCTAACTTATCAATATTCCTTTAAAAATGATGCATAAATCACTGAAAGTAAAATGACCACAGGATCACAAACTTATAAGCTATGATCTGACCCAAAGTAAAAAATCACTATCACCTTCCTCCTTCTGAACATTAATGTATTCATGTAGTTTAAGAACATGTTAGCCAGTGATACCTTTACTCAGAATTTACCCCAAAGAAGTCAAATAAAAAGGGAAAAGTCTCATATGTACAAAAATATAGCAGCTCTATTTGTGGTGGCAATGACTGGGAATTAAAGGGGCGCCCATCATTGGGAGAATGGCCAAACAAGTTACGTATATAAATGCAATGGAATATTTTTGTGTCCCAAGAAATGCTATGACCAAAATAAATAAAGAACCTAGATATCTTAAATCTCATTTTAAAAACTCTTAAAAAAGAAAACTGTTCAGATCTCTAAGAACCAAAAGACAAAGTGAAAATGGAAAGAATCCACCAATTAACTCCTGAAAGAAATCCCAAAACAAAAACTCTCAGGAACATCATAGCCAAAATCCAGAGCTTCCTTCTAGATCAAAGAAAAAATACTGCAAACAGCGAAAAAGAAAGAATTCAAGTACCAAGGAGCCAAGGTCAGGATCACATATAATTTAGGAGACACCACTATTATAGTGGAGAGAAGAGGCGAGGTGGCACAGTGAATAGAGCACCAGCCCTAGAGTCAGAAGGACCTGAGTTCAAATTCGGCTTCAGGTACTTAAAACTTACTAGCCAAATGTGACCTTGGGCAAGTCACTTAGCCCCAACTGCCCTGCCCTTCCCCCTCCAAAAAAAAAAAGGAGTGGAGAACTTGTAATACAATATTCTAGAAGGCAAAGAATATAGGTTTATAGACTAGAATAACTTACTCAGCAAAGTTAAGTATAATATTATAAGGAAAAAAGGACCTTTAACTAAACAGAGGACATCTAAGTATTTCTGATGAAAAGATTAGACCTGTGTTAGATCTTTGAAGTTCAAACACAACAGTTCACAGAAATACAAAAAGAAGCTTAAAAAAAAAAAAAGGACTAAAGGATAAACTGCCACATTCAAATATGAAGAGATGATACATGTGTCCCCTTTGAACCCTAACATCATAAGGGGTCAGAGAGAGTCCAATCAGATAGTGGTTGTGTTATGCCTTGATGATCTTAAGAAAACCATGGAACGAGAGGGGAAGAGAAATACACTGAGTGGAGGAGGAAAAGGGAAAGGAAGGTATAGTGCCAACACAATATTTACAGCGCCCACAATCACAATAAAGATCATGACTACAAATATCACATAATGCTCCATCGCAAAATGTACCGAACTCTCCATATAGAGGATAGAAACATTTATTTAGACACCAGAAAACCAAATCCTAAAGCCAGTAAGCTGATTCCATTATAGTACCAAAGATATTAAGATGCCATATTAACAATGAGAACCACAGCATCCTTCAGCCTTCCCACAAACCAATATTAGATCAATATTTACTCACAAACCTCTCTCTCTCCTTGCCTGAGCACTTTTCTCTCCCACCATCTCACTAGCTCTGACTCCCAGCTTCCTGTGGTCTCTGCTTCCCTTCAGCAAACTCCTCTCATCACAAGCTTCATGTAATTACATTCAGCCTATTAGGGGGCAGAGTTTACTTTCAAAACAGGGAAAGTCTTCAAACTCCCCCCCTAGGTCTATTAAGGGGCAAGGAAGATCTTCCAATTCCCATTCCCATTACAGAAGGTTAGGGAGAATTAAGTGGATACAAGTAGACATCTTTACAAACAAGTAGGGGTGAGGGGAGCACCTGAGACTTGAACCTTACTCTCATTTGAACTAGTCAAAGGAAAGAATAACACAAATACAAACACACACACACACACACACACAACTGGGTACAAAATACATTTCATTCAATAGGGAAATCAACAGGAGGGAAAGAGGAAAAGTTAGGACAAGTATGAAACTATAAAGAGGGTAAATTAAGGAGGGAGTAATCCTTAACAGAAAAAATGCTAAGGATATACAATAATATTTGTAACTTTTAAGGTGACAAAGAACGAGAATCTGAGGAGGTACCTATGAATCGGAGAACAGATGAACAAGCTATAGTATACAAATGTTATGAAATTGCTGTGCTAAAGTCTTGGCAGTTGTCCTTCATTCTTGAAGAGGACTAATGACATCACTATGTTCAAGTAAGTTTCCACGCGTCCAACTATGGCTGATCAGATCAATATGAGCTTGGAATGCTCTACTACAGATCGGAACAAATAGTCTGTGTGAACATTCAGGGTGGAATTCTCCAAATTTTTGCATCCTGCATTTACTTTGAGCTGTTTTAATTCTATTTTGCTCATAGAGCACAGCACCTTCTCTGATGTGGGCATGTCATGCTGAGTGAGTGATCCTGTGCCAGTGTCTCCCATGCCACACAATCAATTCCAAAGCTCCTGCCAGAGCTACCTCAGTGTTTGGGAGGCTCCAAAGGAAATTATGGGATAGAAGAGGTATTAGATTGACTACCAAACTGAAAGTCTACAGAGCCGTTGTGCTGACTTCATTGTTGTAGGCCTGTGAAACCTGGACAGTCTACCAGCGCCATGCCAGGAAACTGAATTGCTTCCATTTTAATTGTCTTAGGAAGATTCTGAAGATCTCTTGTCAGGACAAGGTACCAGACAGTGACATCCTTACTCAAACTAAACTGCCAAGCATTTAAACTCTGCTTCAGAGAGTGCAACTCTAATGGGCGGCAACATTGTTTGAACGAAAACATATGCTTGCCAAAAAGACTTTTATAGAGAACTCACACAGGGCAGGAGTTCGCATGGTGGTCAGAAGAAGAGATACAAGCTAAACCCTTATTAACTTGATGACTAACCAGGATTCCAGAGGTCTGATGATGAAACATGTGACCCATCCCTTGACAGAGAAATGAAGGATTCAGAATGCAGAATGAGACAAATGTTTTTGTCGACATGGTTAATGTGGAATGTTTTTTTTGACTGATGACGCACGTTTTTAATGGGGTTTATTTTTCTTGTGTTCTCACTTGCGGAACAAGGGATTAAAATGAGAAGGCAAGAATGCAGATCTTGGCTGATTAAAACAAATAAAATTAAAAAAAAAAAAACATGAATAAAATCTGACATTTTGACCAGAATTTATGGAACATGTACTTCTCTCTGGAAAGAGAGGTACATTTTTGGATATGGCCAAGGTAAGAATTTTTTTTGCATGACTATGCCTATTTGTTACAAGAGTTTTGGTTTTTTTTTTGTTTCCCCCAGGGAGCAGGGAGCGATATAGAAAACAAACACTTGTTCTAAAAAATTTAATTAAAAAAAATAAGTCTAATACACATGTAAAATACTTGTTATTATTCATACCCTACAGGATAAGAACAGCTACGACTGAGCAAACAACTGAAGTGCCATGACATTTATCAAAATTTAAAGTACTAGTGATGTACAAATTTCTACTACAAAGTGAGACTGAAGTTATGGACTCAACCTCTACATTTATTACTTGTGCACTGAAACTGGGATTACTCCCCCCACACACACACTTCTGAGAGTCTCTTTTCATAATAAGAAGAAACATTTGTATTAAGTGTGGGTAAATTATAGTCTTTTTTGCTAACATGTTAAGAGGGCATAGTATTCACTGAAGTACAGCTGCTTATAATCTCCTCTGTATGCAAAAGTTCAATCTTTTTGTCTCTTTTTTTAAAGACTTGAGTTTTGCTCTTTCATTGTATGATAGCTTCTTCCAAGGTCATTTTTAGGATAATTATTTTTCTAAAATACATTTTAATTGAATTCTTTTATTTTTTTTAAATCACCACAGTTTTCCTTAGTATCCCAATCCTTCCCCCTAGTACTTTTATAAGACAAAAAAACAAGTAAAAAGTCAGCACAACCATTAATACAAAAAAGTCAAAAGACTTTTTTCTAACATACAATATGTAACATCTGTGGCTCTATCACTTGAAGAAAGGGGTGGGTTGAGAGAAGCCTCTCATATCTCTTCTTTCATGCCATGTTTGTTCATTTTTAAAATTTTATTTTTAATTTTTGGAACAAAACAAGCATTTCCATAACACAGTATAATAAAAAAGATGATTACATATGAAACAGCAAATCTATGCACAACTTGCTATTCCTTTTAAAAATATAATACAGTTATCATGTGAATTTTTTTCTTCCCCTCTCTCCCTCTGCCTTAGAGATGACTTACTATCAGATACAAATAGGTAAATATGTAATTTTACAAATATGTAAAATTATTCTATACATATCTATTTATTAGTTCTTTCTCTGGATAGAGAAAGAATCTTTCTTTATATGTCCTTTACAGTTAATTTGGATATTTGTAACAGTCAAAATGACCTATTTGCTCAGAGTTATTCTTAAAAGAATATTGCTGTTGCTATATACGATGTTCTCTTGATTATGCTCATTTCACTCATCATTACTCATGCATATTTTTCTAAGATCATTGAGCTCATCATTTCTTATAGCACAGTAATATTCCATCACAATCACCATCACAATATCACAACTTGTTCAGCCATTCCCCAGTTGATGGGCATCCCTGGAATTTCCAATTCTTTGTCACCACAAAGAGAGCTGCTATGAACATTTTAGAACATATAAGTTCCTTTCCTTTTTCCCTAATTATCTCTGGAAATAGACCCAGCATTGGTATTGCTGGGTCAAAGTTTAATAATTCTTTGGGCAAAATTCTAGATTGCTCTCCAACATTTGTTACTTTCCCTCTTCAATCATTTTAGCCAATCTGGCAGGTAGAAAATGATATCTCAAGGCCGTTTTAACTTGCATTCCTCTAATCAATAATGATATAGAGCATTTTTTTATATGACTACTAATTGTTTTTATTGCTTCATTAGAAAACATAAATGAGCTTCCTAAGAAAAAGATCACCAGGACCAAATGGATTTATCAGTGAATTCTATCAAACATTTAAAGATCAACTAATTCCAGTATTAAATAAATTATTTTGAATAGTATGTTAAGAAGAGATCCTACCTAACTCCTTTTATGAAACAAATATGATACTGACCTAAACCAGGAAGAGTAAAAACAGAGAAAGAAAATTATAGAACAATTTCATCAATGAATATGATTGCAAAAATCCTAAAAAAAAATACTAGCCAAAAGATTACAACAATATTACAAAGATTATACATTATGATCAAGCGGTATTTATACCAGGAACGCAGGATGGTTTACCATAAGGAAAACTATTAACATAATTGATTATATCAATTTTTAAAATCATGATTATATCAATAGATCAAGAAAAAGTTTTTGATAAAATCTAACACTCATCTCTATTTCTATTAAAAACACTTGAAATTTTTCCTTAAATTGGTACAAAGCACTTATCTAAAACCATCAGGTAGCATTATTTGTAATAGGAATAAGCTAGAAGCCTTCACAATAAGATCAATCAGATGTGAAATAAAGATGCCCATTTTCACCAATATTATTCAATATTGTACTGGAAATCCTAGCAATAGCAATATGATAAGAAAAAGAAATAGAAGGAATAAGAATATGGAATGAGGTAATAAAACTATCTCTTTTTGCTGACGAAATGATGGTATACTTAGAAAATCTCAAAGATTCAACTAAAAAGTTAGTCAAAACAATTAGTAATTTTAGTAAAGCAGCAGGATATAAAGTAAATCCACATAAATCATCAGCAGTCTGGATTTCCTTTTCAAGATCATTTTACAGATAAGGAAACTTGAGACAAACAGGTTAAGTGATTTGCTCAGGGTCCCACAACCAATGAGGCTGAATTTGAACTCAGGAAGTCAGAAGTCTTCTTGATTCCAGGTCCAGGACTCTATATACAATGTCCCTTAGCTCTCCCAATTTTTTTAACAGTATGATCTTTAATATTACAATAAGCTTTCCATTTAGAATGTACTGTGGGATATGACGTAGGCTATTAGCTAAAGCTGAATTTCTGCCAGATTTCTTTTTAGTTTTCCCAGGAGATTTTATCAAAAAAGTTCTTGCCTAAGTAACATATGTCTACTAGTTTATCAAACACAGGGTTGAGTTCCAATGTTTTTGATACTTCCTTTTCTAGTTTACTATACTGATCTACCTCTCTAATTTTTAACCAATACCAGATAATTTTGATGGCAGCTATTTTATAATACAGTTTGCAGTCTGGAAGTTCTATTCTGCCTTTGTGCATACCTCTTTTCATTATTTGCCTTGACAGCCTAAATTTTTTTATTATTTTGTTATTATTTCATCAAGTTTTATAAAGTATCCCTTTGATAATTTGAATGATATAGCATTAAAAGTGTAAATTAACTTTCCTAGTATTGTCATTTTTATTATAGTACCACAGTACAGTCATTAGGAATATTCTTCCAGCCACTTTAAATGTTTCTTCATTTCTTTACAAAGAACTTTGTATCTGAGTCTTTTTAAGTCTTTTAGTTGTTTTGGTAGGTTGATCCCAAGATAACCTCAAGCATTTTGTAATTACTTGAGATCTGCCTTCCCATTTTTGCCTCTTGGTTTTTGTTATTATATAGACATGCAGCTAATTTTTAAGAGTTTATGTTGTAGCCTAGAATTGCTGAACCTTTTGTATTTCAATCAGTATCTTTGCTGATTCCTCTATTATCTGTACATAGGAATAATTTTATACTTTCTTTACCTATCTTTATGTTTTTTATTTCTTTTTCTTGTTTTATTGCTATCACTACCATTTCCATAACTGTATCAAACAAAAGTGGATAGAGGGACGATTCTGTATTTATTAGAAAAAGTTCTAGTGTATCCTCATTTCACAAGATACTTGTTTTTGGTTTTAGATAGATTAGTTTTATGATATTAAAAAGAGGATCTCTATGCTTATACTTTGTAAAGTTTTTAGCATAAATGAGTCCTATACTTTGTCAAAGGCTTATTCTGCATTTATTCAGATAATCATATGGTTTTGGTTTTTTGTTATTATGCTAATTGTTTTGCATATGTTGAATCATCTTTACATCTCCAGTATAAATCTAATTAGATCATAATGAATGTTTTCTTGGATAAATCACTGCAGTCTGACGTGATTTTATTTAAAAATTTTTAATCAATATTCATTAATAACATTGCTCTACAAATCTTCTGCTTCTATTCTTCTCTAGTTTAAATATTAGCACTATATTTATCTCATAAAAGGTTTTTATCAAGGTGCTTTCTTCTCAATTTTTGAGGCTTATTTGTTAAATACAGGTATCAATTATTCTTTGAAAGACGGAAAGAATTTTCCTGTGGATCTCTCAGGACAAGTACTGTTCACTGGTAATTCTTCTTAGAGGCAGCTACAGGTGATGCAGGGATAGAGTGCTGGGCCTGGAGTCAGAAAGACTCAACTTCCTGAATTCAAATCCAGCCTCAGACATTAGCTGTGTGACTCTGGGCAAATCACTCAGCCTATTTGCCTCAGTTTCCTCATTTGTAAAATGACCTGGAGAAGGAAATGGCACACTATTTCAGTATCTTGCCAAGAAAATTTCAAATGGGGTCACAGAAAGTTGGACATGACTGAACAACAAGTCTTTTGAGTTGGTGGTACAGAAGATAAGAACTGGGCCTGGAAACAAGAAGACTTGAGCTCAAATCTGGCCTCAGCTACTTAGTAGCTGTGTGACCCTGAGCAAGTCACTTAAGATGTTTGCCTCAGTTTCCTCAAGTTTAAAATGGAGATAATAATAGCACCTATCTTGCATGGTTGTTTTGAAGATCAAATGAGATAATATTTGTAGAGAAGTGTTCAGTACAGTGTCTGTCATGTAGCAGTCACTATATAGATGCTTATTTCCTTCTATTTCTTTTTCTGAGATTGGGCTATTTAAAATCTTTATTTGGTCAGTTTGGGTATTTTATATTTTTGAAGGTGTTTTTGTGCTTCTTTTGTGTTCTGTTTTGTTAAGATATAACTCTGCAAAGTAGGCTCAGATTACCTTTTTAGTTCTCCTAGTTTTATTAAAATTTCACGTTCCTAATTTGCTATTGTGTTGATTCACTTCTCTGTCCTCTTTTTAATCAGATTGGCTAAAGGTTCTCAATTTTATATGTCCTTTCAAAGAACTAGCTTTTAAAGTCCTTAAAATTATTTCCAAATTTTTTTGTTTTTAGTTTATCATCTAATTTTTGTATCTCCTCTACAATGCTGATTTTAGTTTATGTTAGCTCTTGTTTTTTAAATGAATATTCAACTAATTTTCTTTTTCTAGTTTGTTAATATATATTTATAGTAATATGATCCCCTTGAAGATTTCTTTAGCTGCATCCCCATCACTTTCTTTTATATCGTTATTTACTATTTCTATGATTTGTTCAATTCTGGATTTCATTGTTAAATCCTCATTTGAGTATGTGTTTTTTGTTTATGATCCTTGAACTGACTACTATTTTTATTGCATTACTGTATATAAAGTATGCAGTTACTATTTCTGCCTTTTTACATTTATTTACAGTATTTCTATGTCCTAATATACGGCCAATTTTTATAAGTTCCATCTGGTAAAAATATGTAGATTACTTTGCAGGAGTTTTTTCAGTAAATTATTGAGTTATATATTTTCCTCTATTAGAATTATCCAAAACTGAGAAAGGGGCTCTGTATCTGGAGGCAATAAGAGTTGGAAGATTTTCTTCCATAGTAAAGTTCCAGTGGAGATACCCTGAAAGTCACCAAGAACAACAGTAACCAGTGAAGTTGATGGAATACTCAGATGAGGATGCCTCAGCCCAAAGGGATAGCTCTCTGTCCTGAAGAACCAAATAAGGCCCTTAAGATCGAATGTTCTGAACTGCAAAGATCCAGAGGGTCAAACTCGAGAAGGCAGAGGTCAGACGAAGAAGCAAAATGACTCAAGTCATTACAAAGCAGAGATGACAACCTTACCCAAAAGTGTAATTAGAGGGTAAAGCCTGGCCCTGGGACAAAACCCCACCAATTCAGGAACTAAGGCTGAATAACTGAGGAAACTGAAGATATAGAAAACAAAAGAATTAGGATGAAATTCTTTCTCATTTTATTAGAAAGAACAGAATAGACAATAAAATAATCAATGCCTTTTAAGTATTCTAAGGACTTACTATGTATGTTCCAGGCACTGTGCTAAGCCTTTTTCAAAGAAAAGGAAAAGCATGGCCTCGGCCCTCAAGGTGCTCACATTCTCATGGGAGAAACAACATATAAACAATTCTGCACATACAAAGAATTTTCAGTGTAAATGAGAGGTAATATCAGAAGGAAGGTATACAAAGAAGGAAGACCAGAGAAAAGCTTCTTTCAGAAGGTAGGATTTTGAGAAGAACTTTGAAGGAAGCCAGGGGAGTCATGAGGTAGAAGTGAAGGACAGCATTCCAGTTATGAGAGAAGTAAAGTACAAGAAGACTAGAAAGGTAGGGAAGGAACAGGTAGTAGATAGCTTTAAAAGTTAAAGAGAAGATTTTATATTTGATAAAGGAATAGTAATAGGGGTCCACTGGATTTTACCAAGTAGGGGGTAACATGATCAAATCTATGGTTTAGAAAAACATTTGGCAGCTGAGTGGGGAAGTCGACTCTTCAGGTAGGGAGACCAACCAGATTAGTGCAGTTAGTCCAGATATGAAGTGATGAAGGCCTACAAAAGGGTGACAGCTATGAGAAGAAGAACAGATCTAGAAACACAAAAATCCAACCTACAAGGGAAAAGTAACTGTATAACAACTGTAAGCAGAAACTAAAAGTAAAAAATAGATTTTTCACACAACTAAATAAGCATGTAAAAGAAAATTAATCCAGATATTAAAAAAAATGAAATAAAAGCTCTAGAGGAAAAAAATTGAATAAATAATTTAGAAAACATAGTGCCCAAGTAAGAGAATTCCTGAAAATCAGAATAAACAAAGAGAAATCAATTACTCCATGAGACAGTAAGAAAACAAAATCAAAAGACTTGAAAAAAATAGAAGAAAACGTAAGGTGCCTATTATCAGAAACGGTGACCTGCAAAATAGTTCAAGGAGAGATAATTTAAAAATCACTGGGTTCCCTAAAAGTCATAGTTTACAAGTAAATAAATAATAATAACAAACCTGGATTGTTTATTTCAAGAAATCACCAGTGAAAACTACCTAGATCTATTATAGAATCAGAGAGCAAAGGAGAAAAAGAATTCACCAACCATGTCCTGAAAAGAGCCCCCAAAAGAAAAGTCTAAGAAAGGTTACAATCAAAATCCAGAGTTTGTATGTCAAAGAAAAAACACTGCAAGCAGTCAAAAAGAAGTTCAAAGTACCAAGGAATAGCAGTGAGGATAATAAAAAACCTGATAAATGAGAGGAGATCTTGGAATACCATATTCCAAAAGGCAAAAGAGAGAAGCTTACAACCAAGACTAACTTACCCTGCAAAGCTGAATCTACAGGGGAAAATGGACCTTTAATGAAATAGAAGACTTTCAAACATCTTTGATGAAAGACCAAAGCTGAGCAGGAACTCTGAAATGCAAACACAAGTATTTGTGAAACCCAGTAAGATATATTCATTTGAGCAACTGTGAAGGGGTTGTCTGATGACGCAGTGATTACATTTTAAAAGGAAGAAGGAAAACCTTATTGTCTTCAAATGGTATCAAGGGAGAAAAACAAGCATTCTGAATCACACTTTACAGGAGCTTCTGAGAGTTTTAAGAAGGGAAATAGGACTTAACAGAAAGGAGAGGGGACTTGCTCAAGGTCACAAAAGCAATAAATGAGAGAAGCAGGAACTGAATCTAGGTGCTCTGAGTCCAGACCCAGCATTCTTTCTACAAGACCATGGCTGCTTCTCATAGCCTCATTCAAAAGATATGAAACTTGAAAGGGACCTGAGAGGTCTGTTCCAACCCCATTGTTTCATTACAGATGAGGAAACTATAAAAGCTCTGCTCAATGTCAAACAGAAACCAAGTGACAGAACTAGGACTCAAATCTAGGACTTTCTGCTACAGGAAAAGTAGAAACCATAGAGACCACACTTCATAAGAATCTGAAGTAAATTACCAAATTCTCTGAAAACACAGTAAATAAGTATCATCAGAAAGGAATAACCCTTCTCCTGAAGAAAGCAAATCAGTTAAGCAGACACTACATGATAGAATAACATTCAAATCTCTTGCCCCCAATACTTATTCTGTTGAACTTGGACTATCAAGGTACTCACGTTTCCTCTGCTCTTCATCTGACTGAAGAAGGACCCAAATATCAATGAATCTATCCAATCCAAATGATTTAGTTCCCTGAAAAAGTTTTTGGGGGAGATGTGAAGGTTTGGATATTTTAAAAGTAGAACAAAGTAAAGCAAATATATTGAAACTGAAACAAAGCAATTTTTCAGAAACAAACTTAAGCTGTAATGAAAGCATAAAACAACAAGCAGGTCAAGGTTGAAAGGTATTACTGGGCTATGCTACAGATTTGAGAATGTGGGTTAGTCAATCTGGGTTTTTTGCTTTAACTATTAGCTCCTCGGGCCACTGTTCTGTACCTTTGTTTTCTAATTAGTTAAAGGAACCTACTTTCTAGGAACATATGCTGGTGCAATGTAAATATGAATGGTAAGGTAAATAATTATTTAAATATGTGCATTTGTCATTATGTCTTTAGGAGGATACTGATAGAGAAATCTTGTGTCACACTTCATTTTAAAAGATAAACCCCAAATAGGCAGGGCCTGAGCCCATTTAATTAAATTTAATTCAACTCTTGCTGAGTACCTACTAAGTGCTCCATAAAACTAGATGCTGTAGAGGCCCAGAAAGAAAGGGCAATGTGTCCTCCTTCTCTCTAGACATGAACCACCTTCGGCTAAACAGCCACATACCCTTCTCAGAAGCTAAGTTTAGCTTACCCTACAACTGAACAAAAATATTTTGTCCTATTCTACTTGCAGGGCTAACTACAGAATGTAATAAGTTATCCAGCGCCATTTGCAAGGCTAACTGGAGACAAAAACAAGTTGCTTTCTGGAATGTATGAAAGTCTGTTCTAAGTTCAGTTTCAGGTGATTCTTCTTTCTGAATTTTCCCATAGCTAAGTGTTCTTAAATAAAGTTTCTTTTGACCTGACCCAAATCATAAGCTACAGCACTTGCCACGTTATCACAACTTGCCACATTATCACATAAAGGATATAAAAGTTTATTACGTGGTCTATGTCCTGAAGAAACTCACAGTTTTCTCAGGGAAACAAAACACATATACATAAAATAATCAGAAAATATAAGGCGCTATATAACAAATTATGTAATCAAGTTCCATAACATATGGTATGTTGTGGAATGTTGTATTGTTGTGTTAAGTATTATGTTCTTGTGTTATGAACAGTCAGGAAGGGAAGAAATCAATTTGCACAATGTTCAGTATGTGTAATGTTTAAAAAGTGTTATTTTTATTATGATAAACATAAAAGCTAGTTTTCCAAAACAGCATACTAGTGTTTTGGATTTATATGAGATAGCAACTTCCCTTCAGAAACCTAGTCTCACCTATCTTCCCAAATTTCCTGTGAAAAAAGAAGATACTAGTATATTCTTAATAGACGTGAACTGATTTGTTCCATGGCACACAGAGGCAAAAGAAGAACTAAATCTTCTAGCTTCCAAACCCTCAATTCAAAACTCTATCCAATAGATTACAGCAGTGCTTTTGGGTTATGTGTAGTCATCCTGATCTATTCCACAGCAATGAATAATGACAACAAACAGTTGGAGACACAAAAAAGAAGTGTACATGTGAGATGAGGGCCTACATTTTTAAAAGAGTAGGTACAAAAAGGCCCTTCAGTCACTGAGATTCAATATTTAGTCAACGTAATATGGTCCCTTAAGTAGTAGAAATTTCCATCATGTTACAACCTAATTGACAAATGGAAGAGGTCAACAATTGAAATTTTCAACAATCAAATAAATATTTCCTTGGTCCATAATTTAGCTAATCAATTTAGATCTCTTGTGCCAGGTATTCTCCTCTCATAGGAGAAAGTATGTTTCTCTGAAAACTTTCAGAGTATGAAGCAGTTAAAATAAATTCACTCTTACCCCAATCAAATATATTCTTGAGGGAGCTTTCCCTTCTGTCACCCGTACTGCTTCATCAAACACACTCGCATTGGTTCTGCACAACAAGGCAACTTGTCCTTCTGAACTGCCTCTAATGCTACCTTTTGAGAGAGAAACATACATTATATTGTATGGTAAGGAAAAAAATTCATTTTTAGAACCCATAAACCAGAATAACTGGAATCTTACTCTTTTGGTTTCCTCCAATCAAAGTCTTCTTCCTGACTTTCTTGCAAACATCCAAGATAGTGGCCCCCACATAAGCAATTTCAGCACCAAATCTAAAACTCTGTTGAGAAGAGTCAAGAGGGCAAAGGATTTAGTGGCTGCATTCCCACACAAAACAGTCAGTGACATCAACAGTAAATTAATCTTAATTAAGAAATGCACTAGAATTCTCAGCATTAAAAGGAAGATAATAATTACTAGTATGTTACTTAACTGAACTCATTTGCTTTGCTAAACATAATTTCTGATTCACCCCATGTGGAATGGATATTTTTTTTAAATAAAACTACCTGTACTCAAATTTACCATTTAGTACTTCAAGCATCTATATATAATCCCTTTAGTGGTCATAGTAACCCTTTCAGCACACAGTAGGTAAGTTTTAGAAGGTGGTGATGGCTGACAAATTCACTACTCTAACATAACCAACGCTGAGAGTAACCTTAGAAAGACTGGTCTTCCCCCAAAAGATAGACAATCTACCACTAGATTCATTTTCCACTAAAGTCCTACCACCATACCTAAGCATGCCATGAAAATGACTCGATTTTCAAAGACTGTACCAGTATTTGCATAGTGCTTTAGGATTTGTTGACTGCTTTACAAATTTGATCCTTATAACAACCCTGGGAAGTAGTTGCTATTATTAACCCCATTTTACAAATGAGGAAACTGAGGCAAGAAGAGATGAAGAGCATTGCCCAGGTTCACAGAGCTATCAAGTGTCTGAGGTAGGATTTGAACTCAGGTCTTCCTGAATCCAGACTCAACATTCTAACCACTGTACCACTGAGCTACCTACATGCCAGCAGAATGCTTTAGCATATTGGAAAGTCTTCAAATGAGTCTGATGACAGGCTCTAACTAGTCTGGTTATTATGTTATCTCCCAACAAACTATTAATTGTGTTTTCAAATCTTTCTCCTAATCATTCTCCTAAAATCATTCTCCTAATCATCCAAGATTGAAACCTTAGATCCACTTTAAAATGTTTCATGAAGTAGTGAGTTCCCAGTCAATTGAAGAAATTCAAGTAGAATCTGGATAGAGGCAGTATGGTACAGTGGAAATAATGTTGGCTATGGAGTCAGAAGCCCTGAGTTCAAATTCTGGCTATTTGTTAAACCTTAAGAAATGTGGAGATGTTATAGGATATTAGAGAAGGGATTCATTGGGTTGGAGATAGAGATGGGGAGGCATGGCAAGATGAAGGAGAGCAAAATGACTGGGATAAACTGTGATGTTATGATCTTTGACATCTCCCATCTCCCTCCCCTTTGAATCAAATTCTTTCCATTTTATCCTTCATTATGTTTCTTGCCTACATTCCTTCATCTTGATGTCGTAGGATCATAGAAGTAGAGTCAGATCTTCATAGAATCACAGACTTTAGAGGGTATCGAGCTTAACCCCCACATTTTACAGATAAGTAAACTCAAACCCAGATATTAAATTACTTGCCCTGGGTCACATATGTAGTATATATTGGAAGTAGAATCTTTATCTAGAACTTCTCCTCCCCTGGGTGTATTCTTTCCACTAGGCCACACTGCTTCTCTAACTTTGGTTAAAGACCTGTTCTTATATAAGCACTACAGCAACATTTTCCTTTTGTATTCTATCTATCTTCCTCTAGACTAGGGGCTGTTAACCTAGGGTCCTAGGATTCCCAAGTAATCCAAGTAGATTGATTTCAGGGGAGACCCATGAACTTAGATGGAAAAAAATTGCACCTTTCTTTCAATTTAATTGATTTTCTTTGTAATCCTATTTATTTTATATAGTTGAAAACAATTTTCTGACTGCCAAAGAAATCTGTAACAAATTTTTTAAAAAGCTAAGAATTTCTAAAACCACCCCTGTATACCATACCAGATACATGGCACACTTCTATTCTTCTCTGTCTTTTTCAAGAATTCATGTCTGTATCAGTTTGCTAGCTGGGTCTTATACAGGGCCATATAAATTTGAAGGCATCTGAGGAGTCCTGTTGCCCCCAACTTCAAGACAATTCACATCCATCACTACCAACTGCCATGCATCTATGCTATATTCTAGCCAAGCTAGGCTATTGCTGTTTTCCAATTTTGCCCTGCCCTCATGACTTCTTCTCTTTATACTCACCATTCTCCTAAGTCCAACTGCTATAAACATTCTACCATCAAGAAGCCTTCCCTAATACCTTCCTCTAACCTCCCAAAAGAATCCTCTTATGCCTCTATATAGGTCCTCTTCTGTTTATTTATGTCATTGTAACTTTTATTACAGTTACTGGTGTGTCATCCCAACACACACACACACACACACACACACACACACACACAGAGCTTTGTGTTATTTTTTTATCTTCAATGTAGAGCACATAGCATTCTTAATAAATGCCTGTCGAAATAAAAATTGTGGAGGCTTCAAGATCTGCTTGACAGACTGGTTCTTTTTAATTCTTAGCTACAATCCTGGAAGCTTCTCTGCTACTGAATAAAAAAGTCTTACTTCAAAGAGCTTTGGTTCCAAATTCAATGTTTGACTGATTGAGCTGTATACACCATACCTGAAGATGAACAGTATCTTATCTTGTAATGGGTCACATAAGAACCCATGGGAGATGCCTAAAGGGACTGCAACAACAGACAAGCCAGAGCAGTAGCTATGGCTTATAGACGACTCAGTAGGGCTGAAAATACCACATCAAAAAGAAAGTTATGACAGTGGATTATGATGAGGCTGCAGGTACTTCCAGAGCCCCAGTTCCTTTCTTAGTGACACTGAATTTCCAGGTACAGGGAGGCTAATGTTAGATATACAGAGGAGAAAGCCACAATGAGTCATACAAGTTGTATCTAACACATTCCATCCTAGAAGGCCCAAATGATGCAGAGAAGGTACTCAAGTGGATTTTTGAAGCCCTTAAGGAAGAAAACAAAAAAGAAAGAGTGGGCGAGAATCTAAGATTTGGGTACACATTTTAGGCCCCTAACTTGAGGGAGGAAAGCACAATTAAAAAAACAAACACAAAAACGATGCTTTGAGAGCAGGGAAAGTTCTTACCTGTGTGAGATAGAAGAGATGTGTGTGTGGCACTGCAAAAAGGGCATTAATAGCATACCGAAAGGTGTAGATCTGCTGGTGTGGGTCACCTACAAAGATTTTTCCACATGGCTGGGATAAAATTATGTCTATGATGGCTACAACCAAAAAAGGAGAAGTAAGTATGATCTCAAGGGACTAGTCAATAAAACAAGAAGAAATAATTCTTTATAAGGAAATCAAATCTTGTAAGCTCCATCCAGGGCATTATATATAATATCTTCCCTTTGTTCTTCCCTTCTCTTAAGGACTAAGTAAATAAATCAAAACCAGAAATATTATTAGCATTCATCTAGTTTATCAGTAACACATCTTTTACAACCATAAACTGTTCTCTATATATGCTGACAATTTGCAGTGATGCAAACATTTACTAAGTACAGCTATCTTTAGTATCTTTAGTATTTAGCCAATGCATTCTGCCTGTTTTATCCCAACTGGAAACCGACAAGATCCTTCAGAGTACTACACTCACATGTGCATGCACATTGGATATTCACATTATCCACATGGGTATTATCTGTGACAAAATTTTCATCCTAACATTAGTGACCCTTTGCCATTAGCTGACTGGTTCTTAGGGAAGGCAGACATATTTTAATAATGCTAACTGAAGCAAAAGCATAAGTAAGAAGGTAAGCATATTTATCTTTACATGATATACTTCAAAGGAGGACACAAATGGTTTTGGGATGATTTATATGGCTGCTTCCTTTTTAAGCATGGATAATAATTCATATTAATATGGTTCTTTTAGGTCTTCTACAAAAAATTTTCCTCAGAACAATCCTATGAAGCAAGTATCATTTAACAAAAAAGTAAACTGAGGCTCAGTGAATCTTACACACAGTTAAACAGGGTAAGAACCAAGATTCAAAGCCAAGTGTCAACTCTCTTAAGTTTAGCATGCCACTCATACAATGTTACTTCATAAAAATGGGGATGGGAAGGTCTTTAGGATTTACAAAGTGCTATGATGCCCATTTTACAGATGAAGAAATCAAGGCCTAAAAAGTTTAAAAGAATTGTTCAGGACTGTACATCTATTATCAGTGTCAGAGAATGATGACCGTAAACTAATTTCACACACATATATTCATATACATATATATGTATACACAGCAATTACACACACACACACACACACACACACACATATAAACACACATACACTTATGTGCCTATATGTATACATGGAGAAGGAGAGAGAGAGAGAACATCAATTTCTACTTATTTTTAGGTTTGTTTCCTGTATTTTTCACCTGGAGTACAATCCTGGGCCTCATCCACAAAGATGGCATCATAAGCACCAAAAGAAGGCTTGCTAAGTTGCCAAAGTTTCAAATAGCCTAAAAGAGACAAGAGGTTCAAATCTCGTTCAAATCTCCAGAGTAAACAAGTCACGTTCTACACATAAGACTTATGTTAAGACTTCCCATACCATCATGAGTCATATGATATGCCTCTTCTCTGCATTCTTCCAACTTCTTCATGTTCTCCCAAAGTCTGGCTGCTTCATATGTACCATTCTAGAAAGCAAAGTATACAATATTAAAGACTAAAGACATTAAAAAAGAGAGGATTCTAATTATGTAAACCAGGTTTCAAAATTTAGGCTATAGGCACAGTCTAGAATAGTTTCTTCCAACCCAAACTATAATTCTGATTAGGAAAATATCCAAATTCTGTACAGACTTGTCTATCTTCTATGTCCTCTGGGTCTAGGAGTCAAAGGTAGACTAGAATACAAGAAAAAGAAAACAAGGAAGAGGAAAAAAGCCTATAAGTAGGCTCCTCGAGGGTAAGATTTACATCCTCAGAGTTCAGCACATAGTAAGCATTTAATAAACTGTCTCCTAACACAGGAATTTCCAGAGAGGCAAGAATATTTACACTGCATATAAAGGAAAATAAAACCATAATATAAAAATTGTGCAAGGATTCACTGACAGGTACTATGTCCAATCAAAACTACTAACATATAGAAACCAGTTTATTACATGCTCAAAGCATGGCCTCATGGTATACAAAAAACAGTGAACCTCAGCATCAGTTTTAACAACTTTACACAGATCTTAGTTATATAGATAGGACAAATACAAGGGGCCAGAAGGGAAGGTAAAGATTTACATATCAAAGAACAGACAGATGAAGGGGGAAGAACAACAATAAAGCTAGAATCTGCAGTATAACCTAAACCGTCAATCCTGGAGCTACTTATTTGACATGCTCATCTTAAATAAATTAAGGTAATAAAACTGAGCCAGAAATTCTCTTATCACTAACCACTTAATTATTAGAGCTAAAGCTTGATGTCAGATAAATTCTGCAAGCTCTAGGTAGCTGTGTGACTTGCTGTCTTAAGGAAACGGTGGTAATAAAACACTGAAAGATTCTCTTATGACATCTATAAAAATAAAGAAATAACAATATTAAAGGGAGAATTAAAAATGAAGATCAGAACTGATAGAAGGAATGATGAAAAATCTCAAAGCAGGACTGAATAATAAAATGGAACAGGCAGAACAAAAACAATAAAAAAGGCAAGGATGAAAGAACAAACGACAGAGCAAACCAAAAAAAAATGCTAAAACTGAAAACTTTTAGATAACTGTAAAGCAAAGCAATAGACAATGACACAAAACTTTGTGAAACAATCTAGAAATTATTGGCTTTCCCTCAGAATGTAATGAAACAAAGTCCAATACCAAATTAAAGAAAATCAATACGACTGCAATAATAATTTATCATCTTTGATTTTCTTTTATTAATGTTCATTATTTGGGGAAGGTCTCAACTGTTTCTCCTAGTTAGGAAGTTACTGAGCTGGCTGAAACCTCTTCCACAGGATGTGGAAATTTAATTAAGATCTCATATATAAAAAAAAAAAAAGAGTCGAGACCACCAAATAATTTGATTTACCTTATCTGAGGAAGGAGCATAAAGGCATAAGTCTCCCCTCTCAATCCATTCATTGTAAACCCTCTAAATGTAGTTTAATCTGTAACTGGACCTTTACCCACAGTCTGTTTAAATAGTGGATGTATGAGATTATGATTCTGTTTAAATGAGTTTGTTCAATTTTAATGAAATTGAAGGAAGCATAGGATTATGAATCTTTTTTAATTTTGATAACCTAAAAGAATATATGAGACAGCAATATGTAAAAGAATTTCTCTGTCACTCTGATGTAATTTTGTCTATAAAAAGCCTAATATAAAATAAAATATAAAAAGCCTAATATAAAATCCTAATCTTTGCTTGGGGTTATTTTTTTTAATCCTGAACCTATGCTTAAGCATAAGGAAACCTATAGTTTCTGCACTGTGGTACACTTATTTTGGCAGCAATAACCTATCAGCAAAACTCAAAGAGGAGATATTTATCTCATAATATAATCCATAGGAGGCTGAAACAGGAGAACCCTAAGTTCAACTAAATACAGTCACCAATTTCTAGAGTTTCATATCAAAAAGGTTCTTGAAAAGTAGCAAGGAGAAAGCAACTTATATTATCAAGAATCATTCATTCAGATTTTATAAGTCTACTCAACAAGAACTAGAAGTCAAAGACAGTGGTTGAAATGCAACATACTGAAAAGCAAGAGGAATTATCCTGCACTTCAAAATTACCTATCCTGCAAAACTTACCGTATGCCACCATGATAATAGATGGTTTTTCAAAAAAGTTAGAAAATTTGCTTCTTTCCTAATGAGAAATACAGAATGGAGAACAGCTGAAGCAGCTAGGTGGGCAGTGAATAGAGCACCGGCCCTGGGGTAAGGAGGACCTGAGTTCAAATCCAGCCTCAGACACTTAACACTTACTAGCCATGTGACCTTGGGCAAGTCACTTAACCCCAAATGCCCTGCCCTCCCCCCTCCAGAAAGCCAAAAAAAAAAAAAAAAGAATGGAGAAGAGCCTTTGATATGAAAATTGACCCAGTACAGGAAATGTAAACCCTCATCAGTGACCTTGTCAGTTCTCATGAGTTCAATTATATAATCTCTTTGAAGATGACTCCCAATTCTATAGATTTCTAATATTTACCAGAGTTACAGTCATTCCTAGTCATTTGTCTACTGGACATCCCACAGACATTCCAAACTCATAACTCCCTACTATACAGTGTTATTCTTCCAGTCTGTAAGTGATACAGTAGATAGAGTGCCGGGCCTGGAGTCAGGAAGGACTGATGAAGGAACTAATGTCTAGAATTAACACTTTTTGAGGATGGAGGAATGCTGACAATGAAAGGGACAGGAAAGGCCACATATAAGAGATGGAACATCAGTCAGGGCTCTAAGAGGTAGGAATAAAGTAAAAAGCAAATATTCCTGATATATGGAAGAGCCAATATAAAGATATGGAGGCTGCAGATGTTAACATTTTACATGACAAACAAGAAGGTCATTCTGAGGAACACAGAATATGGGGTGATGATGAGACAAGTAATATGAAATCCATCTTCAGAAAGAGGGTGGTGCCATTTTGTGAGGGGACTTAAATCACAGAGGGGTTTATGTTTTTTTCAAGAAGGAACAGAAAGCTGCAAAAGTCTCTTAAGCAAAAGTGTGACACGGGAAAGTAGAGAGGGAAAAGCACTTAAGGGGGGGTAAGAATATGGGAAGAAGAAAGGAAAAGTGTTTTCATGTAGGTAATTAGAATTCTGAATCACAGGGACTCAAGAACAAAAGGTAGGCATTTGCTAGGCAGAAAGAGTACCATGTAGAGAGAATCTTAGAGATGAAATCTCAACAAGTGCCAAAGCTCCCAATTAGAATGTCAGTGTGAAGACAACCCCTTCCGGGGTGGGGGTGGGGGGAAAGGAGAGAGGTAAAGGATGTCAGTGCAGTCTGGATCATCCAAAGGATAGTTCTGAGCAGACTATGGGCAAGTCACTTACCTTCTCTATGCCTTACTTTTCTAATTTGTAAAATAAGGGTAATAAGCTCTGCCTATCTCATGATAAGGATAAAAGTAAATGGGATCTAGAAAATTGCTTTGAAAAGTGCAAATTACAATCTCTTGAATCCTCAGGGACAACATGGGTCACCATCCAGACCCAGACGATGAAGAATGTGGACTGGGTTATTATCAAAAAGTATTACATGCTAAAATACAACACGCATTTCTGCTAAAAATTCAACAAAGTATAGGCATAACAACAAATATCATTAGAAGTCTACACTAAGAGCGAGCATCATATGCAGCAGGGACAAACTAGAACAGGGCTACAAAACCTCAAACATCAATGTCATGTCTATATGATAAAAATAAAACCCAAGAGAACGTAATAGAAAAGGGAAATCTTATTCCAAATAACTACAAAGTACATGAAATACGTATGAGTCAGTATATGAAAGTAGATAAATCATTTTATAGATTCAATTACAGTCCTTTTTAAAAAAGAAAGGAAATGGGCACAGACCAATATCTTACACTGCACCCCAAAACAAAGTCTAAATGGGTGCTGATACAGTAAACAATGAGAGCAAGGAATAGTGTACCTGTCAAATTTAAGCAGAAGGGAAGATTTTATGATCAAACAACAATTAGAAAGCATTATGAAATGCAAAATGGATAATTTTGATTACATTAAATTGAAAAGTTTTTGTGCAAACAAAGCCAATGTAACGAAGATTAGGAGAGAAGTGGAAAACTGGGAAAGAATTTTTTAACCAGTGTCTCTGATAAAGGCCTCATTTCTAAAATATACAGAGAATTGAGTCAAATCTATAAGAACACAAGTCATTCTCCAATTGATAAATGGTCAAAGGATATGAACAAACAGTTTTCAGAGGAAGAAATTAAAGATATCTATAAGCATATGAAAAATGCTGTAAGTCACTACTGATTAGAGAAATGCAAATCAAAACAACTCTGAGGTGCCACATCTCACCAGTCAGATTGGCTGAGATGACAAAACAGGAAAATGATAAATGCTGGAGAGAATGTGGAAAAATTGGAACACTAATACATTGCTGGTGAAGTTGTGAACTGATCCAACCATTCTGGAGTGCAATCTGGAACTACACCCAAAGGGTTATAAAGAAGAACATGCATGCTCTTTGAACCAGCAATACCATTTCTACAGCTGTATCTCAAAGAGAACATAGAAGTGGTAAAAGGAACCAACATACAAAAATATTTATAGCGGCTCTTTTTGTGGTGGCAAAGAACTGGAAATTAAGGGGATGTCCATCAATTGGGGAATGGCTAAACAAGTTTTGGTATATGAATGTAATGGAATACTATTGTGCTATAAGAAATGAGGAGCAGATGAACTTTATAATAACCTGGTGAGACCTATATAAACTGATGCTGAGTGAGGAGAGCAGAACCAGGAGAACTTTATACACTATTACAGACATATCGTATGTGTGACGACTAACTCTGATAGACTGGGCTCCTCTCAGCAATCCAAGGTTAGAAGACAAGTACAAAAGACTCATGATGGAAAGGGATATCCACATCCAGATAAAGAACTACAGAGTCTGAATGCAGACTGAAGCAAACTACTTGCCTTCTTTTGTGTTTTGTTTTGTCCCTTGTTTCTCACTGTTCAGTCCATTGGTCATAATCCTTCTTTACAATTTGACTAATGTTTAATATGAAGGTATTTGTAGAACCTATTATTTGATTACATGGTGCCGTAGGGGAAGGGGAGAGGAGAGAGAGAGGAAAAAAATTTGAAACTCAAGGGACTGTGGAACTGAATGTTGTAAACTAAAAGTAAATAAATAAATTTAAAGGGGAAAAAAGGCTGAAGCAACACTATCACATCTGGGTCATAACAATATAAGAAAAATGACAATACTACTAAAATTAATCTATATTTTTAATGCTATAACAATCAAATTAACAAAAGAATCTTTTATAGAACCAGATGAAATAATAACAAAATTTGTTCAGAAAAAAGATCTAGGATATCAAGGGAAATTATGAAAAGAAAAAGGGATAAAAATCAACCAGCACATCCACATTTCAAACTGCATTATAAAGCAGCAGTCATAAAAATCATCTGATGTTGACTGAAAAATTGATTTATCAATGGAAGGGACAAGATAAGGGAGAATTACAAACAATGAAACTTAATAACCCAGTTTTAAATAAACTGGAAAACACAAAATTATTTAGGAAAGATCTCTTTATTTGATTAAAAACTGCTGGGCAAACTATAAAGCAGTCTCACAGAAATCAGTCTTAGACCAACACCTTAAATCATATTCCACAACATATTCTAAATGAATACATGTTTAATATTAAAGACAATATTATAAAAAAATCAGAAAAGAAGTAGGTCATATACTTTTTAGTGGGCAATGAATTCTTAACCAAAGAAGGGATGGAGGCAAAATTACGAAAGAAAAAACAGATAATGTGATTACATGAAACTGAAATATTTAATGCACCTGGGATAAGTAGTAGTCAAATGGAAAAAAAAAATCTGTTATCAAATCTCTCTGATAAGAGTTGATATTCAAAATAAATAAACAAATAGCAAGTATAAATATAAGACCAAAAGCCACTCCCCAATAGCTAAGTGGTCAAAGGATAGGAACAAACAGTTCTGAAAAAAACAATTTACAAACTATTAAGAAACACATTAAAGAATGTTCTAAATCACTAAAAATAGGTGAAACATACATCAAAACGCCCTGAGGTTCCACCTCACAGGCTATAAATTGACAAAGACAACAGTGACAAAGTCAGACGGTTATGCTGGAGGGATTATGGGAAGACAGCCACTGAGCCACTGCTGGCAGAGCTGTGAACTGGTGCAACCATTCTGTAAAGCAATTTGGAATTACACAAACAAAGTGATTAAATGTCCGTAGCCTTTCAATCAGAGATTTCATTTTACGAGCCCAAGGAGGTCACTGATAAGGAGTCCCCATATACTACAAAATATTTATAGCAGCACATTTTGTAACAGCAAAGAATAGGAAACAAAGTAGACGTCCACAGATTGGAGAATAGCTAAACAATCTGTATTACAAGAACGCAACACGATATTGCTGTCTTACGAGAAATAATTAATGTGATGAATACAAAGAAGCACGGAAAGATTTATATGAACTGATGTACAACGAAGTAAGTAGATCCAAAATAAATATAGCTACAACGATGTAGATAGAAACACACACAGATATCAAAAGTCAGTGTTGCAAATTTGTAAAAAAAAAAGAAAAGCATGTTTGAAAGAAGAGCTCTGCAAGGGCAGATGGGTGGCACAGCTAATAGAACACCAGTCCTGGAGTCAGGAAGACTTGAGTGCAAATTTGCTCTTAGACTCTTACTAGCTGTGTGACTCTGGTCAAGTCACTTAACTTCAACTGCCTCAGAGAGAGATTTGAGAGATCTGAGAAGACACTCCCACTTTATCCCTTTGTAGAAAAGAGACCCACAAATGTTACACATAACACGTATTTGTAATAATTAGGTGTGCTGATTTTTTTCCTCTTCTTTTTCTTGTTTTTTTAAAAAAAATACCATTTATTACATAGTATTGTTTGAGGTAAGAAAATACAGCAATACAACTTATTTTTTAAGGAACTACACCCACATGAGGAACAACCACAATATGAACAAGTCTATATGTTAGGAAACTGTCCCACTCATGGCAAAAACTTCCTCAAAAGGATGAAGGGATATGCTATTCATCTGATGAAATAGATCTAGAGAGGCTCTGCTCTATGAGAGCTATCTTCAGAAAACTGAAGGAAGAATAAAGAGAAAGAAAGATACCTTAAGGTCTTTGCTCTGAAGCTCTGAATCAGGAGATCACTAGTTGTGTGGACTCTGAAATGGACTCTGATATCAAAGAAATGCTGGAACTTGCAGACTTTGGCAGTTTGTTTAATCTACAAGTTATCTAGCACATAGTTAGGATGAATTTTAAAACACCAAGAGGTGCTGTTTAATACCTGCTCTTGCTATTTTTCCAGTAAACTTAGAGATCTAAAGGAAAAAAAATTTTTTTTAAATAAATAAATCAAAAAAGAGGGTGACAAGGAGAAACATAAGAGATAAACACAGAGAGTATATACCGTGTCAACATTTGCTCTTCAAATCTAAATCTCTAAGATCATCCTTTTCAGTTTAAACACTTACCTGCTTTTCACTGTGATCTACCATGACCTTCTGTCCCTGACTGTTCTTCCACCATATGGGCACATGTTCAATGTTCAAATCTTCATCAGCAGAGGCAAAGTAGTTTTCTAAGGTCTTGCATACTAATTTGGCCCTTGTGAACCCTGCTTTCCCTTCCGAAAGGACAGAGTTGACCATGAAGGGTGTGAGCTTGAAAGGA
>CM053585.1:396356817-396391713 GCA_028646515.1 Pseudochirops corinnae
CTCTTTTCAATCCTAGAGAAATCTACTTAAAAATAACAAAAAAAAAAATAAGTGAAGGATCTGAACAGTAGATTTAAAAAGTTAAATATGATACACCTCCGAAGATTACTTAATGAAAAAAGACAGGAATGTAAATATTCTCAGCATCATATAGCATCCTCACAAAAACTGATCCAAGTATTTGGTATAATAACCACAAACCACAGAAAAACAAATATTAAAAACATCCTTTACATTTTTAGGCAATAAAAACTATATTCAATAAAGAGTCTCGGAAGAAACTATCAAAAATGTAACTGGAGACTAAATAACTTAATCCTAAAGAATGGGTGGAAGTCAAAGAATAAATCATAAGAGCAATCAATAGTTTTGTTAAACATAATGACAACAAGATAACATGTCAAAATTGGAGGGAAGCAGCCAAAACGATAATTAGGGGGAAAATTATCTATACGCTTCCATCAATAAAGGAAAGAAAGAGTAGATCAACAAGCTGGGCATGCAACTAAAATCCCCTGGAACACTAAAAAACAAAACACTTCAAAATGCTAAAACAGAAATCCTGAAAAATCAAAGAAGAAATTAACAAATATTGAAAACAAAAAATTTAGTAAAATTAAATTTAAAACAATAAAATAAACCATTGTTAATTTGACTTAAAAAAAAAGAAAACCAAATTACCAGAAGCAAAGGTGAATTCCCAACTAATGAAGAAGAAATAAAAGAAATTATTAGGAACTATTTCACCCAACTGTATGCTAATAAAATAGCAATCTAAAAATAAACAGGTGAATATTTACAAAAATATAAAATTCCTATATTAGCTGAATAATATAGAACTTAAATAACCCAAACTCAGAAAAACAAATTGAACAAGCCATAAAGGAACTTCCAAAGCAAGGAAAAAACCCTAGGATGAGATGGATTTCCAAGAGAAATCTTTCAAACATTTAAATATCAATCCTAACAGTGAACAAACAGGGAAAAAAAACCAGGAAAAGTAGAAGTCTTACCAAACTCTTTCTATTCTGCAAATATGACCTTGACACCTAACCCAGAAAGAGTCGAAACAGAGAAAGAAAACTATAGATCAATGCCCCTACATCAATCAGCTGATAAACATTAATTTAAGTGCCTAAAATAGTATAGTCAGGCACTATGCCAAGTATTGAGATACAAAGAAAGGTAAAAGAGAATACTTGCTCTGAAGGAGTTTAAAGTTTAATTTAGGAGACAAGGTGCAAACAAATAGGTAGAAGTTAGTTATATACAGGATAAACTGAAGAGAATCAATAGAGGAAAGGCACTAGTATTACTGGGATTGCGAAAGGCTTCTTGTAGAGGGTGGGACTTCAGCTGGAACTTAAAAGAAGCCAGGAAAACCAATAGGCCTCTAGAGATTAGGACTGAGTTCCAGACAAGGGAGACAGCCAGTGAAAATGCCCAGTCAGGTAATAAAATGTCTGGTTCAAGGAACAGCAAAGAAGGCCAGGGTCATTGAATCATAGAGCACATGGATGTAAGTTATAAGAAATCTTCAAACATGAGAGGGATGGGGAATATAGGAGGAAAGGGAAGGAAGAGGTAATAAAGGGCTTTGAAAAAACTCACAGCAGGATTTTATATTTGATCGTGGAAATGAAAGGAAGCTACTGAAGTTTATTAAGCAGGACGATGACATGATGAGACCCACACTACTTTAGGATAATTACTTCAGCAACTGAGGAGAGGATGAACTATGGTGAGGAGAGACCTGAGGCAAGGAGACCAATAAGCAGCCTTTTGCAATAGTCTAAGCATAAGGTAAAAAATGCAGGCACCAATCTGGTGGTAGTGCCAAAGGAAAGAAGTGGGGTATATATGAAAGATATTATGAAAGTAAAATCAACAAAACATGGCAACATATTGGACATGGGAGTGAGAGAGAGTGAAGAGTCAAAGATGACACCTATGTTGTGAGCCTAGGTGACTAGGATTGTGGTACCTTCAGCATCCAGACTAAGAGGGAGGTTAGGAAGTGGGGAGGCATTGGAAGGGGAAGAAAATGAGTTAAATTCTGAACATGTCAAGTTTAAGACATCTATTAGATATCCAGGTTGAGATATTCAATAGGTAGTTGGAGATGTGAGGCTGACGGTGAGAAGAGACAAGTAAATGGAAATGATTAAGTACACAGAAATGGAAACATGGAAGTTGATGACATCACCTAGTAGTAAGAAAAAGGGCCCAGGACTTAAGAGGTCCTTAGGGAAAACCTACAGTTAATAAATGTGACATTGTTAAAAATCTGGCAAAACAGTTATCTCCCCCCTAAAAATGTGAGTTCCTTGGGAGCAGAGACTGTCTTGCCTTCAATGTGTATCCCTAGTGCTTAGTGTGGAATTTTGCATATAATAACTGCTTATTCATTTATTCAAGTCTCATTTCTAACATATATAAGGAACTGATTAAAATTATGTAAATAGGAGTCATTCTCCAACTGATAATGGTCAAAGAATATGAACAGACACTTTTCAGAGGAAGAAATATAAACTATCAATAGCCACATATAAAAATGCTCTAAATCACTAATAACTAGAGAAATGAAAATTAAAACTCTTTCCATCCCATATCCAAGTGGCAAAGCTGACAAAAAAGGAAAATGACAAATGCTAGAGTGGCTGAAGGAAAGCAAGTACATAACTGCACTGTTGATGAAACTGTGAACTCATCTAGTCATTCTGGAAAGCAATTTGGAACTATGACCAACAAACTATTAAACTGCGCTTATACTTTGGGCCACTGATATCAATACTGGACATATATCCCAAAGAGATCAAAGCAAAAAGGACTAATATATACAAAAGTATTTATAGCAGTTCTGTTTGTGGTGGCAAAGTACTGGAAACTGAAGAAGTGTCCTTTAATTTGGGAATGGCTGACCAAATTATTGTATGTTAAATGTGATTAAATATTATCATGCTGTAAGAAATAATGAATAGGATGGTTTCAAATAAACCTGGGAGGACCTATTTGAACTGATGCAGAGTGAAGAAAGCAGAACTAAGAGAACAATTTATACAACAAAAATTGTAAAGACAATCAACTTTGAAAGACTTAACAACTCTGATCATCACAATGACCAATCATGACTCCAAAGTCTTCATCAGAGGTGATGGCATAGATGAGACATAATTTTTTTGGACATGTCCAACGTGAGATTTTTTGCTTGACTACACATTTATGTTGTAAGACACTGTTTTGGGCTCTTTTTTTGCTTTCTCAATTAAAGGGAAGAGGTGAGATGGAAAGGAGAGAGGAATGAGGAAAAGAAGGCAATTCTTCAAAAAAATTTAATTAAAAAAATAGGGCAGCTAGGTGGTAGAGTGAATAGAGCACCGGCCCTGGAGTCAGGAGGACCTGAGTTCAAATCTGAACTCAGACACTTAACACTTACTGACAATGTGACCTTGGGCAAGTCACTTAACCCCAATTGCCCTGCCTTCTCCCCTCCAAAAGAAGCAAAAAAATAATAATAATAACATACATTTTCAGACATGAAATGCATAGAATTGTTTTGCTTGATTAAACTTATTTGGTAAAATGCAGAAAATAGTTCTGGGCGGGAGGAGAGTTAGTAGGTAGTGACAGAGGTACAAACAAAAAGGCAATAATAAAACATTTTTAAAGTACACAGGAGAAAACAAAACAGCTAAGAAGGAAATACAAACTGAGTAAATTTTTTTTTCAGTACAGCATTAAATATGACATACATTTTTTTAAAAAACTGTCACAGAACCTCCCAGTAATTTTATTTAACTTCTTTATATACAGAGATAAAGACTGATCCTTGTATCATTTTTTAATTAATTTTGTAATTGATTTTGTCCTATAACTGCTTAAGTCATAGTTCTTTGTCTCTGAACTTAGTTCAGAATTTAGCTGGTCTGTAATGGGTTAATTCTAGAAATCCAACTCTCCTGCTAAATCACTGAACTCTTTCTGCCTCAAGGAATTTTGCTATCCTTGGACAATATGTATGAAAGAAAGGGAGTCAAGTCGGGTATCTTTACTCTACCAAACTACACTTCAAACTCTGGACAGTTAGCCGTCCAAAAGTCTGAACCATTATTTTGTACATAAGATTCAAACAGAGCACTTCTTATTTTCATGAGAGAAAGGGAGGTCATTGCTAGCCCCTATTACCAAACATCCAATTAATCATATAGTTCCCTGTACCTCAGTTCTATAACCAATTATATGGCCCTTAATCCCATGATATCCTCTACCATGTTCTGCACTCCCCAAAACCTATAAAGGGGTAACTGTCCTTTTGTTCTGGGTCTTTGACCTGAATAGGGATAATCCACTGACACAATTACTGATAGGTAATATGATTATACTACTACATTTCCGGATGATAAGCTCATAATTTTAAAAAATGTAAATTTTAAGAAAGAAATAAGTGAATGGGAAGAAAAAGAGACAGTGAGTATAAAACAATTTTTTTCCAGAAATCTAGCAGTGAAGGGATAATATAGATTGCAAACACAGGAGAATAGCTTGAGGAGATGGCACAATCAAGAGAAGATTTTTTTAAGGACTGAGTAGACCTAAGCTTATCTGAAGGCACAAAATATGAAACAGTAGACAGAGAAAGAAGGAAAATGAGAAAAAGACATGTAAGGATCTTGTAGCAGTGAAAAATATTATTTTTCTATTTACAGATGTGTAACCTGAAAGAGATTTGGCCAAGTCATATAATAAGAGTTAAAACTAGGACTTGTGCTTCAGTCTTCAGACCAATGTTCTGTGCACTACACCACAGTGAAAAGAAATTTTTTTTAAATCTCCTTAGGAATCTGATGTTCCAATTCCATCTCCATGTTTAAAGAAGGCTTCCACTAAATGAAAGATAAGGTTGAACAATTTCAAATGTACAAATATGGTTTTTCTCAGCTTAAGAAATTAGCCCCCCTGCCCCTTTTGTTCCTTTGTTTCACCTGTTGCTAATCTTAATCCCCTTCTCTCTCATGGCATGTAGCAGTACCGCCATACAGTACAGGGTCTCAGTGATGTCTAATATGGTCACCGGGGAAGTGGGCCTCTTGAAACAGGATAACAGCCTCTGGATGTCACTCACAGTGCTGGACAGAAGTATGATCGTTGCTATTAAGGCCCATACACTGATACCCTGTCGAATAGAGAACAAGGAAGGGAAAAGAGGACATATGCTGCATTTAATGAAAGCCAAGTTAGTCAACCTATATCCTAAAGTGGAGCTTAGTTGGGGTGCTACCCATCAGCTGCCAGCCAATTTTACAAACTCTATATGTTAAAGACAATCCAACCATGAAAGAAATGGGTGTTTTACCCAATGACAGTTTTCAACACTAAAACTGCATTTCCTCTTCTTCTCGGAGCCCAATAGACTGCTGCTTTCATGTTTTTAATGTGTCTACAAGACATTATTTCATTGGTTCCTGTATTTCACCATGAGATCTTTGGGATATTCACGTAAGAGGTCCAGTCTAAAACAGTTAAATAAACAATTACTGAGTGCCTTACTGTGTGCCTACACAATTGAGTGCCAGGCTTGGGGTCAGGACAATTCACCTTCCTTAGTTCAGATCTGGTCTCAGATACTCACTAGGTGTGTGACCCTGGGCAAGCCACTTAACCCTGCTTTTCAGTTTTCTCATCTATAAAATGATCTGAAGAAGGAAAAAACAAACCACTCCAGTATCTTTGCCAACAGAACCCCAAAAGGGAGTCACAAAGAGTCAGACATGACTGAAAACGACTGAACAACGATAACATTTTGTGCCCAGTTAATTTCAACAAGTATCTAAGGGTCCAGTATGACCCAGGCATTGGGGATGAAAATCTTTGCCTTTAAGGAACTTATAGATTCAAGCAACATAGGAAGAGGGAAGGGAAAGGAATCAGCATTATACAGTACCTGCTATATGCCAGGGACTGTGCTAAGTGCTTTACAAATATTATCCCATTTGATCCTCACAACAACACTATAAGGTAAGTGCTATTATTATGCCCATTTTACAGTTGAGGAAACTGAAGCAAACAGAGTTTAAGTGACTCACCCAGGACCACACATCTAGGAAGTGTCCAAGGCCAAATTTGAACTCGGGTCTTCCTAACTCCAGGCCTAGCACTTTATCCATTGTACCACTTAGCTGCCTCATAAGAAAGAAGTATAATACAGATGCCTTTTAAGAAAGTTAAAATTTACTATTCTGCCACATTAAATTTTAAGCTCTTCATAATGAAGGTAACATTCAACAAGTTAAAATTAAAAATTTATTAACATATTTATCATATGCCAAGAACTGAGGTAGTCCCTGGAGGAGATAGAAGTTTACATAAAGCATGTTCCCTTCCATTGTATCACTCTCTCTCACACACACACACACACACAAATAACTACCTTTTTCTAATTAAGGTTCTTCTTAAACAAAAGACAGAAACATGCTTGCAGATCAAACAACCAACTCATTGGAAAGTATATATATTTGTGTTAACACTGCTAAAATGTCTTCTTATTAAAGAATACACTCCCTGAACTAACCAGTGGTATCAACAATTTCTTTCATAAAAATAGCATAGAACTAATTATGTGGCAAGATTTTTCTACTCTAAGGCTAGTTGTATGTTAGGGCTACAAGCACATTTCACAACTGCATTTAAGAATACATTCCGATTCCAAATCAGAGAACCACAGGATCAGAATGAAGTATGCTAAGATCTGTTACCATTCACTGTGTGGTCTAGGACAAGTAACTTAATTTATAGAATACTCATATCTCAGAATCAGTAAGTGTTTTAGAACTAGAAGTAACCTTCTTCTAGTTTTTCTAGAGTTTGTCTAGTCCAACCCCCCTCATTTTACAGATGAAAAAGCATAGGCCAAGAAAGGCTAAATGACTTACCCAACATCATAAAGAAGACAGATTATCTTTAAACTGTCAATCAAGTCCATTAACTCTGAGTACTAACAATTAACAAATTCCTCATCTGTAAAATCAGCTGGAAAAGGAAATGGGAAACCACTCCAGGTATCTTTGCCAAGAAAAGTCCAAATGTGGTCACAAAGAGTTGGATGTGACTGGAAAGACTGAACAAAAATACCCTAGAGGTTGAATGATCTTCTCCCAATTCAATTCAAAGACAAAATATTTTCCACTGATGGGGCTTCATTTTTGGAACTTCTTTTACATTCCCTCTCAAATTACAAATGTAACCCTGAAAGTCTTCAGGGCCAAGTAGCAAAACTGAAACTTGGGCCTCCCAAATAACCGGAGCATTTCAACAATTAAATAGATGTAATGAATTCTCTATCACTACAGAATCAAAGATTCAAGGAGAAATTACATGAGTATCTGTCAGAGGTGCTACAGAAGGGATTCTGGCATTAGAGTAATATACCACTAGAGAGTCTATTAGACTTCAACTCTAAAGTACTATATAATTCTATAGTCTCTCACTCCATCACTTCTTCACCAACATCTCGATTATAATATTAAAAACTTATCAAATTCAGGGAAGAAAGATTCTATAAAAATACAAAGTAGTTTTAAAAAGAACTCATTCCCCAATATACATTATTCTCTTTCAGAGAAAGAAATGCCATCTTTCCCAATAACTCCCCCAAACTCTCTTTACCTACCCCAGGAGCACTGTATAAATCAAGCATCTTGTGACGAAGGCATGCCTCTGCCTGTGGAAAGACAGGATGGTCCTTCAGGCAACACCTTGCCTCTTCAGGATTGACATGCTGAACATATTTGGTACCAACTGTGTATCTGTAGGACAGCCAAAAAACAGAGTTAATAAAAAAAGATGGTTATAAATGTCTGTGGAACAAACACAAGTCTGCCAGAAAAATTTTTAGTAATTAAATTAATCTAATTCTAAGTACTTTTGCTTAGAAAAAGTCAAAGGGAAAGAAACCAACTCTACCTTTACAAACCTCTCTCATACAAGGCATTATGAAGTTACAATTTGTAATATTTTCAGAGACAAAATTCCACAAGAGAAAGCATAGTTACAGAGCTTAGTGTAAAAGTTCTCTCAACATTTTGCTTCCATAAAGAGAACAATTGCCAAAATTTGTGACATAATCATTTTCCTAAAACCCTCTGTAATCAATGATTCTCCTTTTGGACAATAATTTTCCTAAAACTCTCTGTAATCAATCTCATGGAAGTATTCTTCTTTCATCCTGAACAGAAGTGAACTGAAGAGATACTTTGGTTAATTTGAATTAAGCAAAAACTTCTTCATTTCCTTAGTCTGATCGTTACCTTAATCCAGTCATAGGGAAAAGGGGTACCATTCTTAAATGAATTAATCAAGAGTCCCTCTATCTTGGAAGTCACTACCCTAATTCTATCTTCAGAATGAACAGAGATCCTTCCTGAACTTTGACTTAGTTTTAGAAATGGATTAGAAAGATTAATTATGTACCCCAAGAAGAGACAGAAGACACTCCACCTCACTCCTTTGCAAAGGTGGGAGATTGATGGGTATGGAACACTGCATATATTTTCAGATTTCACCAACTGGTTTTACTGATTCTTTTTTTTTCTTCTTGAAATAAAAAAAAAATTATTTGTTCTTGAGAATGTTCTTTGGGAGGTGGGGGAAGAGATTCTGAGATAAATTTTTGTAATGTAAAAACAAAATAAATCAATAAAATTTCATTTTTAAAAAATGGGTTACACTTTTAAAGAGAATATTAAAAAGTTCTTCTCACTAGGACATGATTAAGTAATGGCAAGGTTTTTTCTCAGGTAATTCTGGAAAAGACTTCAGACTGAAGTACTCTCCTAATATACTTTGTAATATATAGCCTAAAACCAAAGAAGGTAGAACAGAGGAATATGCTTCTTTGTTTTTAAGACTTTTTGCATTTTGTTGGTTTGACTTTGTAAAATAGACTAGTCCAAGAACCGATTTTCCCCTGACATATCTGAGTAACTCACCGTATCAGGTTCACCATACAAAGGTTCTCCTCCTTAGAAATGGCATAGTTCAAAAGGATATTTTCCACTTCACTGACAGCTTGTGCCTCATTCATCAGGTAACGATGGTACAGTTTTTTCCAAGGAATAAACTGTGAAACAGGTAATTTAAAAGTAACGAGAGAGCTCAGGACATCAGTAAGATAACCTACAGCTTAAGCCACAAGGAGAGAATGACTTTCTCATTACTAAATAGGCAAGAGTCCTGATTCTAGCTCTGGTATCCCCACTAACTTCCGGTATAATCCTGGGTAAATCTTCACTGTGTCCCCCTTACCTCAGTTTTCCCATCTGTAAAATGGGGAAATGGACCTGAGGCTCCTGGGACTACCAACAAAGATTAAATGAGTGACATGAATGTTTCTGAAAGCAAAAACATTGTGTGGAAACAAGGCATTATTATTTTTCTTTTTTTTAAAAAAAAATGTATTTTTCATTTCCAGTTCCAAATTCTCTCCCTTCCTCTACTCCCTTCTTCACCCATTCAGAAGAAATGATACCCATTATATATAGGAAGACATACAAAACATATTTCCACATTAGCCATGTGCATTATTGTTATTCTCAGCCATGTAACTGTCTATCAGATGATGAAAAATGTTAATTCTAGGCTACATTTTAAGAGGTAAGTGCAAAGCATGGACATCCTCCTAAAAAGCAGTAAGAGTCGAACAAAGACATATCTCAAAAGGTCACTTCTTTCCTGATAAATTACATGATTCATATCAATTCAAAGTAGTACCAGATTTAGGGGGTCAAGGAAACATAACACAAAATAATACCAATATTTTGAGCCAGAAAGAAGTCTAAGGAGCCAAAAACACAAGGATGGCACAAGTCCTATTCCTCAAGAGTCTTAAAGTCAAGCTATTTTCCCTCAGATCCTTTGTGCTTTGCAATAATTCATCAAGTTCACTTTGATACATCTTGAACCATATTCCTTGACTTCCAAATTTCTATACACATGAAGCTGGTATAATTAATATCTGTTTTAGATCTAGTCCCAAAGGTTAGCATTATGTGAAATATACATCTGGCAAAATATCCTACAAGCCTCTGTCAGAAGCCAGACAAAGCTAATCAAGTTATCAGACTACAAAGTTACAAGAAATCTAACACCAGTGTAAGAAATTTCATATTAGTATAGATCAACTGTTTATTAAGTTTGGTATGTGGAATCACACAGCAGTATCTAAGAATCTTTTATGAAGTATACGGGTTGAAGTGTACAGGTTGCCCTCTCTGGCATCAGTCTCAAAAAATAGCCCCCAAATAAGAACCAAGCCATTCCAATAATAAAAAAGAAAAGCAAAAATCTCAGAAGTAATGGGAAAATAATTTTCTGGTGAGGCTGCTTACCAGTGGGTCATTGATAATCTCCCTCCAAAGGTGGCACACCAGGCTTAGGTTCTTATACAGATCTTCCATAGGGATGAAACCAAAGATGTGCCTTAGGACTTCACTGGGAAGACTACAAATGTGGCTCTGGGGCTCTTGACAGTACAAGTTTCCAAGAAGCCCATAATAAGGGTCAGGTTCAGGACCATTTTCATCTTCTTGTTTAATTTGTCCAGGGTCCACTGGAACTTGGAATAAACAATTCATTTCCCATTTCATTTCCCCAAGATCTGTGGATTGGTTCTTGAGGTTTTTCTTAGCAACACCACCACACTGGCTTCTTCCTGTGACTTGGTTTCCTTCCTGGTCAAAGGAAAGACATCGCTTCCGAGAAGTCACAACAGATCCCAGAGAGGCCACTTTAGATTCCCTTTCATGATCTTGAGGCAAAGCACAAGCAAAGGCCATTTCATCAGCAGCAGTATTATTTTCATCAGTGGAGCCACTTTGAGCCATGTTACTGGTGCATGATTGCTGACTAACTGGGAAGAAATCAGTCATTCGTCTTTGAAATCCCCGTGCTGTATGGAGAAACCAAGGAGGAAAGAAATTTAAATGAATGATGACTATCATTCCACTTCTGAAACATCTATAGACATTTAGTGCTCTTTAACATTACAAAAAAATTAAGTACTAATTATCCATGTTAATGGAGGGGAATAGAGGATAGATTAGAAATTATTGATTATGGAAAACAGTAAAACTATATGTCATTTATATTTGACCTTAGGGACAGGAGGACATATTCTGAGATACAAACAGATCTAGTCAGTCAATCAAGAGCCATTTTTAAAGTCAATTAGTCAGCAAAATGCTTATTATGTGCCAGGAACTCTTCTAGGCCCTGAGGATGATGAAAATTAAACAGTCTTTAAGGAGAAGGCATTTGACCTGCATTATACATGAGTAAGGAATCAATATCCACTGAGCACCATGTGCTGTTTGGTACTATATACTGTACCATACTAACATTTAAATAAATACTGAAAAACATTATGGAAACTGAACACTTGAGTGCTAAAGGGAAAAAATGATAAAACATATAGTCAGTCACATCTATACATTTAGAGCCATATACATTTACCCCATGCCAAGACTTGAGTCCCTTTTGATTTATTCCTGCTGTAGGAAACTAATCATTAGAGTCACTAGGGTTCAGAAAAGCACACTGGTTCTTTGTTAAACATTAAAAGGGTTAAGATGTAATGAAGAGGTGTAGGTGAAGACAAGATGAAGAAGTTGTAAGGACAAGTATGGAAGCTCCCTTCCACAAAACTCCTTTAAACAGATATAGAATATGCAATAAACTGAATCCCACTGGGGAAATCCAGAAAGAAATCCATAAAAAAGCCCAGAGAATCAACTGTTCATCCAAGCTTAGTACAGAGACTCAGAGAGGGAGACATGGACACTGGGGTCAAGTTAGGAGTATGCTCCCTATAGAACACTCTGATCCACCAAGGCAATCCTCATCCATATTCCACCAGACCCATACCGGGACACTACAACAGGGGCAAACGCCAAATGGCAACTTTGACAGCCATTACTCATCCCTGGGTTACAAAGCCAGGGCAGATGAAGGAGACCTATGCAGAAGAGTAGAATTCTTGGAGGGATGAGGAGGGACAGGGCTATGTTTGGAGAGAGAAATGCCAACAGTAACAGCATCAGCAATGTGGCTCATACTCCAGACTCAAAGGCTCATATTCAGCACTTAGCCCAGATTGCAAGGAAAAATCCCAGACTGGAGAGTGGAATCCTAGACCAAATGGCGTGCCACCATACTGCCATACTAAACCAGTAAAACTTTCTAGCTGGCTGATTGATACAGACCAGTAGCAGTCTACTCTTACACAAACCAAAATCAAGAAATTTCAAAGATCAAACCAGGGGCTTTGCCCTCAGACCACTCTGGAAGCACTGAAAGCTTGTAGATCCCCTGCCCCTGAGACCATAGAAAAATACAACATTAAATACTCCAAGAAAGCAGCAACAGAACCAGCCTGGATCTCCCCTCCAGAAGTGCTGCAGAGTCTAGCTCTAATAACAAATCTAAAGTTAGGAAGCAGATTGAATGAATGAACAAATTAAAAAAATAATCTTTCCATAAAGAGCTATTATGGTGGGAGGAAAGCTTAACACACAAACACAGAAAAGAATGACTCTAAAACATCTACAAGCAAAGTCTCGAAGAAAAACACAGTTTGGGCACAAACTCAACTAGAATTCCCAGAAGGAATTAAATAAGAGTTTGAAAAGAGTTTAAAATATTTTTATAAATGGAGTAAGAGTACTTGAGGGAAAAAATAGAAAAGAAATGAGAACAATGGAAGAAAGAATGGGAATGGCAAGGAAAACCTTGCCAAAGTAACAAATTCTCTAAAAATTAGAATGAATCAAATAGAAGCCAGTGATGTCAAAAAGCAACAAGAAATATTTAAAACAAAGTCAAAAGGCTGAAAATATAGACGAAAATATAAGGTATCTCAAAGCAAAAACAAATGATTTAGAAAAGGGATTAAGGTAAAAAAAAAATTAGGAATCATTGGACTGGCTAGACATCCCATTTCAAAAATTCATAAAAGAAAACTGTCCAGATCATAGAACTACAGAACAAAGACTAAATAAAAAGGTGAGAAAGAGGAGAAAGAAATTCCACTGGTCACCTCTTGAAAGAAATACCAAAGGGAGAGAAGCTATCAAGATGGTAGAGAAAAGGCAGGAACTGGTTTAAGCTCTGACAAATTCCCCTCCAAACACCTTTAAAATAATGCCTCAAAACAAATTCTGTAGTGGCAGAATCAATGAAAGGATAGGACCAAAGAATTTTCTAGCCCAAGACAAGTTAGGAGGTTGGCAGAAAATGTCTGATAGAAAGTAGAGTGCAGTCCAGCCCAGAAAATAGCAGGCAAGCCAGCAGCAGGCATTTGGGCCAACTGAACCAACAGCAGCAGCAGCTTCTAGAGCTCTTAGCCCACAGACTGTAAGGGGATCAGAAAACTGGTCAGAAAGAGATTTACAAGGGTCTGTTTGCTGGCACTGGGTATATAACTCTGTTGCACTGCCCATAAACAGTATCAGGCTGAAATCCTGGATTTTAGTCTCAGGACAAGGAAGAGCATTAGCACACCAGAGTTTGTGGCTGTAGGGGAACAGAGATCCTGGTCAACAGGTTCCAGAATGGAAAAGAACATTTGTGGTCGCTCATAGAACACAGTGAAGGTCAAAGAGAGTAGTGAACACACATTTCCTCAAAAGAACTGAAAATTTAGAGAACTCCAAAATTAGCTCTGAAAATAGCTGCCCAAAAAAACCTGAAGCCTGGGGAAGTGTCACCTACACCCCAGGAGTAAAGTAAAACTTTAACAAGTTAAAAATTAAGAAATAGGCTGGAAAAATGAGCAAACAACTTAAAAAGAATTTAACTATAAAAAGTTACTATAAAGACAGGGAAGATCAAATCACAAAATCAAAAGAAGACAACAAAGTCAAAATTGTTATATGCAAAGCCTCAAAGAAAAATAGGAACTGGTCTCAGGCCAAAAGAATTCTTGGAAGAGCACCACACCCCCAAAAAGGAAAAATCAATTAAGAGAGGTAAAGGAAAAATTGAGAAAAGAAATGAAAGTGAAGCAAAAAAAAATCATAGAAAAAAAAAGAACCAACAGTTTGGTAAGGGAGACACAAAAAAATACTGTAGAAAATAATAGCTTAAAAAAACAAAATAGCCATCAGCAAGCATTATATCTAATGGGGATAAGCTAGAAACACTTCCAATAATATTGGGAGTGAAACAAGGATGTCCATTATCACCACTACTATTTAATATGGTACTAGAAATGTTAGCTTTAGCAAAAAGAGAAGAAAAAGAAATTGAAGAAATTAGAAAAGGCAAAGAAGAAAATAAGCTATCACTCTTTGCAGATATGATGATATACTTAGAGCACCCTAAAGAATCAAGTTAAAAACTGCTTTAGCGGGGCGGCTAGGTGGCACAGTGAATAGAGTACTGGCTCTGGAGTCAGGAGGATCTGAGTTCAAATCCGGCCTCAGACACCTAACACAAAAAACTAGCCGTGTGACCTTAGGCAAGTCATTTAACCCCAACTGCCCTGCCCTCCCCTCTCCAAAAAAAAGCAAAAAAAAAAACTGCTTTAGCAAAGTTGCAGGATATAAAATAAATTCACATGAATCATCAGCATTTCTATATATTATTAACAAAGCCCAACAGCAAGAGATTGAAAGAGGAATTCCATTTAAATTTATTGTAGACATTATAAAATACTTGGGAGTCTACCTGCCAAAACAAACCCAGGAACTATATGAACACAAATACTTTTCACACATATAATACTTTTCATGAACACAAATACTTTTCACACATATAATACTTTTCACACAAATAAAGTTAGATCTAAATAATTGGAAAAACATCAGTTGCTCATGGGCAGGCCAAGCTAATATAATAAAAATGACAATTCTATCTAAATTAATTTACTTATTCAGTGCCATACCAAACTACCAAAAAATTATTTTATAGTTAGAAAAAATAATAACAAAATTCATCTCGAAGAACAAGAAGGTCCAAAATATCAAGGGAACTAATGAAAAGAAATGCTAGGGAAGGTAAGCCTCACCATACCAGACCTTAAAGTGTATTATAAAGCAGCAATCATCAAACTTCTTGGTACTGGCTAAGAAAGAGAGCGGCAGAGCAGTAGAATAGATTAGGTATTCAAGACACAGTAGTGAATGACTAATAATCTACTGTTTGATAAACCAGAAAGACCCCAGCTTCTGGGATAAGAACTCATTATCTGACAAAAATTGCTGGGAAAACTGGAAAACAGAAACTAAGTATAGTGCAACATCTTACATCATATACCAAAATAAAGTATAAGTAGGTACACAATTTAGATATAACGTCTAATACTATAAGCAAATTAAGAGAGCAAAGTATAGTTTACCTGTCAGATTTATGGAGAAAGGAGGAATTTATAACCATACAAGAGAGAGAGAACATTAAAAAATGAAAAATGGATAATTTTGATAACATATTGTAAAGTTTTTGCACAAAGCCAATGCAACCAAGATTAGGAGGAAAACAGAAAACTGGGAAAGAATTTTTACAACCAGTTTCTCTGATAAAGGACTCATCTCTAAAATATATAGAGAACTGAGTCAAATTTATAAGAATACAAGTCATTATTCCCCAAATGATAAATGGTCAAAGGATATGAACAGAAGAATATGGAGCTATCTATAGTCACATGAAAAAATGCTCTAAATCACTACTGATTAGAGAAATGCAAATCAAAACAACTCTGAGGTACCACATCATACCTATCAGATTAGCTAACATGACAAAACCAGAAATTTATAAATGCTGGAGATGTGGGGAAATTGAAACACTAATGTATTGTTGGTGGAGCTGTGAACTGATCCAACCATTTTAGAGAGCAATTTGTATCTATGCCCAAAGGACTATAAAAATGTGCCTACCCTGTGACCCAGCAATACCACTTCTAGGGTTATATCCCAAATAGATCAAAAAAATGGGAAAAAGACCCACATGTACAAAAATATTTATAGCATCTCTTTATGAGGTAGTCAAGAATTAGATATTGAGAGGATGCTCATCAGTTGGGGAAAGGCTGAACAAGTTGTAGTATATGAATATAATGGAATACTATTGTGCAATGAAAGAAATGGTGAGTAGGTGAACTTCAGAAAAACCTAGGAATACTTATATGAACTGATGCTGACTGAAGTGAGCAGCACCAAAAGAACATTGTACACAGCTAACAGCCATACTGTGTGATGACTGACTTCGCAGCAATGCAAGGACGTAAGGCAACTCCAAAAGATTCGTGATGAAAAAGGCCATCCACATCTGTAGAACGAAATATGGAACCTGAATGCAGATCAAAGCATACTATTTGCTCTCTTTTTTGTTTTGGCTTTTCTTTCTTATGCTTCCTTACATTCATTCTAATTCTTCTATACAACATGACTAATATGAAAACATGTTTAATAAGAATGTATATGTAGAGCATATATTAGATTGCACAATATCTTGGTGAGGGGTTAGGAGAGGGAAGTGGAGGAAATTTAAAACTTATGGCAGTAAATGCTGAAAACTAAAAATAAATTCATTTTAAAAATAAATATACCAAAAATATATGAACTAAAAAAAAAGATTTTTTTAAATAGGCCAAATGGTTAAAAAAAAAAAAAAAGGCACAAAAATCCACTGAAGAAAAGAACATCTTTAAAAAAGCAGAATTAGTCACATGGAAAAAGATGTACAAAAATTAACTGAAGAAGACAACTCCTTAAAAAGTAGAATTAGTCATATAGAAAAGGAAGTACTAAAGCTCATGAAGAAAATAATTCCTTAAAAATTAAAATTGGGCAAGTGGAAGCTAATCACTCCACAAGACATCAATCAAACAAAATCAAAAAACATGAAAAAAAATAAGAAAATGTTAAATATCTCACTGGAAATACAAATGACCTAGAAAATAGATGCAGGAGAGATAACTGAATTACTGGACTACCTGAAAGCCATAATATTTTTTAAAATATCCTACACTTCATCTTTCAAGAAATTATCAAGGAAAACTGCCCCATACCCTAGATGAACCAGAGGGTAAAATAGAAACCAGAAGAATCTATCAATCACTTCCTGAAAAAGTATAATGGTAATGGAATTTAAAGATACCTCTGTATTGGCTTGGTTTTTGGGTTGAGTGTTAAAACCCAGAGCTTGTGAATCCCACTTGTGGGATGGACTTATTGACGTGAAGAGGGAGGGCTGAACTGGGAAGAGCCATGAATTGGGAGAGAAGCCCAAGCAGAGAAAAAGCCCAAGCAGAGGAGGCCAGAAGGACTTTGGGGAATTGCCACCCAGAGCTGCCAAGACCTTAGGTGGCATGGCTGTGATGCTGGTATTTTGTCTGTCTGTTTTGATGTTGTTTTGCCAGATTCACCTGCTAGTGAAGGACAGTGCTGCTGTTGTAGAGGTCCTGGAATCTTGCTGTTGGTTCAGAAGCCCTGAAGGAGGATTTTCTTGTTGTATGTTTACAGAAATCCTGGAAGAGGGCCTTGCTGATGTTTTCAGGGGTTCTGCGACTGTTCTGCAAGCAGAGAGTGACTTGATGAGGACACTGGCAACAGCTTTGTTGAGCTTTCTCTCCCCAGGAACAGGGATTGCTGAGTATTTGCCTCATGTCAAGAGGACGACAAGACCTCTCCCTGGGCATTGAATGCTGTGATGCTATCTTAACCTTGTTGTAGCTTAAGGGTGGATAGCCTTTTGTGCTCTCCTTCCCCTTTTGATAAAGTGCTTGGCATTAATGGATAGTATTATAATTCAGTTGTGATCCAGAGGTGGGAAACTTTTGACTTTTTTTTTGTGCTCTGTGATTGACCAAATGAATGTACTTTGCTTATGACTGGAAACTAATCTCCATTTGTAGAAGAGAGACTTTGACTGACTAAATGAATGTACTGCCCAGGAGGGGGCTACTTTGACTAATGTACTGGCCAGGGGTGGGATACTTGGACCTTTGTACTTTACAAATGAATTGAGAACTTACTTGCTAAATGAATGAGTTACACTGTATTTTGATTTTCTCTGTTCTGTGAATGTTTTGCCTTAATTTGTCATTAAATAAATGGAGTTTGCTGTGCTGGTAATCTGAACCTTGGAAGGTACCTTTGCTTGGCATTACAAAAAGGTCCCAAAATTTAAATTTCCAGAAATATTATAGCCACATTCCAGAGCTCCCAGGATCAAGAAGAAAATACTGCAAGCGGTCTGATAGAAACAATGCAAATGCTGTGGAGCCACAATCAAGATAACATTAGATCTAGTAGTTTCTATATTAAAGGGATGAAAGAGCCTGGAATATCATATATCATGGGCCAAAGGAGGTAGCAAAACCCAGCAAAACTAAGCATAATCTATTATGGGAAAAAAACAGACATTCAATGAAATTCAAGTCAATGACTTTCAAGCATTCTCATTAACAGGCCATAGCTAAACAGAAAATTTTACTTTCAAATACAAAATTCAAGAGAAGCATAAAAAGGTAAACAGGAAAGAGAAATCACAAGGGATTCAATAAGGAAAACGCTTACATCCCTACATGGGAAGATAATACTTGTAATGTCTAAGAATTTTATTATTATTAGGGTAGTTAGAAGTATATATATAGGACTCACTCGGGCCTCGGGCTCTTGTGCAGCCGGCTGAGCCAGGGGATGAGCCGAGGCGGCCCCGAACCGCGGCCTCCGGGGAAGAAATGGCTGGTGGCCGCCCTGGGCAACTACAGGTTGCAGGGCACACGGTACAGCATGGGAATGGCTGTGCTGAACCAGCTGGCCAAGCACCTGAATGTAGCTGACCAGTGGAAGAGGCAGCGTCAGTGCGGTGCTGATGTGGCCATCACCTGCCTTGGAGAGGCCGAGCTGATGCTTCTAAAACCCCGCCAATTCATGAATGTCAATGAGCACAGTGTGGCCCAGGCTGCCAAGATGTATCAGCTGGCGGCCGAAGACATCTACTTGGTACATGATGAACTGGACAAGCCACTGGGGAAGCTAGCCATGAAGTTGGGGGGCAGTGCAAGCGGTCACAACGGGGTGCAATCCTGCATCAGCTGTCTCAACTCGAATGTCATGCATCGGCTCCGAGTAGGCATTGGGAGACCAACCCACCAAGGGGCCGTGGAGCGGTATGTGTTAGACAGGTTCACAGCAGCCGAGCAGGAACGGCTCCCCCCGCTTCTGGAGCAGGCAACGGAGCTGCTTCTCAGCCATATCCGCCAGCGGAGCCTGGCGGGGACCACGTGCACAAGCCCCTCCTGATGTAACATAGCCAACCATGGTGGGCCAGGGCACGACATAAAGGACTGTTCCCCCTCAATGGGTATAGGCAACCTAGCCTCTCCTTGCCTTACTGAAGTAGCACACAGAACAGAGCCTTGGCATTCCAGCCCCACTGGAGAGAGCCTTAGTCCAGGCTTGAGGTAAAGTTCAGTGAGGAAGATGGCCCTCGGTTCACACAACCCACATTGTTGAGCTCTCCCCACCCTCCCACATGAGACCTACCCACACCTGTTGTAATCACTAATTTATGGGACATTTAATTACTCTCCTGTCCCTGCTCAGGGAATAAAGGTTCATCTTCCAAGGGAAAAAAAAAAAAGAAGCATATGTATGTATATATATATATATATATAGACTGAGGGCATGGGTGTGAGATGGGATGATATTTATAAAAAATAAAATTAAGGGAGGATGAAGAAGGAATACACTGGGAAAAAGCAGAGAAGTAGAATGGGGTAAATTATTTCACATAAAAGAGGTACAAAAGAACTTTTACAGTGGAGGAAAAGATAAGGGAGCTAAGAGGAAGCACTTGAATTTTAATCTAATCAGAACTGGCTCAAAGAGGAAATAACATACACCTTCAGTTTGGGTAAAGAAATCTATCTTACCCTGTAGGAAAACAGAAACAGGAGGGGATAAAAGAAGGACAGGGTGGGAGATGGAGAGGAAGGCTGACAGAAGAGAGGGCAGACTAGGTGAAGTGGGAGTCAGCAAGACACTTCTGAGGACAGACAGGATGAAAGGAGAGAGATGATAAACAAGGAAAAAAGGATGGAGAGTAATATACAGTCACCATAACTGAAAAAATTTTACATCAAGTTTTTCTGATTAAAGGCCTCATTTCTCAAATAAATGGGAAACTGAGTCAAATTTATAACAATACAAATTATTCCCCAGTTGATAAATGGTCAAAAGATATAAACAGGTGTAACAGCAATGAGTTTAGCAGATACTTAGCACTTAGTACCTTGGGGCTAAGTATGGAAGGTGCGAACTCTGTCCCACTATTGAGAGGACAGTGAACTCCCCTGTTGCCTTGGAAGAAGGGGATTGGCTGAGACAGGATGCCAGTGTGTGTGTATATAAGCAAAAATTCCGAAGACAGAGAGACAGAATTGGAATGTTGCTCCTGGTGATGCAAGAATCGTGGAGACTGAAGCTGGCTGAGAGAGACAGTGAGAGACAGAGAGAAAGAGAGAGTTTCTCTCCCAGCATCTGGAAGCTGAGAACTGAGCTGGAGTTTTCTTGAGAGAGAAAGAGAGAGAGAGTTTCTCTCCCAGCATCTGGAACCTGACTGAGAACTGAGGTTTTCCTGAGATCAGAATCTGGTGAAGGCCTCCTGCAAGGCTGAGAGGGCTTGCCTGGAAGGCCTCCTGCAAGGCTAGAAGGCCAGAAGGCCAGCTGGAAGGCCTTGAGTCCAAGGCAAGAGAAGTGATGAAGAGTTTGAGATGTGCTGGACCCTCTGAACTTCAGTGTGTTCCAGGGACTGCCCTGAGGACTGTACAAGGACCTGGAAGCTGTCTACCTCTGAGGACTAGACGAGAACCTGGGAGCTGTCTGCTTCTGAATCCAGGTGACTGTTTGGTGGATTCAGGAGGAAGCTGGGACCATGGAAGGGGATCCAGGGAATCAGAGAGACCACCCAGAGTCATGATGAAGAAAAGGCCTCTTCTTGGATGAAACTGAAGTTTGCTGGACACCGAGGGGTGGAGGGTTTGTGTGGTTTTCTAAAGACTGTATTTGTGATTAATGATTATTTAGTAATTGTGAATCTAGATTAGTGAATGATTTAAGTATTGAGTTGCCCCATGAGTGGAAGTTTGATTATTCTATTGTGAATTGATTCTATTGTAAATTGATTGAATGATTAAGTATTGATTTGCCCCATGAGTGGAAGTTTGAGTATTGTATTGTGAATTGACTGAATGATTAAGTAAGGAGGGTTTCCCTCTTAGGGAAACCAGATGATTATTCTTTTGTTCCTTGTTCTAAATATTGTGGCCACTGTAGTGAAAACTGCGTGGCCATTTTGTGTGATAAGATGTAATGTTGTGAATATTATATTGTGAACGTTTGCCTTGAATTGTAATGGAATAAACAGAGCGTTCACTATATTTTGTAATCCGAACCCTAAAAGCTGTTCACAGTAGCATTCTTTTGGGAATCTGTTGGTGTATGGCATTACAACAGGTAGTTTTCAAAGTTATCTATAGTCACGTGAAAAAATACTCTAAATCACCACTGATTAGAGAAATACAAATTAAAACAACTCTGAGCTACCACCACACACCTATCAGACTGGCTAACATGAGAGAAAAGGAAAATAACAAATGTTGGAAGTGATACGGGAAAACTGGGAACTAATGCACTGTTGGTAGAGTTGTGAACTGACTTCAACCATTTCTGGAGAACAATTTGGAACTATACCCAAAGGGCTATAAAACTATGTATACCCTTTGACCTAGTAATAACACTACTAGGTCTATATCACAAAAAGGAAAAGGACCTATATGTACAAAAATATCTACAGGAGCTCTTTTTTGTGGTAATGGATGGGATATCCATCAATTGGGGAATGGTTAAACAAGTTGATGCATGTGATCCTGATGGAATATTACTGTGCTATAACAAATGACAAGCAGGATGCTCTCAGAAAAATCTGGAAAGACTTACATGAACTTTGGCAAAGTAAAGTATGCAGAACCAGGAGAACATTGTACATAGTAACAGCAATATTGTATGATGATTAACTGAATAACTTTGCTATTCTCAGCAATACAAAGATCCAACATAATCCCAAAAGATTTATAATGAAAAATGCCACATCTAGGGGAAAAAACTGATGGAACTCTGAATGCAGACTGAAGCACATTTTTTCCCTTTATTTTTCTTGGGTTTGGGGTTTTGTTTTGTTTTTTTTTGCAACGTGGTGTAACGGTAATGGAAATTTGAAGATCTTCCCTGACCTTAATAACCCTAAGTGAATTTGAAGACCTTCCCTGCTTTGAAGATATACCCTGCCCCTAATAGGCTGAATGTAATCACATGGAGCCTGTTGTGGGAGGAGTTTGCTGAAGGGTGAAGCAGAGCCCACAGGAATCTGGGAATCAGAGCAGCTAGACTGGAGGGAGGTGAGGACGCATCCAATCCAAGGGAGACAGGCTTGTGAGTAAATGTTGGTTTGTGAGAAGGCTAAAGGATGCTGTGGCTCTCTGTGCTGTTATGGCTTATTAACTTCTTTGCTACTATGATAGAATCAGGTTACTGGTTTTGGGATTCGGTTTTATGGTGTCTGAATAAATGTTTTGTTTCTATCTTCCATACACAGTTTGTTATATTTTGTGATTGAGCATTATGTAGGCATATTTATAGTGACCACTGGCACTGTGAGTATTGTATTGGTGCCACATTGAGAGAAAACTGATGGAACTCAATGCGAACTGAAGCAAATTTTTTCCTTTTCTTTATTCTTCTTGGGGTTTGGGATTTTTTTTTGCAACATGGCTAGTACGGAAATGTTTTGTATGCTGGGTCCCCTTTTCTTCTCTCTCCTTCCCCTTCTTTCCCACTGCTTTCAATAAAGCTTTGCATTGAACTGACTCCCACTGTTTTTTACATGTTATTCACAGCACTAGAACTCATTAAGGAATTGTTTTCATCATCTCTAGCTATCCCACCAGCCTTTCCTTAGACATAAACTAGGTATCCAGACAAGGATTTAACCTACTGCTAGCCAACCTACACTATGGAAAAATGACATGATGAGCCCAGCTATAGAAAGCAAGGATCAATAGAGAACCCTACACCCTCCCAGGAGGGGCTACCTTATTCCAGAGGACTGGCTCAAAACAACTGGTGCAGTAAGCAGCGTCTCAAAACATTACCCTATCAATCTCATGTTAAGGAGGTGAAGGGCTCAGAATACAGAATGAGATAAAGACTTTTTTCTGACATGAGCAATGTGAAAATGTTTTGGTTGATTATATGGTGAGAAGGTGGATTTTGTTTTATTAAAAAAATATTAACAGAAAATATGTAATGAAGACTATCAACGGCTGTTGGAATTTTTTTTCTCTACTGCTAACTTAGTAATTTTTTAAAGTACATTTTTTCCTAACTCCAACCATTCAGATATCCTGCAGTTGGAGACTTTTATTTGAAGCATTCACCCTGAAATAAGAGTTGTACAACCTAACTAGATTTCTAAATGAGTTGTCTCTTCTAAAGAATTTTCAATAGAAAAAAAACGAGTAGGTAAATCAAAAATTTTTTTAAAATACCATGTCTCCTCTTTAAACTGCTGTAACTAGTATCTTTATTCTCTGACTAAATGTTCATGCTGTATCCCAGAGATTCTACTACCCCTGTAAGTTCAAAGGAAGAAAGGTACATTATATATCCCTCAAGCTCTCTTCTCTTTTGCATAAAATTTAACTTTGTGGGATATGAACAGGCAGTTTTCAGAGGAATAAATTCAAGATATCTCAATGAAAAAATGCTCTAAATCACTAGATTAGATTAGAGAAATGCAAATCAAAACAACTCTGAAGTACCACATCTCACCGTCAGATTGGCTAACACGACAAAACAGGAAAATGATAAATGCTGGAGATGAGGGAAAATTGGAACACTAATGCATTGCTGGTGGAGTTGTGAACTGATTCAACCATTCTGAAAAGCAATTTGGAACTATGCTCAAAGGGCTATAAAAATGTGCCTACCCTTTGACCCAGCAATACCACCTCTAGGGCTGTATCCCAAAGAGATCATATAAGTGGGAGAAGAACGAGTATATAAAAAGGTATTTATAGCGGCTCTTTTGGTGATGGCAAAGAACTGGAAATCAAGGGGATACCCACCAATTGGGGAATGGCTAACAAGTTGTGGTATATGAATGTAATGGAATACTACTGTGCTGTAAGAAATGAGGAGCAGACGGACTTCATAACCTGAAAAGACTTATATAAACTGACACTGAGTGAAGGGAGCAGAGCCAGAATAATATTGTACACAATTACAATCACATCATATCTGTGATGACTTACTTTGAGACTGGACTCCTCTCAGCAATGTAAGGCTAAAAGGCAACTCTAAGACTCATGATGGAAAGGGCTATTCACATCCAAAGAAAGAATTACAGAGTCTGAATGCAGACTGAAGCAAACTACTTGCTCTCTCTCTTTTTTGTTTGGTTTTGTTCCTTCTTTCTCAATGTTTATTCCACTGATTAAAATCCTTCTTTACAATTTGACTGTTGTAATGTTTTAATATATTTGTAGAACCTATATAGGATTGCATGCCTCCATGGGGTTGGGGGGAGGAGGAGGGGCAGAAAATTTGTAACTCAAAAGCTTGTAGAACTTAATACTGTAAACTAAAAGTAAATAATTTTTTTTTAAACTTAACTTTGTAGTAACAGAGACAAAGAAATAAAATTAGTATCCACTAACAACAGAGGACTAAACAAATTAAAATACACAAATTAAATGAAATGTTATTGTACTATAAGAAACAAATATGAAGACTTCAAAGAAATATGGGGAAATGGGAAGAGACTAAAGTAGAGAAAAGTAAGAAGAATCAACAAAATCATATACAGAACACTAACAATATAAATAAAAACAAGAAAATGAAGCTATATACTGTACAATGATACTAACCAATTTCAGTCCTAGAAAAGAGATGAGAAAAATTATTTCTTTCCTTTCACTGCAGAACTAGGAGACAATGGATATGGACTGCCACATATAATATCAGACAAGGTTGTTGTTCTGGTTAGTTTGGCTGTTTTTTTTTTCTCGTCATTACTCTGCTATAAAAACAAATGACATCAGATAAAAAAATTAAATTTTTCTTTCAGAGGATAGGAAATGGACTTGCAATTAGATGTAGTCTTTAAATGTAGTTTGGGGAATATTTAAATTAAAACTCTATAATGAGAAGAATAATTATTATCAATCAAAACTGTCTCTAGTACAACTTGAAAGAAAATAGCGGTTTAGAATTGATGTGCCTCTAGTCAAAAACTAATTAATGGTATTTTCTTCTACTTGGTAAATTTAATTCAACAAATATTCACTAATATCTAATACTGGGATAGACACTAAAGAGGGTAATATATATCCACATACTTATGATTATTAAGAAGAGTAATACGGTCTATATTTATGTGTATACATACTTAACACAAATGCACAGACATATGAGTATGTATGTACATCACATTTATATCTGTACATTATACCTGTTATTATAGATGAAAAAATTTAAAATCAAAGAAGGGCTTGCCCAAGGTCACACAAAAAATAAGATACAAGATTCAAACTCAGCTCACGTATCTTTCCATTATGCCACATGTTTGAGACTAGCAGAAAATCAAAAGTGGATAACTGAGTAAGGCCAGGTTATTATTGCCAGGATGAGGAACAATTCTTGAACAATGAAGCAACAGGGTAAAACTGTTATTTTAGTTAGATTAATCTGGCTCCAACATACAGAACAGACTGAAAGTGAAACAGAAAAGGTTGCTGAGAACAGTTGGGAGGTTATCATAATAGACTAACCATGAGGCAATAATAAACTAAATTAAATTAGTTGCTGTGTGAATGAAGTGAAACATTGTGGAAGAATGGATCATACTTGATGGCCTGACACATAAAGGAGATAAAAGAGTGTGATAATTGTAAACTTTATATAACTTGATATTATAGTTATAATGATAGGATTTCAATATGGAGTCACTTAGGCTAAGTAGTTCTGATGCCAATAAAGTAAGTGACCTTGAAAACTTCTCTACCACATCTGGGTTTGATTAGGAATGCCCCTCTCACATCTGACACAAAATACCTGTTTCCAACCAAGCCTATTCTTAATTTTACCACCTGAACCCCAACTTTTGGCATGTTTCTTCCCTAACATGCATCCCTCCCCCTCTTCATGCTAAGTGAGTTTCTTATATACATCATGACAAATGTTTATATTGCCAAAGAGTATATGTATATGCTTTGTCTACTTGCTGCATTGCATAATCATAAAGTACTTGTTTGTGTCAGCTTCCTGAATACCAATTTCCTGTAAATTCCTGAACCTAGGTCTTTGCTGTTAAATAATTATTTATTTATTTATTTTGCTGAGGCCAAATAAAACAAAGAGTATTCTAGAGTTTCAGCATGGAAGAATGGTCAAACTGATGTGTATTCTCCTGTCTCATTAAAATTTAATTGGATTTCTTACATCCTCTTTTAGTTTTTAAAGTACAAACATACCTCTGTTTCCTTTTCTTTGTTTAGGATGGAGTCTCCAGTTCAGATCTCTACTTGTCCAACTTTGATTTAAGGGCTGGGTCAGAGAAAACGAGCCTTCCCTGCTTTGTGCCAAATGTTGGCAGTCAAGGGCTGTGAGCTGTATCCGCTTAAACCGTTTCACTAAGAGCAAAAAGAATAAAATAATGATACATTTATTATTTATCACTAACTCGGCAAGCTAGCCAGGAAAAACAATGAAATCTCAGTTATCCAATAGCTAATTATCCAGTTTGTGTTTTGTCCCAGCCCCTTTCCTCTTCCTTCCCAGGTACCCATCTTTTGATCATTTGGTTTCTAAGCATCACTTCTCTAGCACTTCAAGAAAGAAAGGAGAGATGGCAAGATGAAGACAGTTAACTTTGTCATTTATTGTTATAACACTATTGGTAAATAATGTTTTGTTCTTACAGCTAAAATGTATTCTATTTTTTCCTTGTTATATTCCTGTCTTCTTAAAAAATTAGGGAGTTAAACTAGATAGACCTCTAAAATCTCTCACAGCTCTAGACCTCTGATCCTCTGACCAAATGATTTTATAAACATTAATCCTGTCTGCCAGAATATGCAATGTTCCATGTCCACTGTTCCTTCTCCCTGCAAAAAAAGGGAAATGCATTTCTCGTTTCTTTTTAGAGTCAACTTTGATCATTACAATTACACAGCATTCATTTTCTTTTTCTGTTCTTTCCATTTCCATCAGCGGTTCTTGACCTGGGCTCTGAAGGTTTTGTTGGTTTTTTTTTTTTTAATTATACATATTTTTGGAGGCAATCAGGGTTAAGTGACTTGCTCCAGGGAGGAGGTGTCACATTTAATTTTATTTTGATAACTGCTGTTCAATAATTGATTTCCTTGGTAATCCTATGTATTTTATTTTATACATTTTAAAAACATTCTCAGAAGGGATCCATAGCTTTTACCAGAGTGCCAAAGGATGCCCATGACACACAAAAATCTAAGAAATCCTGACTTATGGTTTCTTAACCATCTTTTTAAGTCCAATCCAAATGTCACCTCTTTCATAAAACTTTTCCTAACATTTTCCATCAGGACTCCACAAAATGCTTTGCTTTACAACTCTGTAATGTACTTATCATGTATTATTTTGTAATTATGTTATTTGTATATGTGCCATATTATTCCACTAGGATGTTAGCTCCCTAAGAGCTAGAACCATCTTTAGTGAAACTTTGCTTCTCCCTCAATATTGAACATAATCCTCTGTACATAGCATAATTTACTAAATATTTGTTGGACTGAATTAAATTAGTTTTAGTTATTACCTAAAATAAATTTTTCAAAAATTGTTCATGGATTTTCTTTATCTACTTTATTTTCATTACCATAAAACCAAGAGTTTATTTAAAAAAGAACCAACTTGGGGCAGCCAGGTGGTGTAGTGAATACAGCACCAGCCCTGGAGTCAAGAGGACCTGAGTTCAAATATGATCTCAGACACTTAACACTTACTAGCTGTGACCTTGGGCAAGTCACTTAACCCCAATTGTCCTGCCTCTCCCTCCCTCCAAAAAGAAAAAGAAAAAAGAACCAACTCGGGGGCAGTTAGGTGGCACAGTGAATAGAGCACCAGCCCTGGAGTCAGGAAGACCTCAGACATCTAACATACTTACTAGCTGTGTGACCTCAGACAAGTCATTTAACCCCGATTATCCTGCCTTCCTCCCTCAAAAAAAAAGATTTTAAAAAATGAACCAACTCACGATCATCTTTATATAACCTACCTTGATCCTTCTATATTATCAAAAGCAGGAGTAGTGAACAAAATTTTGTAGCTCTAAATCAAATAAAGGGTAGAGCTACATCTTATGTTTCTTTGTATTTCCACAGAAACTAACACAGTACGTTGTACAAAGTACTCAATACTTGTTTCTTGAATAGTGAGCTTTGAGAGTATACATCGTCATACTCTTTTCCTACAGGGGCTGGCTAGGAGAGCATAAGACTACAAAAAAAAAAAGGAAGAGTTACAGACTATATAATCCTGTTGTAGGCATTTTGTGTTCATGAAGATTCTAGACAATTATCAATCTAGCAAACACTAGAACAGCATTCAACACTCTCTAAACAAACAAAAATTTGACTGGTTAAATACAAATTTAGACTGTGAAGTGATGTTCTCTATGCCTAAGGCAATTTCAATAGCCATTTGGCTTCAGTCCCCTCTGAACCACAGTTTTAAAATCAAACTAAAGTCTTTAAATATTACAAAAGGAAAGTTTTTTATTTAATTATGGGTTTAAAGAAACCTCTTCTACAGCAATGAATTAATTTTACCTATAGAATACAAATTAATATAAACCACACCATTAACAGGGGTCAAAATATGCACAACATGGTAATAAGCAAATAATTTATAGGCACAGGATCATAGACTTAGGGCTGGAAGGAACCTTAAAGGACATCTAGTCCAACCCTCTCATTTTATAAAAAAGTTCAGAGGTTAAGTGACTTGTCCAAGGTTACACAGGTACTACTATAGGTATGCTCTGAACCCAGGTTCTCTGACTCTAAATCCAGCTGTTCTTTCTACTACTTCACACTGCTTCAGTTAGCTACAAATTCAGTTAAAACAAATGTAAATTTACTACAGTACAAATATTATGACAAGATTTATGAAATGACTAACCCGTTCAAAGTTCCTTTAGGCTCTAAAATTTTGATTATCTAATTCTAAGAGTGCAAAGAAAAAAGCACAATTTCCACCTAATAGATGAAATGGATAAATACAGTCGCCAAAAGCAATACTATGAAACAGTAGTTAACTCACTCATTCAGATGAACACCAGAATTAAACACCAGAAATTAAAAGGAGGAGAAAATCAGGCTAAACTGGACTAGGGAAACCATGCAGGGCTTTCAATGATTCCAAGCTCCTCCCTAACACTCAAGAAAAAAATCTTTTTAACAAGAAAATAGCTGGAAATTATGAAACACCATGGTCTCAAAAAAGGTCAGAACTTTGGGACTGCCAGGGGTTGTGCTAGTAGGTAAGGATAAAAATACAAATAATATCCCTAAGATCTTAATGGGAAAGAAAACTAATAAATAAATGAATATGGTACCATCCCTTTCACATATAAATAGCTTGCTTGCTAAAGGGTATATAAATGGAATTTTTTTTGTTTAAAAAAAAAGGATGAAACTGATTTGCAAAACTTCATGAATTTGATTTAAAAAAATTTTTTTGATACAAATCTTATTTCAATATAACTGGGTTCTTTTGTAATACCATGTATCTTATTATATGCATTTAAAAAAATATTATATGCATACTGATAAATCCATAGGTTTCCTCAGAGTGTCAAAAGGATCTAACACAAAAAAGGCTAAGGAATGTAAGTTATAACTCAAACAGTTTGGTTGTAGAAAGGGGCAGAAAAAGAATTTCTGTGTAAGAAAAACGAATCAAATCCACTTGTGAGTGAAGTTTCTCCAATAAGATGTAAAGAGAGGCACAGACTGCCTAAAGGAGCAGATAGAGAACTGTTTGAGGATGAAGAAATGGCTGAGGATGTGACATACTGTGGTCCTACTCATTTGCATACATGATGGGTTTTGGGGGATTCTTTAAGTGTTATAATTTGGGGCAGCTAGGTAACACAGTGTTGAGAACACCAGCCCTTTAGTCAGGAGGATCTGAGTTCAAATCCAGTCTCAGACACTTACTAGCTGTGCAACTCTGGGCAAGTCACTTAACTCCAACTGCCTCCAGATGTTATTACTGATAAAGAGGTAACTCAAATAACTGTTTGTAGACTACGGGAAGATTACTATTGGGTTTGTCTGACAAAAAGGTAGACTTTGTGAGTTACTTCATAAGAGAAAGAGGAATCATTAGCCACCAGGAGTCTCTGATATGAGGCAATGGAAGTTGAAAAAGCCAGCTGCAAAAAGGCTGAATTAATTAAGAAGGCACCAACAAAGTCAGATGTCAGAAAAACTTTGAAGCAAAGGCTGGAGCACATGCTGGGAAGCTCACTGAACAAGAGTTAAAAGTGGGCAGCAGCTTGAGCTATTATCCTCTAGCTCCATTTAGTTTGAGAGTTCAAAGTGGCTGAAGGAGAAAAGGAGGAGGGATGGCAGGCTGTGGGCCTGTTTACTCTAAGAAGTTTCAAACTGTGTAAAGAATTAGCTGAAGCGCCTAGGTCTGGACTCAGACATCGCTTTAGTACTTAGAGCCCACTCACGAAACTGTTCGTATAGTATTGCATTGAACTGAGAGGGCCCAGACCCACAGACAGAGCGGCCATGCAGACAGCGATCACGGCAAAACTATGTCTGGGGCTCCTGCTCCTGGCACTCTTGTTACCCATGCAGATTTATTCTCAAAATGGAACCACCGCACCAAGTACAGACAACACTTCAGTAAGCACTACCATTCTGCCAACAACTAAAGAGTCACAAAACAAAACTACCACTACTACAGGAAGTGGAAATTCCCTGCAGTCAACTGCCAGCCTCTTTATCTTCTCACTCTCCCTTCTACATCTCTATTGTTAAGAGACTCAGTCAAGCCAACAGCAATGCTTCCCTAACCCATCTCCCTGAACCATCTGAGATGGCTACATCTACTAGTCAGTGTGGCACAGAAGGAAACAAAACCAACGGTCACTGTCTTGACCCCACCTACTCTACTTCCACATCTTTAAATTTATTGACACATTGGTTCCAGAGAAGGTCCCAGGCTAATTTCCCACATGCTGAATAAATAATTTGAGAAGGATCTATATGATTTCATGGGACTGAATGATTATGGACTTTTTACTTCAGTGTTTTAAATCAGTTGGAACTTTCAAGAACAATACTTAAGAGAGATGGTATCCACTTAATTCAAGGTTAAAAATTCACTAAATGTCAACAACCAGAACTCTACTTTGGGAATAAAAGGGTAGATTTTTTTCTTGATCCAGAAAAGGGAAAAAGGTGTAGAAAAGAGACTTGGTTTTCACTTTGGTTCGTTAGCCATAATATGATTAGATGGTATAAAACAGCTTCCATGTTTCTATTTATATGGATGGTGGAAGAAGCATCAGCAAGCTTTGGTAGTAAATCCTCCATGTGTTTCAGCAGTACTAATTTAATGCCTATATACTCTAGATAAGTTTTAAAACATTAAGGTATCACTATTCTCATAAGAGATAAATTATTTACTCTGGGGCTTTGGATTTGACATAGCATTTAAACTGCTGTATCACAAATGACATGTGCCAGGGCAATGATGGATTGGAACCTTCCCACAATAAAGCAAAATGAGTAAAATTGGTTTTCATAATATTCTGTAGAAAACTTGAATTCCCATTACTTCCTCGTCTAACAAAATGTTAGATTTCATTAGCTACCTTGCTTTCCTTAATTCCAAAGACTTTTGAAGTACATGACCTCTTGAATAACTTTCAAATGCTATTTTATTTCTGCATATGCCAACCCAGAAACCTCCTAATTCAAGAAGTGTCTTAAGCTACTGTGTGTGTGAATGAACACTCCTTTACACTCTATTTTGTATGCTGTACTTTTTGGGGTTCTTGTATATTGTGTTTGTGTCTTCATGTTTTGATTCATAGTAACTACTCTCATGTTATGGAACTGATTTTCATTGAACACAAACTGTAAATAAAAAGAAATTAAAAAAAAAAAAGAATTAGCTGAGCATGTCTATACTGTCCGGAAAGTCAAACTAAGGAGCTTTGCTATAAGCCTTCCTTTTCTGTTTAAAAAAAAAAAGGCTGAGATATGATTAAACAAAATGGAATCATATTGAGTGACAGGCTGGCTAGGTTTGACTCCATTGCTCAGTCAACCTGAGGAACAATGCAATTCTCTAGCTTAAACAAACTCTATGTCACTACGCAATCATGTCTTTCTCAGGACCCTGTGATTGTGCATTAAAAATCTGTCACCAGTTCATTAACTAAAGAGCAGAAGAGGAACAAATATGCCTAACAAGAGAAGAATAGCAGAAGGGAGGCAGCTAACAGAGAAGAGACTTTGTGCAGTACAAATTATTCCTAAAGCACCCAAAGATATCAAAGCCTACAGTGGTAGTTCTGTTAACCCAAATACATGAATTTTCCTACTCATGTACCTCCTTGCTAGATTTCTAAAAACGCATACTCTCAACCTCCAAGGAGAGAAATACTACATAAATTGGGCAGTGTGACCCAAGTTTATGAGTGTATGTCATGTTTCTGCTTGCTTTATGTTAATTGACTATAATGTTATTATCCTTGTTTTTCCTTATCCTTAAATAAAAAGTTTTATTTTTAATCATGGTGTTATTGTGACTATGTAAATAGGTAATTCTCTGGCTTAGATTTAAATTCTCTAAACCATACATCATTACAATAGTATAACGTTTTTGTCAGTACCCTGATTAAGGGGGACTGAGTTAAGAATTTGTCATTACTTCATTAACTCAAGGGCAAAAGAGGAAGAAATATACTAAAGTGGTGAGTAATGTTGCTCTTTGTCCTTCATTCTCAAAGAGGACCATGACACCAGGAAGGTGATACCATGATTTGCAAGTAATTTGGATTTAAGTGAGGAAGGGCCACGAAAATAGCATCATGAGCCATCAGGGTCCAGTGGCAAGATCTAGATCAGTACTGAAGATGGCATCCAGGAAATAATGTATCTTTCCCACAAATAGGCTACATTAGGACTTGGAATGAGTTCAAGTTATAGCCCTGCAGTTCTGACTTTTCTTTGATAACCCTAGATGTGACGGTATGAGGGAAGTTGAGGTAACAAAACCTCAGGAGCTATAAAGGATACACAGGATAAACAAAAAGAATACATGATAGCTAAATAAAAGAGCAGTAGCACAGCTAGATAGAGTGCCAGGCCTGGAATCAGAAAGACTTCCTAAATTCAAATATGGTCTCAGTTGCTTACTAGCTGTGTGACTCTGGGCAACTCACTTATCCCTGTTTATCTCAGTTTCTTCATCTGTAAAATGAACTGGAGAAAGAAATAGAAAACTACTCCAGTATCTTTGCCAGAAAAACACCAAATGGGGGGGGGGGGGGGGGGGAAGGCAGAGCCAAGAGGCCAGCATAGAAGCAGGAAAACTCCATGAGCTCCCCCCATAACCACCTCAAACACCTATAAAATAAGACTCTAAACAAACTTTAGAACTATAGATCCCACAAAGTGACAGAGAGAAACAAATCTCTCACTGAAGGCAGCCCAGCAGGAAGGGTCCATCACAACCATGGGAGCCCAGCCCAGCCCCATTTGAGCCTGCCTCACTCAGACGCAGCTGGAGGGACTTTGGGAGAGTGGACCACCAGCAGCTGTGACAGTTTCCAGAATAATCAACCGATAAATGCCAAAGGCAAAGTAAATCATCAGTGTGGACTTTGGGAACAGGGGGAACAAGAGTGCAGTCTGGCCTCTGACCCAGGAAGGGAGAAACAGCTGAGGTGCAGCAGCCGTGCCACCGCCTCCACATGGCTGCTTCAGAGCTTTTGGCCTGCAGATTGTAAGGGGACCAAGCAACCACGCTGAGAGGTAACTGCTCTTGCTTTAACCTGCTTGGATCTTGATAGTTGTCTTGGGTGGAGTTCCTGGGGTGTGTGACCAGGTGTCAGAGCCTGTGGAGGCTTCAGAGAGGGCACCCAACTAATAGCTCCAGCAGCTGCGAAAACCCCACTGATTTGGGACAAAGCTCTACTGCCACAAAGAGCTCAAAAAGTGGCAACATGAGCAAGTAATGCAAAGCAAACACAGCCATCAAACCTTAGATTCCTTTTTTGAGGACAAAAAGGATCAAAGCATGGAACAGGAGGAAGACAGCACAGTCAGAACTCCTGTACCAAAGGCTTCCAAGAAAAATATGAACTGGTTACAGGCCATGGAGGAATTTAAGAAGGATTTTAAAACCAAATAACATGGAGGCAAAATTGGAAAGAGAAATGAGAAGGACGTAAGAAAATCATGAAGAGAGTCAACAACCTGACTGAAGAAAATAACACCTTAAAAAATAGACTAACTCCATTCCCCAATTGATAAATGGTCAAAGGATATGAACGGGCAATTTACAGAGACAGAAATTAAATATATCTTTAAGCATATGGAAAAATGCTCTAAATCACTACTAATTCGAGAAATGCAAATCAAAACAACTTTGAGGTACCACATCTCACCAGTCAGATTGGCTAAGATGACAAAACAGGAAAATGACAAATGCTGGAGACGATGTGGAAAAATTGGAACACTAATGCACTGTTGGTGGAGCTGTGAACTGATACAAC
>CM053585.1:396392213-396442373 GCA_028646515.1 Pseudochirops corinnae
AAGGGCCTAGGGGCAGGGACGATCTTCAGATTCCCATAACATCTCACCAGTCAGATTGGCTAAGATGACAAAACAGGAAAATGACAAATGCTGGAGACGATGTGGAAAAATTAGAACACTAACGCACTGTTGGTGGAGTTGTGAATTGATACAACCATTCTGGAGAGCAATCTGGAACTGTGCCCAAAGGGCTATAAATAATCGCATACCCTTTGACCCAGCAATACCACTTTTGGGGTTATATCTCAAAGAGATCACAGAAGTGGAAAAAGGACCCATATGTACAAGGATATTTATAGCAGCTCTCTTTGTGGTGGCAAAAAACTGGAAACATACGTGTTGCCCATCAATTGGCGAATGGCTGAACAAGTTGTGGTATAGAAATGTAATGGAATACTATTGTGCTATAAGAAATGGGAAGGAGATGGACTTCATAAATTACCTGGAGAGGCTTATACAAATTGATGCTGAGTGAGAAGAGCAGAACCAGGAAAAATTTGTACACAATCACAGACACATCGTATGTGTGATGACCAACTTTGATGAACTGGACTCTTCTCAGCAATGCACAGTTATAAGACAACTCTACAAGTCTCAGGATGGAAGGAGATATGTACATTCAGGGAAAGATATAGAAAGACTAGAGTTTAAATGGAGACTGAAGCAATACAGGCTTTTTCATGTCTGGTTTTGTTTCTTTTTTTCCATTATTCACTCATTGGTTACAACCCTTCTATACAACCAAAATGTACAATGTGAAAAGTTGTACAATGTGAAAGTATTTGCAGATCCTATATGTGATTACACACCACCATGGCTGGGGGGGGGGGGGGAGGAATCTGAAACTCGAGGTATTGTGGAACTGAATCTTGTAAAATAAAAGTAAATAAACAAGTCATTGAAAAAAAAATAAAAATAAAAGAATGTAAAAGTAAAAAAAAAAAAAAGAAAGAAAAAAAAAGAAAAAAACAGACCTTAAAGAGAATGTTCCAAATTCTTTCATGAACCCTGCACACAATTTACTGCTCCTTGACCATACCCTATGCTTTCCTGCCTTTGATCATTCTGTTTCCTAGAATGATATGCCTTCCACCCCACTCACTCCACCCCTGGAAAAAAGAAAAACCCTCAACTTAGGCTTTCAAATTCCTATCCCAACCTTCAAGACCCAACTCAAATTTGACTAACATGAACCCTTCTCCCATAAGCAAAAAGCAATTGCTCCCTCTTATAAATTTCCAAAACACTTTGTACTTTCCACTGAATTTTCAAATTCTACCTTCCATTAGTTATTTGTATACATGTCTTCTCCTTTTTTAAAAACCAGATTATAAACTGCTCAGAGGAATGAATAATAAAGTTATAAAATGTTAATATTGAAATAGACTTTAAGAGATCAATTTTAAATTCTTTTAAATCCTTTTATTTATATATAAGAAAAACGTGTCCCAAAGCGATTAAGTGACATAACAATGTCACCTGGCCAGTAAGTGTCAGATCCAGGTCTAGAACTCAGATTTTCATGCCCCTTTGTTCAGAGTTTTCACCATGTTCTGTTTTATTAGTAATGGTGAACATAACATGATGGATCAGAAGCTAATCTCAATGCCAAGAAGACCTCCACTCAAGTCAGATCACTGACACGCACTGGCCACATAGCTTTAGGTAAGTCATTTATCCTTTTGGTACTCTGGGCAATTCTCTAAGACTCTAAGCTGCAGAGAATGTACTGGTAGATGATGTTTTCTCATCTGGCAATTCCTTATATCAATGAAATCACAAGTCCTGTCCTTAATTCCTAATCCCAAGTTACTGCTAGCAATAACAATACAAATTCACATTTACATAGCATTTTAAAGTTTTATTCATCTTTCCATCTCTCCTAGGGCTGAGAAGAGTAACTTACTCATAGCTGATGCTCAATAAATATTTATTAAATTGCCATGAATTAACATATTTGCGTAAATTAACAGATTAGCCAGTTGTCCTAGAAAGCAGAGAACAGTTCACTGAGGAGGATGTATACACAAGTCAACAAAATTTTGAGGGAGGAAGGTGATGGGGCTTTAGGAGGCTTGAATCTGGGACACAAAGAAATATTTACTCAAAGTGGGCCAGGCCCAGATCAGATGTCAAAGGTTAGGGCTTCTAAGTATAATGAAGAAACAACACAGACATGTGAAGATAGAGACTGTTAAAAACTATCTTTATGGAAGCTCTGTGGTACAATGGAAGAATCAGAGCAGGAATATGGAGTCCAAACTCCACCACTATAGTCTTAGCCAAGTCATTTCCCCTCTGAGTTTCTTTGTCTACAAAATAAGAAAATTAGATTGCTGTTGTTCAGTTGTTTCTGACTCTCCATAACTTATTTGGGGTTTTCTTAACAAAGATACTGGAATGGTTTGCCATTTCCTTCCCCAGCTCATTTTACAGACAAGAACTGAAGCCAAAAAGGTTCAATGACTTGCGTAGGGTCACACAGCTAGCGTCTGAAGACAAATCTTCCTGACTTCGGTCTATCTAGCTGCCCAAAAAATTAGTTTAGATGACCTCGAAAGTCCCATCCACAAAGCCCTATGATTACCTACTTTACAGTGGCTCTTTTAACCTATTTCTTACACATGCACTATCTTGTCTGTTCCTCATAAATCTGTAAGGTAAACAGGGCAGGTTATATAATTTTCCCCTTTTCTACACATTTTAAAGTCTAAGAGAGAGGTAATACTACCACAGTGACATAGTTAGTTGTTGGTGAAGCCTAGGTCTCCTATACCTCAGTACTCTTCCATGACACCCACACCAATTCTTCTTCAATCATCACCTCTATACAGATAACAGCTAAGATTTATACAGCATTTAAGATTTGCACATGTTATTTCATGTGATCCTCATTTTACATATGTAGAAACTAAGGCTCAGATTAAGTGACCTGATCAGGGTCACAAAGCTTACAAATTATTAGGGATGTAATTTGAACTCACATCTTCCCTACTCCAAATCCAGGACTCATACCCACTATTCCACCTAGCAATGATTCCTGAGTCTACTTCATCCAGCCACAGTTTCTCTCCTGAGCATTATCAACTACCTATTGGATATTTTGAACTAGATGCTTCATAGGCTTGTGGAACTCAGTATACCTTAAAAGAACTCATTATCTTACCCCTCCCCCTAACCTCATCCTCCTTACAAACTTCCAATTCCAGTAGAGTACATCATCATCATCCCAGAACCCAGGATTCCTCACTCCCTCAACTAGTTAACTACTAAATCTTCTATCTCCATAATACCTCCTGGATAAGTCTCCAATTTTCTACTTATATTCTAGCCACCAGCCCAGTCCAAGTTCTCCCCACCTCTACAATGAATTACTGCAAAAACCACCAATCTCCCTGCCTCAATTCTCTCCCCACTCTAATCCGTCTTTCACACTGCCAGCAAAGTGATTTTTCCTTAAGTGCAGGTCTGCCTATATCACCCTACCCCTCAACTCAATAAAGCTTCTGGATCAAATAATAAATTCCTTTTGGCATTTAAGCAGCTTTTCAATCTGGTCCCTTCTTATCTTTCCTGTCTTCTCACACATTACTTCCCTACTACATACATTCTACATTCTAGCTATACTGGCCTTTTTGTTTCCAAAAACACACAATTCTTCTTATTCTTTGCCTTCGTATTGTCTCCCATGTCTAGAATGCTTTTCCTCCTCACTTTGAACTTTTAGTATACTTTCTTTCAAGATTCAGTTCAACTGCTGCCTTCTGCAAAAGAGGTTTCCTCTTCTCCCACCATGGCTGTTGGTTCTTTCCTTTCTAAGATTACCTTCCTTCTACACAGGCAAAAAGCATTTATTAAGGACCTATCATGTGCCAGGAACTCTAATAAATGCTGGGGGGTGCCCTTGACAAACTTAAATTCTAATGAAGAAAAAAATACATAAAAGGGAATCCTAAAAAGAGGGGAGAGGGAGGTACCCAACAGTGGCATGGTGGCTAAATACAGAGAAGGTGGGGAGGCTGATAGGGACCTTCTCCCAAAATGGAAGTTTGAGAAAGAACTCACCAATAGAGGGTGGGTATGTGTGGGTGTGTGTGGGTATGTGTATGTGTGTTTGTACATGCTGTCTCTCCCATTAGAATATGGGAGAATTAAAATATGAGAATTTTATATATATCTACATATATGAAATTAGAATATAAGAGAATATAAGACTATAAATGAATTTGAACATAAGCTCCTTGAGGACAGTGACTGTTATTGCGCCGTGCCTATTATACAGTTTAGCACTCAATAAAAGCCTGTGGTTGCCAAGCATGACATGGAGGGCAGAAGGGAAGAGAAGGTGATAGAAGAGATGGAAGCAGAGCTAGGGCTTGAAGGAAAGAATGGCTGTTAATAGGCAAAGTGGGAGGAAAGGTCTCTCCTGGAAGTAGGGGTTCAATATGGATAAAGATACAATGGGAGGGGATAAGGAGAGCAAATACTCCAGGAAAGGGAGTAACTTGAAAACAAAACAAAACCCTAGAAAGATAAGTTTCAACCAGATAGCAAATAAGCTTGAACATCATGCTTAAGTATTTGTAGTCTATTCTGTAGGCAATGAATTAATTAATTAATTAAGGTTTCTGAAAAGGACAGAGGCAAAGGAGTTTGGTTTGGTTTTTGTTTTTTTTTTTTACTAAGGTGATGAAAGGAAAAAGTGTTCAACTTCAGTCACAATACAAAAACTGTAAAATTGAACTCAGGCCTCTCCCAATCTTATTTCAACCACTCTCTATCTAATTTTAAGAAATTACTATTTGGGGGCTGGGGGTGGGGTGTCTCCTTGACCACAGCAATTTAAACTCAAATGTCTTCTCTCCCTCCTTCACCTTTCTTTTCTCCTCCTCCTCCCTCTCAATCCCCCCTCTCAGGGATTAAGAAATGGAGCTGGAGAAATGTCAGCTGTGAGAAGCCCCTTGGGACAGGGGGAGCAGCAGCAGGGGCAAAGACACCACCACAAAGAAAGCACTGCTACTTGGGCACATCAGAGGTGTTTCTTTCCAAAAGGTGGTAGGCTTTGTGTTCTCGTCCACTCTGCTCCTCCTGGCTGCTTTTGCTTTTTCAGCCTCTATGGCACAGCTCGGCCAGGCCCATCCTGCGCTTCCCTCAGTCCCGGCGGCCTCCTCAGCCTCACAGCCTCCATCTGGCCCGGCCTGGCCCGCCAGGTCCCGGGGCCTCCATTTTTGGGAGGGGCTTAGGCCTATCGACTTTCATTTCCACTAGGGTCTCCTCCTCCCTCCCCACCCATTTCTAGCTCCCTTAGGTGAGCAGTCTTCCTCCACTAGAACGTAAGCTCCTTGAGGGCAAGGATTTTCTATTTGCTCGAGTATGCCTTCCCAGTGTCCACAATGTCCAGAAGATTCTAAAAGCTTAATAAATGTTTGTGGCGTTACCCCCATGGCTGTCCCTCTCCGCCCCCTCCCGCTATCCTTCTCCCTCCCCTTTTCCCTCTCCGCCCCTCCCCCACTCTAAAATAGCTGTATCTTCCTTCCCTCAAAGCTAGTCTTCCTTGGAACCACGGAACGTTAAAGCTGAAAGGGGCTTTCTTTACTTTGAGATCTAATCTAAGCCCCTCATTTTACAGATGACGAAAGAGGCCCATGGAAGGAATGTGACTCTTCTAAGGTCACACAGCTCATAGAAATAAAATAAACGTATCCATGGGATCGCAAACCGGCGGTCGTTGTTCAGGTTCTAAATCTGCCAAACAGGAGTGGGCTTGGCCATCTCCTCCACCTCTTTCCCAAGCCCCAGTCCCCGCCCGCACCCGCAAAGCACCCACTCTCACGGACTTGGACATTTCGGAGTATAACTGCTACCGCCGCGCAGAGGCCTCCTCTTCCTCCTCCTCCAGCAGCCCCGCCCCTCCTTCCCTTCTCTTCTTCCGCCCTTTTTCCCCTTCCGCCCCTTCGATCCTTCCGATCCTTCCGATCCTTCCGCTCCTTCCGGCCTGGGTCCAACGTTCCCAAACTACTACACTACAAAGTAGGGCTCGGAATTCTCACGACTTTCTCCCTGAAGTCCTACCCCCTCATCTCCAGCTGGTACAAAAACAACAACATCAACAATAGCCCAAACACACGAAACAAACAAAAAAGCACCTCGCCATAGAGTTAATTGACTGCGCTCTCGACCAATAGAAATGCCGATGCAGACTGCCACCCAATGACAAGCCTCGGCTCTTTTCTCTTGTTTCTTATTCATTCCGATCTTAGAAACAGAAGAGAATTTCCTCTGGTTCTCTCCTTTTGCAGAGGTTGGGGAACTGGTTGACGTTCTTAGGCCGGGGACCTCAGAGGCAACCTTCTTGTTTTACAGATAAGGAAACTGAAGTACAGAAAAGTTGTTACTTACCCAGGGTTAGTCGGTCAACCAGCATTTATTAAGCGCCTACTATATGCCAGGCACCATGCCAAACTCTGGGAATACAAAGGCAAAGAAAAAAAAAAAAGCCCTGGCTGTCTAGGGGATCACAGGCTAATGTGAAGGGGCTGTCACTCAACTAGTAAATGTATGAGATAGGATTTGAACGCGGGTATTTCTGACTCCACATTACTTTTAGTGTGGGAGGGATGGTTAGAGATCATCCAACCTCTGCATTTTACAGATGAGAAAATTAGGGTTTAAAGTTGGTACCAGAAGAATGGATATCAAATTCCATTCAAAAGGAATTTATTAAATTATTGCGTAGTATGGTGAATGCTAGACTTGACATGAGGAAGGCCCAAGTTTAAACCTTGAATCCTTTGATGTATTGAGGTATTTAGCATTTACTGAGTAATTTTATCTGTAGTATCTCCTCCTCTGGGGACCTTAGAAAAATCCAAGAGCTACACGGTATAAACGCATAGAATTTTTTTTTTTTTAATTTCCAGTTCCACATTCTCTCTCCCTCCACCCTCTCTCCTCTCTTCCCCACCCACTGAAAAGGCAAGAAACGCGCTACCCATTCTACACAGACACTCATAATGTACAGAATTCTGACTTCGGTGGGGTCTTTAGCTCCTCCCCCAGCATCATTTGCCTCGTCTACAAAATGGGGAGGTGGGCCTAAAAGGCCTCGGAGGTCTCTTCCCGCTCTAGATCTGGGATCCCATGACTTCTGTCCCATCCTTGTTCATGCCCAACGGCAGTCACCCTGGTCACACTGATGTACACGCACACATTCCCTGCGAGGTGTCCAAAAGCCTTAATGCCATTTTAAGCTTCGACAACACCAAGATTTTGGGGACACTTTCCTTGCACATCCCGGGAAACTGAGGGCGGCTGGGAGCACTAGGAGGAGTCAGAGCTGTCCTGGGATGAAACCCCGCAAGTCCCAGCCCCGGCTCCCTTCCGGGAGCCAAAGTCGTGCACTAACGGGAGCGGAAGGAAGGGCCTCGAGCGATCCTCTCGCTCCCTTCATCCTCCCTGGGCTCAGCGGGAGGACGTGAGGAGGAGGCAGGCAGGCCGGGAGGCGGGTCCTCCCTTAAGGGAGCCGCAGGAGCGGTAAAGCGGTGGCCTCAGACCGGGAAGGGTACCCGGGACTCCCGCGCCTACCTGCTCTCCTCGCGCCGCCTGCGGCTTGGGAGCCTACCCCAGAGTCCGAGCCGTGGGCTCTGTCATGGCCCGCCGCAGGCGCGTGGAGGAGGCGCAGCTGCAGGAGCGGCTCTTCAGGCTGGTCCAGGAGGGGCAGCTAAGGCCCTTGCAAGAGGAGCTTGGGAGAGCGGAGCACAGCGGCTGCTGGCAGGTGAAGAGCGGGTGCCCGGGCCGGGGAGGTGACACCCTCCTACATTCTGCAGCCCGCCACGGGCATCGGGACATCCTAGCCTACCTGGCTGAAGCTTGGGAGCTGGACATCGAGGCCCCTAACCGGGACTACAAGCGTCCCCTGCATGAGGCGGCGTCCCAGCAACACCGGGACTGCGTGTTATATCTGCTGCAAAGAGGGGCGGCTGTGGACTGCCTGAAGAAGGGGGACTGGTAGGTGGGGAGGGTCTGGATGTGTCCGTAGATTAAGCCCTGCCTAAAGACAGGCTATGGCTTCGTCGACCCCCCTTTATTTTCTCTCCCTGAACTGCTGGCTCATCATTCAATTGAGCTTCATCCTCTTTGTACAGTGCAGTCGACTGGCTAGTAGACAGGGCAAATAAATCACTGCTTATGGAGTGCCTGCCCTGTGTCATATGCAGGCAGAGTTAATGGGAGAAGTTAAAAAAAAAAAAGTAAAAAGTTTCCCTTATCCTTGAAGAGTTTAAAATCTGGCATTCAAGGAACATAACCTTAATAGTGAGAGTAACTGACATGTCTGTAGTCCTTTTAAATAAGTTCTCATTCACCTCTTTAGGAGATACTTTGGTAGGTACTTACTACAAGTGTTATTCCTGTTTTACAGATGCGACCTCAGTTTAAATTCCACTTTATTAACTGATCAAAGGTACTGGCACTTCACCTTTCAGATCCCTCAGTTTCCTTTATATGTAAAATGTAGATAGGAATACTTGTGTTCTCTATGTCTTCAAGTTATTGTGAGGAAAGCACATTGCAAATCTTAAAACACTATATGCATGTGAACTCCTCTCAGGGTTTTGGCTAGATAACCACCTTATTAATTGCTTTCATTTTTCCAATTTTCGTTTTACCCAGAATCCACCCTACCAAATTTTGTGAGACTGGTTCATTCTAGCACCCGCTTTGCTATGTCTCTGAACCTCTGTTCAGAAATCCTTGCCTTCCAGGATTATTTTTCATGTTATAAATCAGAGACATAAACAATTTACAGCTGGAATGATGAACTAAATACCAGCCAAGATCCTATAAAATGGACACACTCCTATAACAGAAGTGTTGAGAAATTGCATTAATTAAATTTTGGTAGACATGATTTATCCTTTCCATCTCTAAATCTATAGATTCTATGACTGAAACAGATGGCATAGAAAATAAAGAGCTGGTCTTGGAGCCATACATACTTAACTGTATGACTGAGCAAGTCTCTAAATCTTTAGGTGCTCAAAGCAACTTTCTTAGTAATATAATTGACAAAGATGCTGACCTGCATTAGAAAAGTGTGCTAAGAGGAAAAGCTACCAGAGCCCCCACCATGTGGGATGAGCTAGTCCTTTTCCTTAAAAAAGTATTGAAATGGTAATGAAGACTTAAATGGCTCAAGGGACTAAAGATTCAGGTTACATACATAACTCCCTGGTCGCCTGAGTACAAAAAATTACAAAGACCTCCAGTCCCGTTCTGATGTTAGGTTGATCTATCTATCTGTCGCTGAGCAAATCAACTAAAGTATCCTCTGTGCATATCCTTGTTGGATATACTTTCTCCTACCATAACTAAGTAAACTGCCTTTTGTAACTTAAATGACTCACAGATGTCTCATTTTGTTCCAGTATCGGACCTAAACTATCAAGGGACCAGTCTGAGTCAGGTGCAGCCTACCACAAAGTAGCTTCCTCATTAGGAAGTTCCTTAAATTAATGAAATTACAGGTCTCTATAATACCTAACATTTCAGTACAGTCGAACAAGGCAACAAGCATTTATTTAGAAATCGCTATATACCAATACTCTTTAGAGATATACACACACACACACACACACACACACACACACACACACACAATGATACCTTCTCTTAATGAGCTTACAGTCTGTTGAGATAGAATGCATGTAAATATGTAAGTACAGAATGGATACAAAAAAGATACTTCAATAGTAGTTACGGAGGACTGTTAGTATAAAGAATGATATTTGAGCTTCCTTGGAAGGAAGTGAGGGATTCAATGAAGTGAAGGTGAGAAAGACCAAAGAGAAAGGACCAAATGACATCACTATTCTAGAGTCAAGTTTCAGTGTGTCCAACTGTGGCTGATCAAACCAATGTGAGCTCGAAATGTTCTACCATACGTCAGGCACAAATAGTCCATGTGAACATTTGGGGTGGATTCTCTAAATTTGCACATCTTAGCTTTTTTTTTTTTTGAGCTATTTCAATTCTGCTTTTTTTTATAGAACACAGCACCTTCTCTGATGTGGGCATGTCATGCTGAGTGAGTGGTCCTGTGTCAGTGACTCCCATGCCACACAATCAATTCCAAAGTTCTTAAGAGAGATCTTGAGAGTCTCCTTGTATTACTTCTTCTGACCACCGTGTGAATACTTGCTATGTGTGCGTTCTTCATAAAATAGTCTTTTTGACAATCATGCATTTTTGCATTCGAAAAACATGGCCAACGCGAGTTATGCTCTCTGAAGCAGAGTTTGAATGCTTGTCAGTTTAGTTCAAGATAGGATTTCAGTGTCTGGTATCTTTTTCTGCTAGGTAATCTTCAGAATCTTCCTAACACAATTCAAATAGAAGTGATTCAGTTTCCTGGCATGGCATTGGCAGATTGTCCAGGTTTCACAGGCCCACAACAATGAGTTCAACACAATGGCTCTGTAGATCTTCAGTTTGGTAGTCAAGTCTAATAATGCTGCTCTCCCATACTTTATCTGGAGCCTCCCAAACACTGAGCTAGCTCTGGCAATGCATGCAACAACCCCATTATCAATGTGTACATCCCTGGAAAGCACATTACCAAGGTAAGTGAACTTATCCATAGCATTCAGAACTTCTCCATTTGCTGTAACTGTTGGTTCCACATAGGGATGGTGTGGTAGTGGCCTATGTTTTCTTGGTATTAATTGTTAGGCCAATACTAGCACAATTAGCAGAGAATTGATCAATATATTGTTGCATCTCAGCTTCGGAGAGTACATTGAGTGCACAATCATCTGCAGACAGAAAACCATACACCAACAGTCCCTCTGCTTTGGTTTTAGCTTTGTAGCCTTTTCAATTTGAAGAATTTACCATCCATTCAGTAACTGACCTTGATGCTGTGTTCATCCTCATTAAAAGCATTTGACAACATGACAGATAATATCATGCTAAACAGCATGGGGGCAAGCACACAGCCTTGTTTCACTCCATTGGTGACTAGGAAAGCACAAGAGCATTGTTTATTATCTAGAACCCAGGCATACATACTGTCATGAAACTGATGTTCATTGCTGATGAACTTCTCTGGCCAACCAAATTTTGACATAATTTTCCATAAGCCCTCAGGACTGACAGTATCAAAGGCCTTGGTCAGATCTACAAATATTGTGTACAGATCTTGTGCTCCTGGCATTTCTTCTTGAGTTGTTGGGCAGCAAACCCTGTATTGACCACACCTCACCCCTTTCTGAAGCCACATTGCCTCTCAGGTAGACAGTATCAGCATGTAAGTAGGAAGCCCTAGAATTTGCTACTCAATCTCTATCTTCAAAGCAATAGCTGTTATACCAGGTGGTCAGCTCAAAGACATCCTTTCTGCTAAAGGAAAATATTTTCTGACTTCCGCAGAAATTATTACTTTCAGTGATCGTCCAGGAGAATTTAAGAAACTGAATTGTCCAATGATTGGTGCTTCAGTGGACTCTGCTTCTGTCACCTTGCATGGGTCAACCAACTCAAGAGGCAAGATAGACTAGGAAGCTGGAATACATAGTTGTCTAACCCAAAACATAATATTGCCCAGAACTATAATGATTTAAAAGTGGATAAGGAAATGTCATTCTAGCATCTCTTCATTACTGACAAAAAGATAATCCTTTGACAGATAACCACTAAAGATCTTTCTGTTGGCTGCTCTATGAATGAGACCCGATTTTCCAGTTAAAAGACAAGTATTGTGAAGTGTGATAAACTAGCTTGAATACTGGAAATGACATAAGCCTGATAACCAAAGGAGTAAGAACTATTTATTCAAGTAGAAGTGAGCTGCTCTCTGGTAGACACTCCAGGGGTGCATACCTAAGTTTGCTATCTTGACTTAAATTCTCATTAGCTTTATTATACTTTAAACTCCAAGGTTTTGGTAGACTAAGCCACATTGCTATGTGGCCTTTGAAGTCCTTTCCTTATGGGGATTAAAAGAAATCATTCTTTCCTCAGGGTAGCAGTCTGATGGATAGGTTAAGGTTGTTGTGTGTCTTTCTTTCTGTCTCCTTCTCTAAAGACCAATGCTATGTCAGCAGTATTTTAACATAGTAAAACACTGGGTCTCAAGCCCACCTGACCTTTTTGTAGCTCTTTTAAACTTGTTCCGAGAAAGCCAAGCACAAAGCAGTTTACTTCACCATAAGAGGATAAAGAATAGGTGAGTAGGGAAGGGATGATAGAATATCTAGAATATAGCTTTGATTAAGCATCAATCTCCACTGCCTCTGTTGGGGATTCTTCCAGTTAGTGGTCAGAAGCATAAGGGAAGAGTTACATCCTTGGCTGGTTTTGGGGGGGGGAGGGTGGTGTTTGTTTTGGGGGCTTTTTTTGCTTTTTTTGGAGAGGAGAAGGCAGGGCAACTGGGGTTAAGTGACTTGCCCAAGGTTACACAGCTAGTACGTGTTAAGTGTCTGAGACTGGATTTGAACTCAGGTCCTCCTGACTCCAGGGTTGGTGCTCTATTCACTGTGTCAGCTAGCCACCCTAGCCCTGACTGTTTTATGCCTAAATGACCAGGAACCTATGTTAGTTGTATGTACTTAAGTTCTCTGAGCCAACTAAATCTTTTTTTTAAGTTTACTTATTTTTAGTTTTCAATATTCACTTCCTTAAGTTTTAAATCTTTTCTCCCCCTTCCCTCCCTCTTCCTCCCTTTGAACAAATTGGAAAATTATTTATCTAAAAAATTTTATTGTTTGTTTTTTATTTTGGTTCCTGAGACTAGTTCTTATTTTTGTTTATTAATTCAGTGGAAATTTTTGCTTTCAGTTTGGTTGATGTTTTCTTTAATTTTTCAAGAGTTTCTATTTTAGCATTTAACTGAGGGCTTTTTAAATTTCTTGATTTTCTAGGATTTTGTTTATTTGTTTCATCATTTAGTTATATTCCCAGTTCACTAATGGGATCTTTCTCATTTTGATTGATCAAAGTGTTCAAAGATATAAATTTCCCTTTTGAGACTGCTTTAGATGCACCTCACAAATTTTAGTATATTGTGATTTGGTCATTGACCCATCAATTCTTTAGGATTATTTAACTTTTTATTAATTTGTAGTTTTTTCAATAACCGCTTATTTAATATAATTTTCATTACATTGTGGTCAGGATGGGTTTAATATTTCTACTTTTCTGCAGTTGGTCATGAGGTTTTTATGCCTGAGATGGTCGAATTTTGTGTCTTATAGTTCTGAGAAATGTATGTGTACCTTTCTATTCCCATTCAGTAGTCACCTATTCCAGTTCCTTAGTTTAACTCTTTGTAAATCTTTATATTTCAAATATGCTTCTTATAAACAACATACTAAAGGAATCTGCTTTCTAATCCATTTTGCTTTTCTCTTTTAATTTTATGGTAGAGTTCATTCACATTCACATTTATGATGCTTTTTTGTGTATTTCCCTTTATCCTATTTTCTCATACTTTTTTTCCTCTTTGTTCTATGCACCCACAGCAGAGGGTGGTGAGAAAGGAGTGTGTTCAGCATGACTACACACTTTAGGCTACAGACCATCTCCATCTGTGCTGAAAAGTTTTGATTCTCTGCTCTGGGGTCAGAGGCAATTAGCTTAGGTTTTCCCCTACTCCTACTCTGTGCTTCATTTCACAGCTTCAGCTCCCAAACAAATCTAGGATCTAGAAGGTCCTATGCTGGACCTTCCTAGCTAGGTCCGCTCTCCAGGGCATGCAGTCCTCTGCTTATCTTCCTGTTCTGAAGAGGGCTCGCTGTAGTTTCTCCTTGAATTTCCCAATCATCATTTGGTCTAGTACTTTTCCTCATTCTTTCTTGGAGTAGGTATGGGAGAAAGTTGAGCTATACTGTTTTGTCTTACTCCTTCATCTTTGTCTCTTTCCTGTATTCTTGTAGTCACAGATTGCTTCTTATGTTTCTCTAACTATATTGCAAGTTGTCTGAGGGCAAGAGCCATCTTGCTTCATGTTTCTGGTATATCTTTTACCTTACCTAAGCATATAATGAAAGAGCCTCAATATAGTATTACTTTGGCTATCAACTACCCTCTATTATCTCTATCTCTAGATTAGTGCTGCTGAGGAGTACAGAAGCATTGCCTAAGTTCTGCATCACACTCTCACTCCTCCTATATATCACAGTCCTTTCCCCTCTAGTTATTTTCCCAAATTCTACAAAACAGGCAGAGAAGCTGCTAATAGAGGCCACAGGCTATACTATTTTCTAGCTCTTTGATCCTTTTAGTTTCTCCTGTTAGTACAAAGAATGTAAATATCAGACAATTGTCATACAATACTGGTGTTTAGCTATTCTTTAGCCTGATGAATTTCTCCTTATTGGCCTTAGGACTCCTCTGATGATGGCTTGCACAAGGAAAAACTTGGAAGTGATCCAGGATCTTGTGGAGCATGGGGCCAATCCAATCCTGAAGAACAAAGACGGCTGGAACAGCTTTCATATTGCCAGCCGAGAGGGTGACCCTGTGATCCTCCAGTACTTGCTTACTGTTTCCCCATCTGTGTGGCAAACAGAGAGCAAAATCAGAAGAACACCTCTACATACTGCAGGTATGGACTCTGGGCTCTTCAGAGTACTGGATTTGGAATTAAAAGATATAAGTTCACATCCCATTGCTCCTACCTATTTCTTGTACGACCTTGTCCAAATCACTTAGCCTTTCAGTTTGCTCCTTTGTAAAGAGGAGATTAGACCAGATTATCTCTAAGACCCTTTCCATATCTAAGTTTTTAGAGATCTTTAGTTATACAGCTGCACACATGTTGGATTTGACCACTGTTTTTTGTAGACTGAATTATATAACATAATTGTGGTACCATATACCCAGTGCTGCATAAGATACTGAGATGAGATGTGGTCCCTGCTTTCATGGATCATGGAACCCAGTTGGGGGGAGGTATCACACACACACACACACACACACACACACACAACTATACTGTAAAAAAAGACATCTTCATCCATGTCAAATCCACTAACCATGTGGGTCCCCCAAAGCTCTATCCTGGGGACCTCTTCTCTTTTCTCTCTATACTATTTCACTTGATAATATCATCAGCTCCAGTGGGTTCAATCATCATCTCTATGGAGATGATTCTCAGATAGCCCTAACCCTTCTCCCAACCTCCAGTCTCATATCTCTAACTATGAAATGAGATATTTGAAAAGCACTTGGCATAGTGCCTGGCACATGGTAGAAGCTGTATAAATGCTTATTCCCTTTCCCCTCTGCTCCCCACCCCAATATTAGATATTTCAAACTGGATGTCCTGTAAACATCTTAAACTCAACATATCCAATTATCTTTCTCCCAAAAACTTTTCCTCTGAACTTCACTGTTACCGTCAAGGGTACTATCCTCAAAATTTCAGTCATCCTTGACTGCTTATTCTTTCTCTCCTTCCATATTCAATCTGTTGCCAGGTCCCGCTATTTTTGCTTGGTTATGTCTCAAGTGTACAACATTCTTCACATGAGATTTTCCATCTCCTAATGCTGAAAATGCTCACTGGCTGTCTCCTGTGCCTGGAACTCTCTCCATTTTTGTCCTGCCTCTTGGCTCCTCTAGTTTTCTTCAGATCTCAGCTGTCTTCTGCAAGAAGTCTTTCCCAGCCCTCCTTAATCTTAGTGCCTTCCCTCTGAGGCTACCCCTAATTTGTCTGATATATATCTTGTTGTACCTAGTTGTTTTAGTTGTTTCTATGTTGTCTTCCTCACTGAATTGGGAGCTCCTTGAGAACAGGAATTGTTTTGTTTTTTTCTTCCTTCCTTTGTATCCCCAGAGCTTAGCACAGTATCTGAAACATGGATGCTTGAATAGTTGAATAACTGACACGTAAGGAATACTTAAGAGAGGTGAAGCAGATTACTAATATGAAGTCCAAGGTAGAGGATAAGACATTAATCCTTACTGGGGAAGATATTCAAAGGCATAATAGAGATGGTGGTATTTGAGTAGGATTGTAAAGGATAGCTATCAATCAGAGAATTTCAGGTACACTATGAGCAGAAGCATAGAAGTGGGAAAGTAGTGCACTATGTGGTAGATAGTCAAATCTGACTGCAGCACAGAGTATGAGAAGTCAACAAAAAAGGAGAATGGCATCAGATTATGGAGGCCTTGAATGACAGGCAAAGAATTTTGAACTTTATTCAGGAGCTAATGGAGATCCATTCTGGGGTTTTGAGCACTGATGTGACATAACCAGATCCACCATGTTTAAGGAAGATGAGTCTAGATTTAAATAATTGAAGAAATATTCATTGTTCATAAGTGGGTAAAGCCAATATAATTTTTTTAAATGGCAGTGTAACTAACTGGCCTATTTACTCAATGCTATCTCAATTAAATTACTAAAAAATATTTTACAAAGTTATGAAAATAATAACAAAACTCATTTGGAAAAACAGAAGGTCAAGAATTTCAAAGAAACTAAGGGGAAAAAAAACAAAGGAAGGAGATTCAGCAGTACTAGACCTTAAACTATACTATAAGGTGAGAGTATTGTTATAAAGTACAAAATAGATTATTTTGATTATTTTAAATTAAAATTTTCTTGTATAAATAAAAACAGTATAGCCAAGATTAGAAGGAAAGCAGAAAATTGGGAAAGAATTTTCATAGACAACCTCTCAGATAGGATATGATTATGATGGAATACTGCTGTAATATAAGAAATGATGAGCTGGTTGATTTAGAAAAACAAGGAAAGACTTGGACTTATGAAGGAAGATGCTGTCCACTTCCAGAGAGAACTGATAAATAGAAATATGCATAGTATAGTCTTACATATAGATATATGTGTGTATGTTTATAGATATAGATATAGTCATATCTGATTGTAGACTTCTCTGGGGGGAGGAGAGGGGAGGGAGAACACAACAAAGAACAAAAGAAAACCTAGAAAGAAGTACAGAAAAGCTGGGTTACTTTGAAAAAAAAAATGTGTAGGATTTACATGTTTTTGAGAAATGGAATTTTATTATCTTATATTGAATGCTCTCTTATGTTCTGCTATGTATATGGAGATGTTCATTTTTTCTTTTATCATTTTATATTTAAGTTCAAAATTAATATTTTTTAATTTAAAAAATTTAAATAAAAAAAGGAAGGTGAATTTGACTGCATGTGAAAAAAGAAAGATTAGATATGGAAGAGACTTCGTTTTTGTCTCTATCCTAAATGCTTAGCATGATGCTTGAAAAATCATAGGCACTCAATGAAGGGTTATTGATTAGAAAGATAAGTATTTCTTGAAATTATTAGAATAAATGAGATTCTTATTTCCTACCCCACCACCAATATCACTAAAAAGGAAAAATATAAGACTAGATGACATAATGGGGAAAAGAGGTATAGTATAAAATCCCGGATTTTGAGTTTGAAGAAACCTTAGTAGTCATTTAATCTAGAACATTTTCTGTACACATGAAAAAAACTGAAGTCAAAGGAAAAAAAACAGGAAGAAGCTTAAGGTTTTTCAAGGGAAAGAAAAGGGATGAAGGATTTTCATAGTATTTTGACATCAAACTAATTTCATGCAAATAATATACAAGGCTAATCAAGTTAACAAGTATTTATTAAGTCCCAGGAACTGTGCTAAGTTCTGGGACTACAACACAAAACCACTCCATGTCCTCTGTGAGCTCACATGCCAATGGGAGAGACAGGATTCAAAGTAAGTACAAACAAGACATAGACAGGATAAACTGGGGATAATCCCAGGGAAGACACCAGGAAAAGTTTCTTGCTGAAGCTGATACTTGAAGGAAGCCAAGAAGCAAACAAAAGGAGGGAGAGTTCCAGGAACTGGAGACAGCCAGTAAGCATTCCTAGAGCCAGGAGATGAAGTATCTACTTCAAGGAACAGCAACGGGGCCAGTGTCACTAGGTAGCAGAGTAAGTGGAGTGGAGTGAGAGAAAAGGAAGGAAGAGCCAGGTTATGAAGGACTTTCAAAGCTAGTGGATCTTATATCTGATCCTAAAGGTAAGGGGAGCCCTAGGGTTGTGTGAATGGGGGGGTGGGGAGGGTTGATATTGTCAGATCTGTGCTTTAGAAAGATCAATTTGACAGCTGAGTGGATTAGATCAGGGAAAGGCTTAAGGCAGGGAGATCAACCAGCAGGTTATTGCATTTGATAAATACCAGAGTGATTGCAATGTCAAAAGAGAAGCGGAAGTACAAGAGAGATATAACCAAGTAAAAATGACAGGAGGTGGCTACAGATTAGATATAGTTATTGAGACAGAGTGAGTAGTCAAGTATAACACTTAGTTTGCAAGCCAAGGTGAATGGGAGAGTGTTGGTACTCTCTCTGGTAACAAGGAAGTTAGGAAGAAATTTGAACATGCTGAGTTTAAACTGTCTATGAGATAGAGACACAAGATTGGAGGTCGGGAGAGGTTAGGATGGGAGATAGAGACACAAGATTGGAGGTCGGGAGAGGTTAGGATGGGTCAGATACATCTGAGACTCATCTATATGGAGATGATAATTTAAATCATGAGAACTCATAAGATCATTAAGAGTAATAGTATAAATAGAGGAGAGTATAGTATGTAGCATAGACATGCAAATGTGATATATATGGGTGTATATGTATATATGTATCTCATGTGCTCATTCAAAAATTTTTTCCATGATTCTCCATGGTCTATGGAATAAATTCCAAATTTCTTAGCCTGGCATTCAAAGACTTTGTTAATCTCACCCCAGCTTATATCTCCAGTGTTATTTCCCTCTGTTCTCAAATAGTAACTACTTTCTTCTAGCCAGGCTGATCTATTCATTGTCTCCCTATACACCTTGCTCATTCCTTTCCTCTTTTCCCCTGTCAGAAGTTAACTAAATTAACTCATATTTCTTCTGTAGCTATCTAAAAAGTATCTATCCTACAAGACTTGGTTTAGTGTTAAGTCTAGGGAATTAACTATCTGTTATAATATTGTCTTATCTAATATTTAATTTTTATTAAGTCAAATGATGATATCCAGTTGTTGTAGGCCTGTTAAACTATGGCTTCTGAGATTCATTTCATAGCATCTGGCTTGTGGTTCCTATAACCTCTTATTATGTGTATAAGAATATAGTTTTTACCTCTTAGAATTTTGTAATTACAAATGCATTTACAATTACACTGAGAAACATAAATTAAACAATATTATTTACTATTGAATATATATATGCATATACACACTTATAAATAGTTATATTAACAAGTAAGGCTTTGAGAGGATCTGTGTGTTTTGAAAGTTTGTTTCTGAAGATGTAGGACTAGACATTTTTTCTGATTCCCATGACCTCTCCAGACTCTCCAAAACAGAAATTGTGCATGAAAGATAGAGCAACTTCAACATCTAGAATACAAGAGAAATTTTTTTAAAGCATGAATTGACACTCACTAACACGGAGTTCACCCAGCACACCTCTCCGCCTCTCACAGTATGTGCAGCCAGGCTGCATCAGCCAGGCAGAGTCCCCATCTCTAGCCTACAGAAATTTTCCCTGTTGACCACAGTCCCTCAGGTGCAAAAGCCAGCCAGAGTTCACAACCTTGTAGCACCAGTAGCTACAGAGCATACAACTCTGTAGCTCCAGCAAAGCAAGAGCCAGGGTGGACACCCCTGTAGCAACAATGCTGCAAAGCTCTGAACTGCCAGTCCTGGGCAAAGAACTAAGGAAGAGAAGGAGCAGGACAGGGCTTCAGGATAAGACAGTGTGGTATCTCATGTGCTATGTATCACTCCACCAATCCTGAGGAAAAGAGTACAGCATCTAGTTGGGGCCAGTTCTGACCACTAGGACAGAGACCTAAGCTGGTGAACTATGAATTATTCATCATGGAAGGAGGCTGAGACACTTTGAGATGCAGCTCCTAGGGAAACTGTCATCAGAGAAGATAGTGAGTGATAGGGAAAATGAGGAGGAAAAAAACCCTTAAATTACCAAAAATCTCAAGAAGAAGAAAGCTCGAAGACCTTGAACATAGCTCAGTCAACAGGAAAATCAGTCACAAAAGAAGAAAATAATGGCCTCCAGATCTAAATGTAAAAAGACAGAAATAGTTAATACATCCTTTATTGACCATAATGCAATAAAAATAGAAATTTGTTCAGGGACCACAAACAAAGGATACAAACCCAAATGGAGACTTAACAATGAAATATTAAATAATGAGTGAGTCAAATAACAAATCATAGAAACAATAACTATGTGAGAGAAAATGATAATGAAACAATATATCAAAGTTTCTAGGATACATATAAAGTAGTCCTCAGGGGGAAATCATACCCTTATAAACTTACATTAACAAAATAGGAAAAGAGAGGATTAATGAACTGAATATGCATTTATAAAAATTAGAAAGCAAAAAAAATCAAAAACCTAAAACAAGCAGAAAAGGGGAAATACTAAAAATTAAAGTGGAAATAGATAAATTTTAAAAAAAGAAGTGATAAATAAAACTAAAAACTGTTCTTTAGAAAGACTAATAAAATTAATACACCCTTAAGAATTCTGATTTTTTAAAAAAGAGCAGAAAATCAAATCAATGAAAAAGTAAATGAGCAAGGTGAAATCACAGCAAAACCAGAAGAAATGAAAAGAATAATCAGCATATATCATGCACAGTTATATGCTAACAAAACTGAGAGCATAAAGGAAGTAGAGGAATACCTTCAAAAATATAAAATGTCCAAATTATCAGAAGACTAGAGAGAGATCTTAAATAACTCCATCTCAGAAAATGAAATAGAATTAGCTATAAAGGAGTGACCAAATTTTAAAACTCCTGGTCCTAATGGATTCACAGAAGAATTATATTATACTTTTAAAGAACGGTTAGTACCCATACTTCACAAGTTATTTTCCAAAATTGAGAAAGAAAGCACTCTATCAGAATCCTTTTATGGGACAAATAAAAGTGTTTTTTTTCAATTTATGGAATAAAACAAGCATTTCAGTAACAGAGTACAATAAAAAAAAGATGATTGTACATGGAACTGCAGGTCTACTATGCAAAGTTTGCTATTCCTTTCAAATATGCAACAAAATTATCATGTAAATTTCTTTTTTTTCTTCCCTCCATCAACCTAGATATGACTACTATTAGGCACAAATGGTTATTTATCTATACACACACACACACACACACATATATATATATATACATATATATAAATTATTCTATACCATACTTCTATTTATCAGTTCTTTCTCTGGATGCAGATAGGTCCTTTATAGTGAATTTGGGTATTTAAAATGGACAAAATTTCTTATTCACTCCAAGTTGTTCTTAAAACAATATTGCTGTTCTTGTATACAATGTTCTCTTGGTTCTGCTTGTTTCACTCTTCATTATTTTGTACAAGGCTTTCCATGCTTTTCTAAAATCATTGAGCTCATCATTTCTTATAGCACAGTAGTATTCCATTACAATCATATACTACAACTTTTTCAGCCATGCTCTCCTTGAGAGGCATACCAGAAATGTCCAGTTCTTTGCCAACAGCAAGAGAGCTACTATAAACATTCTAGAACATATAGATTCATTTCCTTTTTCCCTAATCATCTTTGGAAATAGGCCAAGTAGTGGTACTGTAGGGTCAAAAGGTATAGTTAGTTTAATAACTCTTTGGACATAATTCCAGATTGCTTTCCAGAATGGTTGGATCAATTTACAATTCCACAAACAGTGAATTAGTATAACAGATATATTCTTAATTCTTTATATATTCTAAACCAGGAAAAGGTAAAACATAGAAAGAAAACTATAGATCAGTATCATTAATAAATATTGACTTAGATATTTTAAACAAAATCCAGTCAAACAGACTATGGAAATTTATCCAAGAAATCATTCATTATGATCAAGTGGGCCTAATGCTGGGGATGCAAAGATATTTCAACAGTAGGAAAACAATCAACACAATTAATCTTATTAAAAATCTAAGCATCCAAAACCATATGAGCATCTTAATAGATACAAAAAAAACCCTAACTTTGACAAAGTATACTCTTTTATGCTAAAAAAAAAAAAAACTTATAAAGTATATAGACATAGAGTGACCTTTTTAAAAAATATCATAAAAAGCATTTAAAACCAAAAGGAAGCATTATATGCAATGGAGATCCACTAGAACCTTTTCTAAAAGATACTGGTTTGATTGACTAATGTTTAATATGAAGGTATATGTAGAACCTATATCAGATTGCATGCCTCCAGATGGGGGGGGGGGGAGGAAAATAGGAGGGGAGAAAATTTGGAACTCAAAAACTTGTGGAACTGAATGTTATAAACTAAAAGTCAATAAATTTAAAAGAAAAAAAATACTGGGTTGAATCAAGGATGCCCACCCTCTCCATTATTATTTGATATAATTCTGGAAATGCTAGCAATAGCAACAAGACAAAATAAAGAAATTAAAGCAACAAAGATAGATAAAGGGAAGATAAAACCCATCTCAACTGATGGCATTATGATTTACTTGGAAAATTACTAGGGAATCATTTGTCAACCATTACTGAGTTCATTCTAAGATGACAAACAAAACTAAAATAAAAAACTAAACTAAATGACAAACAAAATTAAACTGCATTTATTTCTGCATTATTTCTCTCAAAGCTTGTAGAACATGCATACAGAGATACACATGGAAGGTCATTGTAGACAATGAACCCAAGGATGGACAGACAAAAGGGGATGTTATGTCTTCAGAGCAATTCCCTCTCACCCCTCCCTCCTTTCCTGGCTCAGGATGTGTTGGTTAACCATAATATGAGAAAGGAATTTCTTAAGTGGATAGATTGTAAATACAATATGATAAAAGAATTTCAAGGTCTCAGTTGAAATTATAGACCCAGGATGTCTGTTTCTTCTATCATTAACATGACATAATTTACCATAACACAACATGTGTTTATAGAATACCAAGATAAGAAAAGTCCCATTTTTCAAGACAGTGTCTGGTTCAAAGCATCTTGTCCTTGGTAGTAATAAATAGAAGAATGCCCCTGATCAGTTTCATCTGAGCTTGTAGTTGCTGGCACAGGAAGGAGCATTTTGATTTCACTCAGAGAGCAAAGCAAAGCATATTTATTATGCCAGAGTACACAAAGCATTATGGTAGGTTAAGCTCAGAGTAGACCAAAATGTCTTTCCTCATTGGCCAATCCAGGTTTTAGGCCTTTATCAGGTTTGGGGGGTTTTAAACGGTTTGGGCAGGTATCTACACAGCAAAGATACTAATCGGAATAATAGCTTCAGTAGAGCTACAAGCTATAAAATAGCTCCCCCCAAATCAATAGCATTTCTAATATAATAGTAACAAAACCCAAAAAGCAGTAATAGAAAAGGAAATTTCATTCCATATGACTAAAAATGTATAAAATATCAGGGGATCAACCCCTCAAAGTACACAAAATACTTATGTAGATTCAATTACAAAGTATTCTGTTTTTTTCTTTCTTCAAAGTCTTTAAAGAATTAAGGAACAGCTTCAGTAGCTGGAGGAATATTCAGTGCTCATGGCTTGGCTGTTCTAACATAATAAAAATGATAAAAGCTAAACCAATAAAATTACCAAGAGGATATTTGATATTTGATAACATATTAATAAAATTCATTTGGAAAAACACAGTATCTAGAAAATGCTTAAAAGAAGTGGGGATGAAGGGGGACTATCAGTTCTAAACCTCAAACTATATTATAAAGCAATAGTCATCAAAACCATCTGGTACTGGCTAAAAGAATAGAGAGATAGATAAGTGGAACAGACTAGATAAGAAAGATTCAGAAACAATATAAATCAATAACCCAGTTTTGATAAAGTAGAATATTTAAGTTACTTAGGGAAAAAAATTCATATTTGATAAAAACTGCTCAGAAGACTGAAAAGTAGTCTGGCAGAAATTAAGCTTAGACCAACACCACACTCCACAATACAGTCTAAATGGATGTTATTTGTTGTCCAGTCATTTCAGTTGTGTCCAACTCTTCATGACCCTATTTGGGGTTTTCTTGGCAAAGATACTAGAGTAGTTTGCCATTTCCTTTTCCAGCTTATTTTACAGATGAGGAAACTGAGGCAAACAGGTTTAAGGGACTTGTCTAGAGTCACACTGCTAGTAAGTGTCTAAGGCTAGATTTGAACACAGGTCTTTCTGATTCCAGGTCTGACGCTCTATCGACTGTGTGACCTATGTGCTCTTGCCTCAAAGAATATATGTCCTTAATATTAAAGATTATACTAATAAAAATTAGAAAAAAAGCAGATCATATATCTCATATCTATGGGTAGGAGATGTATTCTTAATCAGACATGAGGTAGAAGTAATTACAAAAGATAAAATAGATAACTTGAATTACCCAAAACTGAAAAACTTCTGCACAGACAACATTAATGCATCTAGGATAAGAAGAGAAATGGTCAAAAGGGAAAATATATTTGTATCAAAATTTTCCAAAGGGTTTGGTATCCAAGATATACAAATAATTAATTTATAAGACTAATACTCCAGTAGATAAATGGTCAAAAGATATGAACCAACAGTTCTCAAAAGAAGAATTACAAAGTATTTGCAACCATATTTAAAATGCTCCAAATCACTAATATTAAGACAAATGCAAATCAAAACAACCCTGAGGTTTTACTTCATACCCTGTCAATTGGCAAAAATGACCCCAAAATGATGACAGCAAATGTTGAAGGGGTTGTCAAAGGATAGACACACTAATACTTTGTTGGTGGAGCTTTCCAGTCATTGGAAAGCAATTTGGAATTATGTAAATAAAGTGACTAAAATTTACATACCCTTTGAACCAGAGACTCAATCACTGGACATATCTCCAAGGAAGCCTCTGATAAGAAAAAAGCCCCCATATACTGCAAATGAATTATGGCAACACTTTTTGTGATACTTAAGAATAAGAACAAAGTGATGCTCATTGATTGGGGAATGGCTAAACAAAGTGTGCTACATGAATGTAATGTAATATTACAGTGCTGTACTGTAAGGAATTAGGTGTGTGATGAACACTGAGAAACATGGAAAGATATTTATTAACTGATGCAGAGTAAACAGAGACAAGAAAACAGTATAAACAATGACTGTAAGAATGTAAATGGAGAAAACAATTATACACCAAAAATTCAAAAGTAAATCTAAAAAGATAAAGATTCAAATGAAGAAAAATTAGGAGACACCTTCAATCTACCCCTTTATAAAGGTGGGAGGTCTACAAGTGTTACACATTGCACATAGTCTTGGACTTTTTCAATGTATCAATCAGTTGTGCTGAATTTTTTTCTCTCTAGAAAAACATTATATTATATAGCATGACTTTCTGGGAGTAGAAGGGAGATGGAAACTTGGGATAACCATAGTAATGTAATAATCAGAAAATAAGAATACAAACTTATTTTAAAAGAGAGTGTATTTCCCTTTCCTTATGGAATCTGAATTAGCTTTCATATTTAGAGATCACAAGAATTTTTTTAAAAATTATCTAAGCACCTCTGCAAACCCTTTGATTCCTTCCTTGTGAGAATAAACCAAAGCATTCTTCTAATAGTTCTCCTGAACTTCCTGGGAAGTTCTGTCTATATTACTGATTTGTATCCTGTAAGTACTCATTGTTCTTTGCTTTTTGCTTTTGTTCTCAAAACTAGCCAAGGTTTTCCTCCTTTTACCAATAATAACCCCATAGAAAAAGTGTCTTTATGGACTTAAAAAGCTCCAAAGCATCAGGCATCATAGGAAAAAATCTTCCTTGTCCCTACTGTTGGCTAACCTTAGGGACATTTCACCACCTTACTCTCATTCAACTATATCATTTCCAAGGATTAAAGATTCCAAAGCATAGATCTGGACACAAAAGTAGCAGAGAACACCCTACCAATCACCAATCACCATGCTTGAACCTCTAAGAAGAAGGAAACTTCTTCAGTACATGTCAGAAATGATACTTTTCCTATAGAAAAAGAGAAAGCTTATTGTTAGATCTGCCACATCACCCCAGTCTGGGGAACTCCTGAAGCATTATCTCATTTTGGACACAGGATTCCACCACCATCTCCATCTGGATGTAAAGAACGTCTTTCTAATAACTTTTTGGACACCTAAATCTTGTGAACATTTCCCTTTCTCCTTCCTAGTATAGAGACAAGGTAACAACAAAATCATTCCTTTAGAAATAAAAGTACTTCCAGTGAAGGATTTGAAATGTCTAAAAATATCTGATCCTCCCTTCCTTATTTCTAAATTCTTTAAACCTCTGAGGTCCTCATCTTAATGGTTTCAGTAAGTCTCTCTAATTTATAGGTAGAATTTGTCTACATTTCTAAAATTGATTTTTTTCTTGTGTAAATGATAATCTGCAAGGAATTAGAGCACTAGAGTTTAGAAGAGGAAGTTTGTTGCCTGAGTGCTGAAAAGCTCTAATTTTTTCATTCTCTCTCCATCTCAATACTAGCAATGCATGGCTGCTTAGAGGCAGTGGAGGTGCTTCTGGAGAGGTAAGCTAACTTCTGTTTGTATATGCCCCACAGTGAAGCACAAGTGGTCTGGGCTAGGTAGTCAGGGTATTATGGAGTAAATTCAACATTTGGAGTAAAAGGACCTGGGTCGAAATCTTGCTTCAGATACTTAATCACTGTGTGACTGAGCAAGTCACTTAAACTCTCAAAGTCCCAGGCAACTCTAATTACCATAAGAGGAAAAACAATTACCTGTCAGAATTGGTGGAAGGAGTTTTTCTAAAGAGGAATTCCCTACACCAGTGAAATCCCATGTCTTAGACCATTCCTCCTTCCTCCCCTCTGCCTCTTCATCAAATTATTTATGGTAATTAAGGGGCAACCAAAATCATTTAAGAGCCTACTCTATGCCAGACACTGCACCAAGCATTGAAGATACAAAGACAAAAGTACAGCAATCCTTGTCTTCAAGTGTTTTACATTATGTTGGGGGAGACATGTACAAATATAAATAGATACAGGGTAATTGAGGAGGGGAGAGACACTAGCAGTTGAGGGAATCAGAAAAGTCTTTATGTAGGTAGCCTATGTATGTTCTAATGATTTTTATCCCAACTGCCATTCTTAACAGACAAGTCAAATTCTTATTACTATATATTTCACCTTCAAAGTCCTAGGGCTACCCCTGAGGAGTGTGAGTAGTCTCTCATGAAATTGGCTCCAGACCTCACTGATATGCTTCTTCCTTTAGATTGTCAGTTGAAAATCATTTAATCAGCCAGTCATAAATAGCTTTTTGGAAAGGGGTATTTACTAAGTTGGTACACAGTTGGTACAAATCATCCTTCCAAAAACATGTAATATGCTCTCCAACAGGTAAGTGTAACATCTGTGAGAAAATGCGCTCCAGCTTAGAGACCATAGGTGGCAAAGGGGTAGCACATAACTCTTGGCTGCTAGAGTCTTTTTCTTCCATTTGTGGACTACTCAAGAAATTCTCCTTAAACATGGTGAATCTATATTTAGTCAACCATTGGTTCCCAGTGCAGACACTGCTGTCAGCTGATCAAGGATACCTTTAGAACACCAAAGGGGATACAAGAAGTCCAACATTCTCCAGATCCTTCAAAGCTAGAAATTCCTTCCCCTTGTCACAGATGGAATGGGAGGGGAGGGAGGGAGACAAGGCTGATCCTGATGCTGGCACCCTATTAGTTTAAGTTTGATACTGGGAAGAAATAAGGCACATAAGAGTCACTGAATAGTTCAAAGTAATTTTACTTCGCTCTAACACAGCAACAAGTATGCTTAACTTATGGAGGGTGGAAGCAGTCCCTTATCTCTATATGGAAGCATATCTGTTCAGCATGTGTGGGTATGGTGATTCTTCAGGCATCCACTAAGTCTTAGGAGCCTGAACCCAAGTGCATAGGACTTTTATGCTCCTAAGTGACGGGAAGCCATCTACACATAGGCCAAAGCTATTAGGAAATTATACCTACCTTGAGCCTTGATGCCACCCCCAGGCTAATCAAGTCCAGACTTTGTTTCTTTTTAGGGTCTAACAGGTGTTACAGGGATAGGAGAGGGGAAGTCTTAGTACGTAATCTTTCCTCTGATAAAAAGGAAAGGAGATCCAGGTAGTTTCTTCTCAGGAATGTGATGGTAAGCCACATCTTCCAATTTCTGGAAAAGGTTCCCATAACTTAATGCATTTATACAGAACCCAAAAGACATAACAAACATGGAACAGTTTGAACAGACCTCTTGCTTGTATGGCTCGATTTTATTTCATCAAATGACTTTCAAAGATTTTCTTTTACTTAGTCTAAGGAATTTTGATGGCAGTTGATTGAGAACTAGTTCTAACCTAATTAATCCTATACTAGCTTACAGAAGGTATCATTTGAACTGAATCTTTAAAGAAACCGGGGGTTCTAATAGTTGCAAGGAAGGAAGTAGAGCATTCCAGGCATGAGTGAAAGCCAGTATAAAAACATGGAAATGAATGTAGCACCAACACAATATTCAACACCAATGGCAGCTATGAATATGCCTCCATAATTCTGAATTGCAAAATATAACAGACTCTCCTTATAGAATAACAGAATCAAAACCTTTATTCAGACACCAGAAAGCCAAGTCCCAATACCAGAAAACTGAATTCATCCATAGCAAGAAAGAAATCTAGATACAATAACACTGCAGAGGGCAACACCATCCCAAAGCCTTCCCACAAACAAACACCAACAAGCCTAGTTATCTCTTTGCCTCTCTCTTCCTCCTTCCATTATAACTCTGTAACTCCTGTAACTCCCAGCTTCTTCTCAGCTCTTCTCCACCCTACAGCAAACTCCTCCCACCATTGGCTTCCATGTGATTATATTCGACCTATTAAGGGGCAGGGGAGATCTTCAAATTACTCTTACCATTACAATGAGGCATAAGGGGTTTTGAGGTGAGAAGATCAGTTTGGCCAGTTCATACAGTATGTGAAGATGAATGTAATATACAATAAACCTGAAGAGGTAGTTTGGAGCCAGATTATAAAGATCTTTAAATGCCAATCAGAAGGTTTTCATCATTGTTCAGTCATTTCAGTTGTATCTGACTCTTTGTGACCTTATTTGGGGTTTTCTTAGCAAAAGATAGTGGTTTGTTATTTCCATCTCCAGCTCATTTTATAGATGAAGAATTGAGGCAAACAGGGTTAAGTGACTTGCCCAAGGTCACATAGCTAGGAAGGATCTGAGGATAGATTTGAATTCAGGAAGTTGAATCTTCCTGAACCCAGGCCCTGCACTCAATCCACTTGGCCACCTAACTGCCCAACAACAACAATAACAAAAGAGTTTATTAAACAGAGGAGTGATATAATCAGACTAGTACTTTAGGAAAATCATGGATGGATTGGAGTGGTCATAGAGCTTAGCAGGGAGACCAGTTAAGGGGTCTTTGCAGTAATTTAGGCCAGAGTTGATAGGACCTAAACTAGAGTCTTGACTATATAAATTAGAGAGCAGGGAATGGACGTGAAAAACATTTTCTAGGTAGAAACTACAAGATATAGCAACTAACTGTATGTATGAGATGAGGGAGAACAAAGAGTTGAGGAAGATACCAGGGTAATTCATGCTCCCCACAAAAATAGGGAAGTTTAGAAGAAGGGTAGTTTTCAGGGCAGATTGAAATACCTATGGAAGATCTAGGTTTGGATATGTTGATGGGAGAGTTAGCTATATAGAGATAATTATTAAATCCGTGGAAACTGTGGAAGGTCCCAGATGAGAGATATAGAGAAAGAGGAAGATCTTGCAAGGATAAAACAGAGGAATATACTATAAAAAATCCACATATATATGTATTATATGTGTGTGTGTGTATATATATATATATATTTGTCTTTTAAAATACAGTCAGTAGAGCACACACACTCAGAAAGGCATATACAGGGAACACCCTGGAGTAGACCATCAAACATTATCTCCTCTTCTCCCTTCTAAATTCCTCTTGACTGGGGTATTTGGCTAAAAATGCAGAGAATAAGAGAGCCCCAGGTAGCTGTAGATAGTTTGCATATCAGATAATCCTCTTGTAGGTGATAAAAAGTTAACTGGATGTTGAGTCTGAAGCTACCATTTTCTCAACTCCTCTCTTTCCTGCTTTGATTCTAGGTGCCAGTATGAGCCAGACAGCAGAGACCAATGTGGCATTACTCCCTTTATGGATGCAATACAGTGTGGCCACATCAACATAGCTCAACTCCTCCTTGAAAAACATAAGGTATGGACACTATTCTATTTCATTATTTTGAGTCTATGAATTCAAGGAAAAAATTGCTAGGCAGGAAAGTCCATGCTAGGAGACTCAACTTTTGACACTATTATGCCAGTCAGAAAGACCATTAAAATGAAGAGCTTACCATAAAATGATCAGGTATGGGATTAGGGGTGCTCGAGACCCCAAAATACCAACACACCAGATCCTGCAGGATGAATTCGACTCAAGTCTTCTCTCAACCAAAGAAAAGCAAAGTTTATTAAAAGTTCGCCATTTTGGGTAGACTCTTAAGGAGTCTCGGTATCTTGTGACACTTGCATTGGGCAAGTTCTAGTCTAGTAGTCTTCTCCTACAAATTTCTTTAGGATATTCATTAAAACACTTTAATTTTCTGTGACATGAAGATGAGTTTTTCATAATTGAGGATGTTACATGGATAAATAAAATCTACATGAAATTCCCAGTCCATCTTTTATATGATAGTTTCAATATCCAGCTAATATTTCATTATTTTTTAAAGAAGTAATCAAATTAAATTGAGTTGCATTTCCATTCCCTTTGGTAATCAATCAACCAACCAGCATTTATTAAGTACCTACTATATATGCCAGGCACTCTGCTAAGCACAGAGAATACAAAAAAGGCAACAAAAAGTCTGCTCTCAAGGCACTCACTCTCTAATGGGAGATACAACATGAAAACAACTATGTACAAGAAATATAGGATAAATTGGAGGTCATCACAAAGGGAAAGTACTAAGATTAAAGAGGCTTCTTATAGGATAGTGGTTCTCAACCTTCCTAATGCTGCGACCCTTTAATACAGTTCCTCATGTTGTGGTGACCCCCAACCATAAAATTATTTTCATTGCTACTTCATAACTGTAATTTTGCTACTGTTATGAACTGTACTGTAAATATCTGATATGCAGGATGTATTTTCATTGTTACAAATTGAACATAACCCACAGGTTGAGAACCACTAATCTAGATCTTTTCATGCTTCTGTATTCATCATATTCATAATCTCTTGCAGCTTGGTACAGTATTCCTTTATATTCATGTTTCATGTTTCATATATCACAGTTTGTTTAACCATTCCCTAATCCATAGGCATCTACTTTGTTTTCAGTTCTTAGCTATTAAAAAAAATGTTTTGCTGCATCTAGGGACTTTCTTATTAACTTTAGCTTTTTTGGCAAAGTAATGGATTCTCTGGACATTATGATCACTTTATTTGCATAATTCTAAATTGCTTTCTAAAATGGTATACCAAGTCATAGCTCCATCACCACAACCCCATCAACATTGACTATCACTATTTTTTTTTGCCATCTTTGCCAGTTTGCACCTCAGGGTTATTTTTATTTTCATTCCTCTTATTACTAATGGAGTATTCTTTCAGATGGTTGTGAATATTTCAGAATTCTTTCAAGAACTGGTTGTTGATATCCTTTGACCACTTATCTACCCACTAAACCAAATGCTTTCCTAAGCATTTATGTGTGAATTTAGTATTTTTTATTCTGTCTACATGTCTTTATAGAAACAGTAATACCACGGTGGATCAAGTACTGAATTTGGAGGCAGGAAAATCTGGGTTCAAATTCTGCTTCAAATGATTATATCATTATTTGCACAGTACTAGAGAAAGCACTTAACCTCTCTCAGGAGATGTGTGTATGTGTATGTGTACATATATATATGTATATGTATATGTACACATATATATGTATATATATATACACACACATCCACATATACATATACATATACAGACACACAAAAATACACACACGTAAATATGCGTATATATATGCATATATATGTATGCATATGTTTATATGTACTTATCTTTTCCTCCACCACCACTCTATTAAAATTTACATTTATTCATCACAAGTAAGAGTCTTCATTCTTTTTATTTGTACCCCCAAAGCCCAGTGCAATGCCTGGTACCTAGTAGGCTCTTAATAAATTGAATAATTGAAATAGGGATAATAATATCTACTTCAGTTTATCTAAAAGGTAGTGATCAAAAGGATGTAAAAGAAGCGAAGAGTTTTTCAACCCACAGTCTGTAAAATCTGTCTTACTTTCTGTAAAATTAACTCCAATTGTGAATAAGGTAAGTTGCAGCCAAGAAGATGTGTGATCAATAGAATCCTCCATAGACAGTTTCTAGTTGTATGACCCTGGCAAGTCATTTAACTTTTCTCATCCTCAGTTTCCTCATCTGTAAAATGGAACTGATAATAATAATAGCACCTACCTTACAGGGTTAGTATGAGAATAAAATAATATTATGTAAAGCACCTTGCAAACCTTAAAGCATTATACAAATTCTAGCAGTTGTAGTACTATTATTAACAAACCCATCCACTTCTGTACTCTAATTTTCTTTTGAAATCATTGTTATTCTCTCTTGTCTTTTTTCCACCCGATAGGCTTGTTTCACAGCCAAGGATATCCTAGGTGCCCAAGCTTTACACAAGGCAGCAGTCACTGGTCAAGATAAAGCTATTCGATTCCTAGTGTCTGATCTTGGTGTTGGAGTTGAAGAGAGAGTAACATCAACACAATACACAGCCCTCCACTATGCAGCTAAGGTTGGTTTTATTTTGTAATAGTATTCCTGTCCCTATTCTGACTTGTTAGCCAGCTGCCTCACTGGATAATTTTTAGCAAGTCATTTGTGTGGGTTGGTTTGTCAAAATCACCTGTGGTACAACTCCTAAAGCAGATGAGTTCTTTTTTTTTTTTTGGAAGGGGGAAGGCAAGGCAATTGGGGTTAAGTGAGTTGCACAAGGTCACACAGCTAGTAGGTGTCAAGTGTGTGAAGGTCAGATTTGAACTCAGGTGCTCCCGACCCCAGGGCTGGTGCTGTATTCATTGTGCTGCCTAGCTGCCCCATCAGATGAGTTCTGAATAGTAATCCTTCTGAAATTAAGTAGACCATAAAGTAGAAACCTGCCCTCTAAGGGTGAGACTCCATTGTTTTCTCACATTTAAAAGTAATTATTTTTGTTAGGTGAGAACATCTCTTGAATAATGAGAATCAAGCAAGAAGAACCTTTTTTTAAAAAAAATGCAAGGGTCTGGAAGAAGAGGAAACTCAGACCGAGAGTTATAGCATGTCCAACATCACACAGAGGCAGGACTGGAATTTGAATGAAGGTTCTCAGGCTCTCCATCCAGCATTTTTCCACTACACTATACTGCTCCTAGAGATAAAGAAATTAAAATGCTTATTGATTGGTGGAAATTAATTTGTCTAAATAGTTTATGTATCATAATATATAAATTCATATTCTTTTAACATCCTACCCCCCATTCTCATGTATGATAGGTAATATTTTTAAAATGTTTTAATCTTAAAAAAGCCATTACATTCATGAGATACCTGGTTTCTACATTTTTTTAAATAGTGTAATTTGGATCTGTGAAGACTCATATGAGTTGTACTCAATAGACTCTCCTTATGTATCATACATGAGATTGGAGGGTAGGGTAGTAAAAGAGTATGAATTTATATATTATGATCCATAAACTATTTAGACAAATTAATTTCCACCAATCAATAAGCATTTTAATTTTCTTACCTCTAGGAGCAGTATAGTGTAATAGAAAAAGTGCTGCATTTAGAGTTTGAAGACCTTCATTCAAATTCCAGTCCTGCCTCTGTGTGACTTTGAACACACTGTGACTCTTGGCCTCAGTTTACTTATCTGTAAAATGACAGGGTTGAACTAGACGGCTGAGGACCTGTCCAACTCAAAATCTATAATCTTATGAGCCTCCCATCAAGCTTTAAAGACTGTGTTCTGCTCACCAGTTACAGAGATGAAACTACTGATACACCAGTACTAATGCCTGTGCTTTGAATTATTTTTCAAGTTACAGTGATGAATTTGCACTGATTGATACACATTCTCATGTCCAGTCACCTTCATGACCAAGGACATGTTTATATACAAAGTTATAGCCCCTAGGACTATGAGTATGGTCTGTGGTCACAGAATGAAACCAATGTCACGGGCCTATCAGGGAACTGAACTGAACCCATGACCTTAGCCTCAGTGTCATAACACACTAGATAACTGAACTAATCAGCCACAGATAAAAAATTTATGAGTTACTTAAGTGATCTCATAATACTATATACAACCAATTGGTTTGGGACTTTTTGATGCTATGTACTACATTTTCACAGTCTCTTTTAATTTATCACTCCTCCCTGTTTCCATGAAACCTGCAATTAAGATTGTCACAAGTGTGGAAGGTAGAACAATTTAACTGGACTATGTACTACAGATAAACTCTGGGAGTTCCATTAACACCAGGATTGCAGAAGAGGAGGTACTTAAAACTATGTTTGCACAATGTCCATGTTGTTATATAGTTGTTAAATTGGCCCCTATTTTATGAGATTCACATAACGATACAGAAGTGAATAGCTGTCAGGTGCTAGGAAGCTTATATCTATAGTGGTCAGGGTTTCTTTCCTATTTTCCTGTGATATATTCACAAATGAAAATTATATAAAACCAAATGGTATTAGTAAAGAGATGTCAAAAAAAGAAATACTTGGCATATTAGAATATATTTTTAAGACCTGATTTCAACTCCACATTAATGTAATTTATGTATTTAATAAATCAGGAAGGACATACAAATACAGTAAAGACTCTCTTGTCTTTGGGAGCTGACCTTGAGTCTAAAGATGGAAGAAATAGATCAGGTAAGAATTTATGTCACTGATCCTCAATATAAACAAACCTTGTAAAATATTTGTAAACTGAATGTGGATTTTATTTGAGTTTCATATTAAATACTTGCTCCAAATAATCTGCAAATTCATTGATACAAATATTCCTCCAATGGTGCAAATTGTAACACTGAACCTTAGTAGATAGTTCATCACCTAGTGACTGGGAAGAGTGATGACCTTTTGAAATTTAGCTGGACTAAAACACTGTGGCTATCATCAGGTTCATGCCCAAAGCATTTACAGCTTGATAGCACTTGATAAAACTTGTCAGTTCCTACCTTAACTGACATACACTTTGAGAAAACTTAGGCACAATGATAAAGTAGCAGAGTAACATTTTAGGAAGATTACATTTCATTAATTAAGCATAAGGCCTGCATCTGTAATTTCATTTGGTAAGAGAACTTCTGGGCAAGGAATCACCCTCTACCAAAGAAGATCTGCATCTTCCTTGCAATTTATTGTCATAGTTATCTGGAGCAGAGGTGTCAAACTTGCTTGCGGGCAAGCAGCCTCAAAACTCTCAATTGTGGAAGAACCAAACTAAAATGTAGTTGGGAAACCTTTAAAAAATAAAAATATAATGCAACATAGATAATGTTAATTTGTGGTGTTCTAAATCAATATGCATCAGGCAGGCATCCATTCCTTTTTGAATTTGACACTACTGGTCTCTCAGAGTTTCCCAAAATGGGCAATACTGTGGGGAGGGAGGTGTCAGGGGCCTGGAACAATCCAGGGGGGCAGTAGTAGCCTCAGATGCAATTGAGAGAGGCATTGAATAAAAAGAAAGGGACAGTGGAAACATAAGAAAAAAAGAGAAGATAAGAACTTTTGAAAAACCATTTGTACATCTTTTTATCTGTTGTGTAACAGAGTTAAAGTCATTGTGATTACATTATTTTCCATATAAACACACAAATACAAGTTATAACTGATTAGTATTTAAGTCCACTGACAGGTCTTAACAAGCAAGTGTTGGCAGGCAAGCATGTTGCACAGTGTTGGGAAGTGCATCAGCAGAAGTACATGCCTTTAATGACTTGTTTAAAATACAAACTATAGGGGTGGCTAGGTGGCACAGTGAATAGAGCACTGGCCCTGAAGTCAGGAGAACTTGAATTCAAATCTGGTCTCACACACCTGACACTTACTAGCCATATGACTTTGGGCAAGTCACTTAACCCCAATTACCCTCCCAAAAAAAAACGGCAAAAAAAAAAAGTTAAAATACAAACATGACACAATATTGTGCCATCAAAATTTCAATGCAGGTTTCAATGCAGGGGGAAAACCCACAAATTTAGAATAAATTATTAAATTTAAGACGTCATTTAAAAATATTTTATACTTTTTTAAATGACACAAACTTAAAAAAAAAAGTTAAAGGGTTAAGGAAAGTAAATTTTCAGGGGGGTACAGTGAGTAATTTTTTTTTTTTGCCAAATAAGTTTGGGAACTTCTGGTCTAGAGCACCAATAGATTGCCCAGAGAGCAGATGTGAAAGATGAGAAGTGAAATTAGATCTGCCTAGACCACTTTCTACTATGTCTTACTAGATTAGTCTTCTAAAAAATGAGACAATTTATTCCATTAACAAAACTAAATAGTGACTTCTTTGGACCCCAGCCAATTCTTAATCATACCAGCCAATCCATGTATGTATGTCTTGTCTTTAGATCGATAGGTTAATCATTCAGTTAGTCAAAAAAAGTTTATTAAGTACCTTCTGTGTACCAGGCCCTGGGGATACAAAGAAGGCAAAAAAAACCATCCTTGTTTTCAAGAAGCTCACAATCTAAGGGAGAAGACAACTTGCAAAAAGAGTAGATATATATTAGAAATATAAATAGAATATATACAGGATAAATAGTAAATAATCTCAGAGAGAATAAAAAATAAGAAGGACAAATTGATAAAGAACTCTAAAGTTTGCAAACAACTTTACAAATATTATATTATTTTATCTTAACAACTACCCTGGGAAGTACGTGTTATTATTATTCCCTGTTTCAGATAAGGAAACAGACTGAGAAAGGTTAAGTGACTTACCAAGGGACACATACGTGAGAAGTATCTGAGGAAAGATTTGAACTCAGGTCTTCTTGACTTCAGGCTCAGCATTCTATCTACTATTCCACCTAAGGAGGAGTGGGAAAAGCTTCTTGTAGCAGGTGGGACTTTAATTGAGACTAGAAGGAAGTCAGGGAAGCAAGGAGGCAGAAATGAGGTGAGAAAGAGTTCCAAGTATGAGTGCCAACCAATGAAAATGCCTAGAGATGGAGATGGAGTGTCCTGTGAGAAAAGCAGCAAAGAGGCTAGTGTCACCAGATTGAAGGGTAAGTGGAGGGGAGTAAGGGGAAAGGTAGGTAAGGGGTAAGGGTCAAGTTTGAAGGGTATTAAAAGCCAAACAGAGGATCTTATATTTGATCCTACAAAGGAGCCAATGGAGCTCTTTAAACATGGTGTGACGTGGTCAGACTTGTTCTTTAGGAAGATCAATGCTATCAAGCTGAGTGGAGGATGGATTGGGTAGCAAGGGACTTGTGCTGGGCAGACCCTACCAATGACTTCAGGTTATTGCAATAATGCAGGCATGAGGCGATAAGGGCCTCCAGAAGGGTGGTAGTAGTATCAGAGGAGAGAAAGGGTTATATGTGTGTGTGAATCCCCGTGGATTCAATGATCATTTCTATGCAGATGATTCTCAGTTTTATTTGAAGTGTCCTAACCTCTCTCCATTCTGCACTCTCACATCTCCAGTTATCTATTACATAACTTGAATTGGATGTCCTTATAGACATCTTCAACACAACATGTCCAAAACCAAATTATCTTTCTCCCTAGACCAGGGGTGGGGAACCTGCAGTCTCAAGGCCACATGGGGCCTTCTAGGTCTATGGGTACAGCCTTTTGACTGAGAAGAAGTTTTACAGAACAAATCCTTTTATTAAGGGGAATTGTTCTATAAAGTTTGGATTCAGTCAAAGGGCCATACTTGAGGACCTGGAGGGCCATATGTGGCCTCAAGGCTGCAGGTTCCCCACTCCTGCAAACCCTCGCCTTTTCTTAACATCCATATTGCTGTCTAGGCTACCACCACATTCAAGCTTACAACCTAGGTATCATCTTCAATTTCTTATTCTTTCACACATATACCCAAAATCAATTAAGTCAAGTCCTTTTGCCTCCATCTTAGGGAGGTATGTATGTACATGTGTGTATACATAAACATATACACATATATATTTATAAAATCTATTCCCTATTATAGATATATATTATACATATATAAGAATGTATCTCAAATATATTATAGATATATATAGATAGATTATAGCTATAACCAGCATAGACTATGTGTGTATTATGTATATATATGCATGTTATGTATGTCTGTACATATATAATATGTATATTTACATATATTCTTTTGGAGGAGAAAGATAATGAGTTCAGTTTTGGACATGTTGAGTTGAAGATGTCTACAGGACAGCCAGTTCAAGACATCTAATAGACAGTTGAAGATGTGAGAATGTGGTTCTGGAGAGAGGTTAGGGCTGTTCAAATAAATTCAGTCATCATCTGCATAGAAATGATAATTGAATCCATGGGAATTGATGATATCATCAAGTGAAATATTAGAGAGGGAGAGGAAAAGAGGGCTCAGGATAGAGCCTCAGGGGACACTTATGGTTAATGGGCATGATCTGGATGAAGATCTAGTGAAGGAGACTGAGAAGGAATGGTTGGACAGGTAAGAGACAAGTAAGAACCAGGGGAAAGAAGCATTATGAAAACCTAGAGAAAAGTGATTATCAGGGAGAAGTGGGTGATCAGCAGAGACTGCAGAGAGGCTAAGAAGACTGATAAAAGACCATTGAGTAAGAGGTCATGGGTAACTTTGGAGAGAACAGTTTTGATGGAATGATGAGGTTTGAAGCCACACTGCAGAGAATTAAGCAGAGAGTGAGGAGAGGAAGTGAAGGCATCAAGTGTAGATAGCCTTTTCAAGGAGTTTAACCCCAAAGGGAAAAGAGACATAGAACAGTAGCTAGCAAGGAGGGATGGATCAAGTGAGAGTCGATGGAGGCTGAGGGAGTCCTAGGTATTTGTCAGCAGTAGAGAAGGAGACAGAAGATAGACTGAAGATGGAGGGGGCAGTGTAGTAGAGAAGATGGAATGGGATGGGATCACTTGTTCAAGTCAATTGTTTTGCCTGGTCAAGAAGGGCAAGAAGCTCATGACCTGCACAACTTGGCAGGCAGGGCCCAAAATTAACTAAACTATGGCTAAACTTCTTCAGGCTGGAAATAGGTAAGAGACAGACCGATGATGGGTGGTCACACAGGTCGTGTGACAAACTGGAGAGAGTACACGATGGTAAGCCTACATTTTCCCCAGGCCACCCAAAATTCTTTTTTGGGCGAGAGGCCTACGGGCTGTATGTTGTGAGGCCTGCTTTAAATGGAAAGAAAGGAAAGAAAAAGCAAGTCTTCTCATGAGACAGAGGTTAAGGGAGAGAAAGTGGTGGAAGGTACACAAATGATCTATGATACAGAGGAGGCAGGAAAAGGGAGCTCTTGGAGAACAGCTTCAGTTCTTTCAGTGAAATATGAGACCGAGTGGGAAGAGAGGGACCATGAGAGGTTTGAGAAGAGATGAAAAGGTCTGTAAGAGCTGCTGTGGAAAGTGGGATGGTGCATCTGTTAGGAAGGTGTAAAATAATCACCTTGCCACAGTTAGGGTCCAGTTGAGATTATGTCACATAAATTATCAGCACAGTTTTGTGATTTTCTCCATCCTCATTCAGCAGCATGATTAGGAGGGAACACAGTGGATGTTGGGAGGCTTGACAGGGCAAGGGTTTCAATAGGCCAAGGGCACAAAGGCCTCAGGAGAAGAAGACAATGTAGAGTTGAACTGGTTCATCAAGGGGTTAGGATCTGGAAGGAAGGAGAATGTAGCCAGTGCACTAGTGATGGCCTGGGAAAGAACTGAGGGGTCAAAGAATTAAAGATCACAGTGAGGATGGAGAATAGGCTTTGGGGTTGCAAGTCAGAGGACAAGGTGGAATGGCATGAGATTATGATCAGATGAAGGAATTTCATAGTTCGTGATGTGAAAGTAGTGCATTTGTGAGAGGATAAAAATCAAGGATATGATTATTTCCAGGTGTGGCTTTGGCGGAACAGAGTAGTAGGTCATGAGAAATGAGGAAGTTGAGGAACTGGGAGTTTAAGCATATATTTGGGTATGTATCTACAGTGTGTCTAGAAGCTGTGTATTTCGCTCTAAATCTTTAAATGTGGGCCCCTGGAAGTCATTTCAGAGCTAATTCACCAGAATGGGATAGCTCAGAATTTATTTTGTTTCATGTCAACAAACTCCTATGGGGAGTTGATACTTTTTCCTATGTAGAATTCATTAGACTTTTAAAAGCCTTTCTTCCTATTTAAAGCAGGCCTCACAGGTTTTCCATTTAAAGCAGGTCTCTTGCCCACCAAATGAATGGTTTGGAAAAAATGTGGGGTTACCACTGTGCACTCTCTCCTGTTTGTCATATGACCTGCAGCAACCACCCATTGTCACTCCGTCTCTAGTCTAACCTATCTGCAGCCTGAAGAAGTTTAGCTTTAGTTCAGTTAATTTTGGCCCCTACCTAGTGCCAAGTTGTGTAGGTCTGATTTAAAGCACATCTTAGTGATGCATTGGGGAGGGTGTGGTGATGAACTTTTGAAAGTATACATTGTAGACTACTGGAATGGATCAAAAATAGCTTGTAGATAATTGCTTTAAACGGAGTTAATCTATTCACAAGTTTAAGACGGCTTTTGTACTAAGTTCATTTTGATCATCTCTTCCCTCAGCCTTGCACCTAGCTTGTGCAGGTCAACATTTGGCGTGCATTGCGTTTCTCCTCCAGTGTGGACTAACAGACTCTCCAGACATCACAGGGACCCTGGCTCGAGACCTCATAAAAAAACAAGACATTCTTTATTACTTTGACCAAAAAATGGCACGACCCACAAATCTTATTTAAAGAAGAAATATTTAAGCAGCAGTGTTTCTAGCTTTCTTGATAATTTCTTGGTTAATATGACATTATGACATATGACTATTGAATTTGGACATCATTGGGTGCTCCTCTGCTACACCTGACTAAGAATGTCTTGCTCATCAGGAGACAACATCCAGGTACTGGATTAACCTCTGCATCAGTTGTATACCAACCTCTGTTAAGGACATGTGAGATCCTGACCCAGCATGTACCTCTTGCTTTCTCGGCTTTTGAAGGTGATACAGTAACTTATCCTGCTTCTGGAGGAGTTTCTTTGAGAGGAGTTTGAATTTGCTCTTGAAGGAACCTCTTGACTACTCAGAGAAAGGTATAAAAGTATTATATTATGGATGGAGTTAAGCGTTATTAAAATCTACATTACACCTAAAATTTACTTTAGGCTTGAGTGGTGAGAATCAGCTCTTTGGTTTGATTTATTTCATAGATCTATTTGTTTTTGCACTGGTACAATTTTTGGTTTTATTTTTGGAAAGGAAATATCTATAAGCTGTTTACATGTGTAAGGGGGAGCTTCACAACCCCCACCCCAATTAATGTAATTATAGAAGGCCTAGAAATCTCTGTTGAATTAATAGAAAGTGGAAACTAAATGTGAACATGTCCTCAGTCAATCTGGGAGGAGTTGAATACTTTGATCATTGGATAAAATAGGATTATGATATTCACACAGAAAAGGTCTTGAGATTGATTAAAATAATCAGACACTTCTGCAATGCAGTTTAGAATAGAGAATTCTAGCAGGAATATTCCAGCAGCAGGCCAGTCTACAGTAGTTGAGGGGACTTCCCTGTGGGGGGAGGGCAAAGGATCAAGTTCTCTCTTCTCCTTCCTCCCCCTCTTAATCAGGGATGATCTTATGAACTCTGAAAGGTCAGAAGATTTAGACTTCCCATGAAGTTCATAGCAGTGTCCCTGAGCAACAGTGGCAGACGGCAGTTTCTCTGTTGGGAGCTGAGAGACATTCCCACATATCAAGAAAAGGCAACTTCAAGATTCTGAAGGAATCAGAGTCCAGCAGAGAGCTATTGCTAAAGGATGCTTCATGAGGACTGTGGGGAGCCGATTATGGGGAGCCCTGCTGTCCCGCAGCAAGGCTGAGAAAGAGTGGGAGCCCTGTCGTCCCCATACAGGTCTGAGAAAGAATCACCGATCCAGAGGTACTATCGAATACATAAAAGAGAGACGGGAACTCTCCTTTATTACCCTGCGGCCAGGCTTTTATGAGGCGCTTCTTCATTGCTTTCCCCTGCAGACATTGTGTACTTCTTTGTCCCAAGCCGTGGGACATAAATTCAGCCCTTTGTGATGATTTGATAGTCGTCTGACTTTTAATCCTGGCTTTCGCTTTTACTTGATTTGGGCTTCACTGTCAAACTTCCTTCTCAATCAATATGATAACAGGGTTACTAATGTCCTCTTAATTGTCAAATCTAATGGTCTTTTCTCAGTCATCATCCTTTTCAGCTCATCTCTTTTGACAGCTGTATACTATTTGACATTGCTGACCACCCTCTTCCCCTGGGTTTTTTCACCTTTCTGGGTTTGATCATAGGTTACTAAATAACTCTTAATTGCCAAATATAATTGCATTTTTCCCTTTCCTCATATTTCTCAACTTCTTTGCTACTTTTGATACTGCTGTCTACATTCTTCTCAAGATACTCTTTCCCCTCTGGGTTTTCATGACATTATTCTCTGGTTCTCCTACATGACAGCTCCTTCTTAGTCTCCTTTACTGGATTATTAGCATATCACATTCCCTAACTGAGGATCTAGAACAGTCCTGCACAACCTGTGGCCCTTGGGCCACTTGTGGTATGGCAAAGGATTTCGGGTGACCCACGAAAAATGTAGAGGAAAACATCCTCTACATTTTTCCCGGGCCACCCAAAATCCTTTGGTGTACCCATAGGCCATAAGTGGCCCACTGGTCACAGGTTATGCAGGCCTGCTCTAGAGCAGAGGTTCCCAAAGTGGGCAATATCGCACCATGGGTAGCTCTGGAACAATCCAGGAGGACTGTAGTCGCCAGTGGGGGAGAGCTGAATAAAAAGAAGGGGACAATGGAAGCACAAGAAGAGAACATTTTGAAAAATTGTACGTGTTTCATCTGTTGTATAATAGAGTTAAAGTCATAGTGATTATTTTCCAAATAAAAGTACAAAACCCAAATTAGAACTGGTGGTCGCGTCCGCCAACAACTCTTAACAAGGAAATGTTGCCAAGCCAGCACCTGCATGCATTAGCAGGAAGATGTGTGTTGTTAATGAATGACTCGTTTACAATACAATAGCATATGATTACATGACAGTATTGCATCATCAAAATTTCAATGCAAGAAACAACCCACAAATTTACAATAAATTATTAAATTTAAGATGCATCATTTTTTAAAAAAATATTTTTTTGAAAAGATGTAAATTTTTTAAAAATTTAAAGTTAAAGAAAGTAAATTTTGGGGGGAAAGCTGAGTAATTTTTTTTAAAAGGGGGCAGTAGGTCAAATAAATTTGGGAACCTCTGGTCTAGAGGATCTGTCCTGCATCCTCTTCTCTCCTTCATCTATACTCTGAATGACCTTACTAGCTCCAGAGGATGTAATTAACAGCTAAATGTAGATGACTCAGAGATCTGTATATCCAGTCTCAATCTCTTGCCAGAGTTTCTATCTCACTTCATTTGCCTATTGGGCATTTCAAAGTGAAGGTCTTAGAAACATTTCAAACCAACAAGTCCAAAACAGAACTCATTATCTGTATGATAGATAACTCATATTCCCCTTAAACCCACCTCTTCTCTAAACTTCTGTATTCTTGTCAGAACTGCCACCATTCCTTCTCCCAGATTTATAAATTGTCATTATTCTCAACCCTTCACACTGTTACCCCACATATGTTATATCATGGTCCCACTTGTCATTGCATTGGAATAGTTTCTGGTTTTGTGTTTAGAAAGGAAATGTCTGTTAACTGGGAGTATTTCATAACCCCCACACCAATTAAGGTAATAACAGATAGCCAAATCATTAGCTAGAGTTTAATATTTCTACCTCCATAATGTTTCCATCTCTATTCACACAGCTACCACTTTAGTTTAAGACTTCACATCTTGCAGAGATTATTGCAACAACCTCATAATTGGTCTCCCTGCTTCAAGTCTTTCACCATCCCAGTCTGTCCTACGCACTACTTCCAAAATTATTTTCCTTAAGTACATATCTGACCATGTTACTACCCTACTTGACCAACTCCAGTAGCTACCTATTGCCTCCAGAATGAAATATATAAACTCCTCTCTGCCTTTTAAAGCCTATCCCCAACCTGGCCTCAGTCCTATCTTTACAAGATAACATCATCTGATCACACATCTTTCCCCTTCTTGTACTTGGCAGTTGTGCCAAATTAGACTTTTATCTTTTCCACAACCAAAACACTATCTCTCTTGCCTTTGTATTGGCCATTCCCTATCTACTGCTCCCTCCTCACCTCTGCTTCATAGAATACCTCTTCCTTCAAGATACAGCTCAGGTATTGCCTTCTACATGAAAACTTTGCTGATCCTTACCCCCACCCCTCACTATTAATTCCTAATAGAAATAGACTGCTTCCCAAAGTACCTTGTACTAAATTAATTTTTTTCTTTTCTTCATATTTATATGCATTTATATATGTGCTTTTTGTCTTCCCCATTATAATATAAGCTCCATTAAAAGGAAAGCAAGAAAGTGGAAAAAATTGTATAGAAAGTTTTTCTGTTAAAGGCCTCATTTCTCAAACATATAGGGAACTGAACCAAATGTATAGAAATAAAGGCCATTCCCCAGTTTATAAATGCTCAAAGGATATGAACAGGCAGTTTTCAGAAGAAGAAATCAAAGCTATTAACACTCACATGAAATAATACCCGAAATCACTATTCATTAGAGAAATGCAAATCAAAAAAGCTCTCATACCTGTCATATTGGCTAATAGAATAGAAAAGAAAAATGACAGATGTTGGAGGCTATGTGGGAAAATTGGGACTCTAATGCATTGTTGATAGAGTTGTGAACTGATCCAACCATTCTAGAGAGCAATTTGGAACTATACCCAAAGGGTCAAAGTCATTCTTTAAGCCAGCAATACTGGGTCTGTATTCCAAAGAGATTTTTTGAAAAAGAAAAAGAAAAAGACCCATATATACAAAAATATTTATAGCAGTTCTTTTTGTGGTGGCAAAGAATTGGAAATGACAAAGATGCCTATCAATTGGGGAACGACTTAACAAGTTGTAATATATGATTATGATAGCATATTATTGTGCTATAAGAAATGTTAAGGACAATGATTTCAGAAAAACCTGGAAAGACTCATAACAAACTGTTGCAGAGTGAAATAAGTAGAACCAGAAGAACACTGTACATAGTAACAGCAATATTGTACAGTAATCAACTGTGAATGACTTTCCTATTCTCAGAAATGCAAAGATCCAAGAAATTCCAGAAGACTTATGATGAAAAATGCTATCTACCTCTAGAGAAAGAACTTATGAACTCTGAATGCAAAGTGAAGTATACTTTTTTCACTTATTTTTCTTGCTTTTTTTTGCAACATGGCTCGTATGGAAATGTTTTGTATGACTTCACATGTATAATTGATATATTGCTTGCCTTCTCAATGGGTGAGGGAGTTCTGGAGGGAGGAACCGAATTTGGAACTCAAAATTTTTTAAATTAATGTTAAAAATTAATTTAAAATAACAACATAAGCTTCTTCTTCTCCATTCATTCTGATGATGAATGCATTATCCTACCCTGATAGACAAGTAATGGAAGATGCAGAATAATATGTACATTTTCAAATACTACCAATATGGGAATTTGTTTTCCTTTACTACTCATATTCATTACCAGGATGCCAAAATATTCTTAACCTAAAGCTGAGAATGAGTAGTTTAAGATCACTATTTCTGATCCTTAATTGCATGATTGGAAGTGAGTGAGAGTAATTTTCTTTACCCTTTCAATGGCCTCACCTTTCAGGTGTATTCTCCTCAGTTCCCCTTGATTAAGTAGAGTATATTAGCTAATGATTTAGGTCATATTGAATTAATAATAATAGTAATAGCTAACATTTATAGAGTGCCTACTGTGTACCAGGTACTGTGCTAAACACTTTACAAATATCTCATTTTACCGTGACAGCAATGCTGGGAGAAGGGTACTATTATTATCTCCATTTTATAGATGAGTAAACTGAGGCAAACAGAGGTTAAGTGATTTGCCCAGGATAACCCAACTAATAATTGTCTGAGGCCTGATTTGAACTCAGGTCTTTCCAATTCCGAGCCTAGAAAATTTCATGGACAAATTCCACAGGATTATGTAGAATCAAACACAATTGAACAACAAAAAAATTATAGACTTGTTTAGTAGTAGAATTCTGTGTTTTTTCTGCTAAATAACAAAAAGAAAGACTGTAAAAATATGAACATACTATGCAATCCTCTCTAGTGATAGCCAAATCACATCTTCCTACATCTGTTTTGATTTGATTTGAGGCTATGAACAATGAAAGAACAAAGAGGCAAGGAACTGAGGGTGGAGAACAGTGCTTTACTTGTTGAACTGGTTTAATTATTGAATCAAAACTACAAAGAGAGTAAAGTGAGACTAAACCATGGGTGATGGACTGAGAGGTATACATAGGAAAGGAACTGGAACTGTGATTTCATTTGTATGGGGAATTCCCAGGTTAGGAAATGACCTTTACCAATGCCAGTTAACACCTTCTCTGCAATGAATGAATGAATGAAGCATAAATGAACATTTACTATGTGCTAAACATAGTACAAAACCTGAGGTTTCAAATAGAAAAATCCAGACATGTACTTGTTTTCAAAGAGCTCTCACTCCAATTATGAGAGAAAACGTGTAACAGTAAGTTCTGCTGCTGAGTAGATGGCGAGGCCCAGGAGTATTTAGGCTATCTAAGGTCAAATGACAGTGCCAGGGACTGCAAGACATAGACACCGGGCAGATAGTAAGGCCTGGAGGTCTATAGAAGGCAATGAATGGCAGGGCAGATAATAAAACTCAGTTTTATTCTATCTGACTGCAAAGAATCCATCCGATCTCTCCATCTCATCCAAGCCCTGTTAAATATCCTGGACTGGTTCTTGGCAGTCTGGCTGGGGGAGGGGTCAAAGGACATAGACAGGTCTTCCTACCACCCTGTTTTCCTAGACAATGAGGAGCAGGAGTGAGGGGAGATCGCTGGGGACTTGGTCTGTCTCTACCTGTCCCAAATGGATTTTTTTATAGTCTTAGATAGACAGAACATTGAGAGATTAAATGAGTTGACCGGAGTCACATAGCCAATGTGTGTCCAAAGTGAGACTTTAACCCAGGTTTTCCTTCCTTCAGGATGATTCCCTATGCATTCTGTCATGTTGTCTTCCAAGTGAAAGACTGGCATTTGAGTTGGGAGTCAGGCAGTGGTACAGGTCGAAAGGCAGGAAAGCAATTAAAATAGACTAGGAGATGGTAGGTCAAAGAAACTAATAATTGTTTAGAAAAATTGTGTTCCCAGTTATTTTATGTTGCAGTTCTGAAACTTTTTGTTAATTTTAGATGCCCTCCCCCAAGAAATATGTAGAGTAATGAATCAAAATGTAAATATCAGAAAATAGTAATAGTTGGAGTTTCTATGGCATTTTAATGTTTGCAAAGAGCTTTATATAGATGGTCTCATTTGATCTCCAGAGCCACGTGAGGTAGGTGCTATTATTTCCTCAATTGCGTAGATGAGAAAACTGAAACTGAGAGAAGTTAAGTGATTTGACCAAGGTCATACAGCTAGTAAGTGAATCAAATACGAGGACTCTCCATAGAAAGAATGGACGTTGCGCCTCTACGTTACTAGAAGTTAAGTTGCCTTTGACACATGTATGTTACAGGTATGCCTCACAGTTTTGTGTGTATTATAGGGGGAATGTTTTGCAACTATTCTTGCTATACAATTTAAGTAAACGTCTTTGCTAAGAGCTCATTGAATCCATTAACTCCACTGATGGGATTCATGAGCATAATAGCATAGACTGTAGCATCACCCCTTGAACCTAAGATGCCTTTCTGGAGATCCAAACCACAAATAAGTACAAGTTGTGGTAGTAAACTAGAAAGAGGGGCTGCATTTGCCACTATTCTAACTTATTGGGAGGAATAAATGCCGATGCTGTCATCTGTATAAGGAAACTGTAGAAAATTCTTCCATCAATTCAATGCAGATCAGCAACTCATTTGTATCTTATAAGTCATGGAGTGATCTGAGTGTTGAGAGTTAGGTGATTTGCCCATGGTCACAGCTAGCATGGGTTAGAAGCATGATTTAATCCAGCCTTCTATTCATGTTACTATTAACTATTTATATTTTAACTATTCATATTATTATTCATAAAATACAATGACTTCAACTGACACACAATTCCTCCATTTAGTTTGTCTGGGAAGAGACTTTTTGGCTTATTTCTTTTCTTATTTCTTATTTTATTTGGAGAAACAAAAGATCAAGAAAGGCTAATCAATGAAAAATAAAAAGGAAAGTAAGGAAGCCTACCATTAGGATCTCAAACTCTATTTCGGAGTTGTAGTGACCGAAACAATTTGGTGCTATAATTCAGAAAGAGGGGCAAGAAATAAAGGGGCTGATCAGGGCAACAGATTGGGCGTACAATATACAGAACCGAATGATCATAGTACCCTGGTATTTATAAACCCAGAGATATCACAGCAAGAACTCTTCTCTGACAAAAACGGCTGGGAAAACTGGAAAGTCATCTGACAGAAACTAGGCATAGACCAACATCTCAAACTGTACAAGATAAGCTTAAAGTGGGCACATCATTTAGACATTAAAGGTGACATCACAAGCAAAGTGGTAGAACGTGGATGAAATTACCTGTGAGTTCTATAGACAAAGGAAGAGTTAATGAACAAACAAGAGAGAGAGATTCACAGGAAGTTAAATGGATAATATTTATTATATAAAATTTAAAAGTTTTTTGCATAAACAAAATCAATACAGCTAAAATTAGTAGAAAAGTAGGAAACTGGAGAAAACTTTTTGCAGTATATTTCTCTGATAAAGGTCTCATCTCTAAAATATAAAGGAAACATGTCAAATTTATAATCAAAAGGGCTATTCAAGGGATATCGCTGGGTACTTTTCAGAGGAAGAAATTCAAGCTATGAATAATCACTAAAATGCTCAAAATCATTAATAATTAGAAAAATACAAATTAAAATAACTCTAAGGTATCACCTTAAACCCATCAGATTGGCTAAGAGGACAAAAAACAAAACATGACAAATGTTAAAGGGCATATGGGAAAACAGGTACCTTAATGCATTATTGGTGGTATTGTAAATTAATCCAATTATTCTGGAAAGCAATTTGGAACTATGCCCAAAAAGGTATTAAACTTTGCATGCTTTTTTGACTCTGTAAAGTCTACACCCTAAAGAGATCAAAGAAAGAGAAAAAGGACCCATACATGCAAAAATATTTATAGCAGCTCTTTTGTGGTGGCAAAGAATTGGAAACTGAAGGGATTTCCATCAATAGGGGAATGACTGAACAAATTGTAAAATAGGAATGTGATGGAATACTATTGTTCTTCAAGAAATGATGAAGGGAATGCTTTTAGAAAAACCTAGGAAGACTTGTAAGAAAGGATGCAAAGTGAAGTGGGCAGAACCAGAACAGTTTGTACAGTAACAGCAATCAATACTGAAAAACTTAGTAATGCAGTCAACGCAATAATCAACCACAATTCCAAGGGATTAATGGTGAAATATGCTGTCTATCAATCATCGGTGATTATAGTAATACACTATTTGATAAGCCCAAAGACCCCAGTTTCTGGGATAAGAACTCATTATTTGACAAAAATTGCTGGGAAAATTGGAACATAGTATGGCAGAAACTAGGTATAGACCATCATCTAACGCCATACACCAAA